>OZ030013.1:13602500-14202500 GCA_964023405.1 Apodemus agrarius
GAAGCTAACCTGCATGGTTCAGGGGTCTCAGGTCTAGTCAAGCTGTAGAGAAAGGTAGAGGGCAAATGGTGGTCCCCCTGTGATAGCAGGCTATTCAGGGCAGCTTGGCTTAGCCCACAGGGCTCAGCCAGCAGGGAATATAGGTGGGGGAAAGGCAAGGTTACCTGTATGGTTCAGGAGTCAGATGGAGGTGGAGGAGAGATGGCAGAAAAATGGAGATCCCCTTGGGATAGCCAGTTGCTCAGGACCAATTTTTATTATTTCTTATTAAAATTTGTGGTGGTTTAAGGCTGAAGAGAATGGTGTGTGTGTGTGGGGGGGGAGAACGCGCGCGCACACACACAGGCAAAACACATATACACATAAAATAAAAAGAAAAGGGAAACCCTTTTTTTTTGGCAACTTCTCATATGTCTGTCACATGTGCTGATCATTCCAACACACTCAACCCTCTGTCTCCTTTTGATTCTATTTATCCCTCTTTCCTTTACAATTCTTCAATATTCATGTCTATTTTTTTTTTTTGGTGTGTGTGTGATCTATTAAGCATCGTTAACTAGTATCCCTTGTGTAATCATGGATTTGCAACTTTCTTTGGAACCTAGAGGGCTCAGCAGCGGGAACAAAGTTGAAGGCAATGGTCCTTCTCCATTCTAATTAAATAAAGCAGTAAGAGATTAAGCTTTATGAGACCCTCCCTCTGCTATGACAGCGGGTTGATCTGGCCAGTCTGGAGTGTTCATAGTGAAGGTAAGCACAGTTATTGTGAGTTCATGATTACAATATTTGTATCACGGCTACAGAGTACCATTTTTAAGACTGTCATCATATATTCTGTTTTTTATAGAATTTCCTCCTTTATACTAAAATTTCTTGTATGATTTAAAAGGGGTGATGTTCGGTTTAAGTATGTGTGGCATGTTCACATGTGTAAAAAAGGACCTCACAGAACATAAGCAATCAGATCATCCTGGAACTGTAGTTACTGGTGGTTTTAAAAACAATTCATTCTAAACTTGTTTGTGTTCCTAGGGTTAAGAAGACAAGAAGTAATGTTGAAGCCTAATGTAATATAACTTTCTTAAATATACACAAATAAGAAACTATCTAAACAAAATCTCCAAATAATGGTGGTAACGGAATCCACATTGTGTATCACTTGTCATTAAAAGAAGCTTCCAATCCTGCAATTGGCTTACATCTAATTAAGTTTTTGACCAAACGTGTCCCAGGGGAATTCACAAATAGCCTAGACTGTTGCCAAGCCTACAGGTTACTCTTTACAAACTGAGAGCAAGGCCATTGCTAAAGCAACACCTGAACAACTCTCTGTAGACATGGGAAGTTTAGCTGCTTCCTACCTAGAGCCATCATTCCTGCAGGCTAGTGTTACTCTACAGTAAGACACACTGTATGCTACTAAAAGAGTAATATAAACACCCACCAATCTACAAAGTCTTTGATAATCCAATATCTCCTGTCTGCTAGATGGTGGCACAAAGTTGTGGGAGTAACCAACCAATATCTGATTTGACTTAAGGCCCACTCGTTCAGATGTAACCCATACCGGACATTGCCTGGGTGACCAAGGGCCCAGCACTAGATAGACAACATGATAAAACCAAATATTATTGTTCTAAAACAAAACAAAAGAAAGAAAAATACAAATGAAATGATCACATTCAATATTCCATGCTTAGCCAACATTAGAGACGTTTCCTCCTGTAGCAGATGATAATAAATAGACTCAAATCCAGGCATTGTGCAGAATGTGAGACACCTTGGAACACTCAGCCCTAAAAGGGCTCTTTTAAATCCCTCTCCTTGGGATTTGGGCAGCCCTGTGGATGAGGAGGCAGAAAGAATGTAGGCACCAGAGACAATGGAAGACACCACGAAAACAGAGACCTCTAAGTGAACTAAGCACAGCTCCTGTCTGACGCAGCACGCCGAGGGCGACCAGCGTCTATGCTAGTTGGGGCCCAGAGCTGAAAGGAGAAGCACACACATTTTACTGTCCCCAAAGGAGAAGGGTCACAACCTGATAAGCACGGGCGAATGGACATTTAAGTTTCCTCACAGGAGTTTAAAAGGAAAACAAACTACTCTTAATGATAGACTAGGTGTCCAACAGTATAGAACCATCAGAAAACAAACTCAAATGTTATCTTTAGAGGATCCTTTACTCACAATTCTATGTCAGTGCTTTATGTTATTATTTTATTTTATTTACATTTTTATTTGTCTCCCTTCTGTCTGGCAGGTCCTTTAAATATTCATTATCGTTCCCAGGCCTGTGCTTTAAGGGACTTTTCAGATGTCCAAACAAGTGGGGTTCTGGTTCTTGTGTCTTCCCTTGGTCTCTTTATTTTCTGTCTGTCTGCTGTCTGTCTGTCTGTCTGCTGTCTGTCTGTCTGTCTGTCTGTCTGTCTGTCTATCTGTCTGTTTTTCCCTATTCTGATGTCTTGGTTCTCTCTTATTTTGTTTAAATTTCATTATCAATTAGAAGTGTGTTTGCTTTATAGAGAAAATTAGAAAGGGACTAGATCCAAAATGGAGGGGAGTGTGGAGGTGGAGAGGGAGGGGAGTGTGGAGGTGGAGAGGGAGGGGAGTGTGGATGTGGAGAGGGGGGAAAGTGTGGAGGTGTAGAGGGGGGAAAGTGTGGAGGTGGAGAAGGAGGGGAGTGTGGAGGTGGAGGGGGAGGGGAGTGTGGAGGTGGAGGTGGAGGGGAGTGTGGAGGTGGAGAGGGGGGAAAGTGTGGAGGTGTAGAGGGGGGAAAGTGTGGAGAAGGAGGGGAGTGTGGAGGTGGAGGTGGAGGGGAGTGTGGAGGTGGAGAGGGAGGGGAAGTGTGGAGGTGGAGGGGGGGAAGTGTGGAGGTGGAGAGGGGGTTAAGTGTGGAGGTGGAGGGGGGGAAGTGTGGAGGTGGAGAGGGGGTTAAGTGTGGAGGTGGAGGGGGGGAAGTGTGGAGGTGGGGAGGGAGGGGAAACTGTAATCAAGATATATTATGTGAGAAAAATTCCATTTCAATAAAGAGGAAAAAAAGAGCAGTAATCACTCTTAACCACTGAGCCATCACTTCCAGCCTGGTTAGTGTTTCAAATCAAAATAAGGAAGAAATTGAGTCATTCTGTGTGCGTGTAAGGGTTCGTTAGGTTTGCTTTGCTCTACGGACCTTTCTGTTGCAAGGAATGTGTACAAGACTGAACATATACTGTGACCAACAACATACTTTGCTGAAATTCTTGATGATATTTTAATTTTATGAGTAATAATTTGCTATACGTTTTTTGCTAAATCCTCTTTTGCATTTATGTAAATAGATCGAAAATATAATGTTTAACCAAAGGTTTTATTTTATATAGCTAATGATATCGTGAGAATATATTGATACTGGATTCAGGTAGAAATTTTTAAGTGTGAAATTTTTCTCCTGCAACTTTAAGTGAAAATAAACTGCTCCCTGTTTTGTCGCTTTCATTTTCTACTTAGAAGATAAGGGAATAGAGGAAATTCACTAAGTATGTGATAGAAATTTTTTTGTTAATTGATATCATCTTTTCTTCCAGCATATTTTTATTGGGTCCTGGAGTATCAACATTTTACAGTTAAGGAATTTATTAGTATTTGGTAACAAAATTAAAGTAAAACAAAACAAAACAAAACAAAAAGACCTAAAAGTATGTATAAAAGCATATATATAAAAATGTAAATTAATTTATTCCTTTGAATTACTTTTCATTTGGTGCCTTGTGAACAAAATAGGTATGCTGTTTTTCCTTAGTTTAGATTTTATTTTGTGTTTCGACAGTTTCATTCACTTATATAATGAACTTTAGACATTTTCAGCCCCTGCTTCTCTCTCTCATCTGCTTTTCCCCATTGTTGGAATCCACCATTTTCCTTTCCCAATTGCGTGTGTGTGTGTGTGTGTGTGTGTGTGTGTGTGTGTGAGTGTGTCCCTTCCTCTCTTTCCTTCCCCTTCCCCTCCCACTCTCTTATTCTCTTCCTCTCCCTTTCTCAAAGTCTAAAATGGTGATTTCTTGCTTCTTAAGACAACTGTGGAAGTCACCATGGGCAAATTACCAGTGACTACGCTAGAAAAGAGTTGACATCTGCTCTCCCAGCCATCACTAACTCGCAGAGCTCTCTCAGAAGGCAGTGAGGCCTCATGAGCTCCTTCACCTTCTGTGATAAAATCTTGCTAGGATCAATCACCGAGTAACATTTCCTGAGTCAAGTATATTCCAGTGTTCCAAAGACACAAAAATGAAACACAAAAATCTCACCCTGTAGGATTTCACTTCTTTTGGAAGAAAGACAATCTTCTATAAGTATCAGACATTAGTTTGATTACTTCAAGTGTTTTAAAAATTGACAAAACTCCCCTATTTTTTTTTACTTTCACTCCATCTTAGAACGTTTTAAAATGTTTTTATTGGTTATTTTATTTATTTACATTTCAAATGTTATCCCCTTGCCCAGTTTTTCCTCTGCAAACTTCCTATATCTCCTGCTTCTATAAGGGCGCTCCCCTACCTACCCACATTGTAAATTTCATGGTGATTCAAAGCCTCTGTCTTTCTCTGTCTCTCTGTGTCTGTCTGTCTCTGCCTGCCAATCAACAGTGTTCCAAAATTTTCCTGCTTGATCAGACTGGTTCGTTGTTTCTATAATATCCTATTCTTCCAGAGTGGAAACCATTATCTTGAAATATTATCACAGGATATGTTTTACTCCTGTGATTTGCTGTTTGGAAGTATTTCATCTATAAATATATTTAACACAATTATAAATCTTGACATATATAAAGTACCAAATAATCTTCCTTGTTGAAATTTACAACTCACCTGTTGCTAGATAAAATGGAAAAATAATCTGTCATAGCTCTATAGATTATAGATTATATAGATTAGGCTTGTCATCCAGATTGTTGTATGAGAAGTTGGCTTCAATAATAGTCTAAGACAATAATTTTGTGTTGTGTGTAAGCTATGCATGTGTTTATGTATACAGCTGCATATGTATACATGGTATATATCTCTTTACATTTTAACTAATGCAGCTATTTCTTGAAACTGAGTTTTAGATGTAGATTTATTACTTCACTGTACACATGTAAAATAGTCTTTCCTGTTTTTATTTTGAGTTATTTCCTTCTTTTGTAAACTTTGGTTATAATTTATAAATGCCTCTTTGACACATGTATGAAACATAAAATTTCTAGGACATGATAGTATAAAACTAACTGAACACTTACTATTTTTTTTCTTGTTTTTGTTTTTGGATTTGGTTTTGTTGAGACAGGGTTTCTCTGTATAACCCTGGCTGTCTTGGAACTCACTCTGTAGACCAGGTTGGCTTCAAACTCAGAAATCGCCTGCTTCTACCTCAATAAATGCTGGGATCACAGGCGTGTGCCACCACCGCCCAGCACTATTTTTTAAAATATTGCTCTGTCTCCATCTCTGTCATCTGTCTCTGTCTCTCCCTGTCTCTCTATATCTGTCTCTGTCTATCTTGGTCTCATTGTCTGTTTTCTGTCAGTCTATCTGTCTGTCTGTCTGTCTTTCTCTATCTGTCCTCTTTTTGAGACATGTTCTAACTATATAGCCTAGGCTGACTGCAAATTAATACTTCCCCCTCTCCCTTCCAACAAGCTGTATAACATGCATACAGTACAACACCAACTTCTTTTTCCTGTGACATTTAAGAAAAGAGTTTTTTTAATTCAAAATGTATTATGTAGTTGAAATCATACGCAAACACTGCCTCATTTGCAGACTTAGCACTATGTGAAATTTAAAAGAACTTTTTACTTTGCTGTGAAATTTAAATTTCTAAAACAGAGAAAAAGGAAACAGATTATTTTTAAATTTGACAGAACTTGCTTCCCATGTCAACAGGAAAACTAGTTTCCCTTTGACATGCAGATCCAGTGTCTACCTTTGGATTGATGTAAATAGTCAAGTGGAATCAGCACATGGTGATGGGTCATTTTTAGATGTCTAATGCTTCAGTATATATCCAGAGATAAAGTGAAATAAAAAGGGTAATATTAACCTATTTTAATTTTAAAACACTTTTGATAAAGTGTTCTTAACTTAAGTATTTGGAATTTCCTTAAAACCTTGACTAATTATAAAATATTTGGTACTTGTGGGATTTCCTTACTTTGCACTGAGTTGCTGAGAGTGATCTCTGTCAAGCAAGTTTCCATGGGGCATGGAAAGCACTATAACTATGCTAAAACCCAGGCAACATTTTAGACTTTTGCATACTTGCATGGTAAATAATATCCTATACTTAACATATGTTAATATTTCTTCTTGAGCAATAAAACATAAAAAGGCAGCAATTTTTCATTCACTCTCAAGTGTTATATACTTAATAAGCCCCATGAAAATTATCATTGTATGAAGCAATCACTCTTAGAAGATACTTGAAATGCTCAAAGTCATACAATTTAGTAGTTGACATGGATACAAACTAGGATTATATAGTCTGATTTCCTGACCTAAATTTCTTTGGAAATTATCTAAATATACAACAATAGAGGTAGCCCTTATATCTTGCATTTATCAAGAAAACCAGCTTTCCTTCCTCTGAACTTATCAGTTGTCACTGAAAACACACCCACAGTCTGACTTTGTGACAACCTCTGTTCTCTATTCTAGAATGCATATTTATTTTTATAGGAATTTTGTTTATCCTATTTGCTATTTGATCTTTGGGTAAATTCTCTTTGCATCAGATATAAACTGATTACGATGTGAAAAATACTGCTTACTTCATTTATCAGAGTACACAATGCTATGAATTGAGAATTTCTGATTTGATACTAATTCACTGACACTGATGAGTTATCTTGAACCCATTTTTGCAGAGGAAAAATTCTAGTGGAAATTATAACTATATATTTCAGTTTTTTTGTTCATGTTTTCAGAACTCAGTAGCAAAATAGTGCTTTTGCTACTATCCTCTTTTATACATTTTCCTTATCCACCAAAACCCTAGATTTTCTAGTTTCAAGTCTTGTTTTATTTGTTTATGGCAGAGAGCATTTAATTTCTCCTGCTTGTGTGAGCATGCATAGAGGACTACTGAAGAGAGGAACTATCTAATATTTCTACTGAGGAAGATGAATCTTCCTACCCAAGTAAGCATTAACTGTCTATTGATCTTCAATAAAGGTAAAACCATATGAGCTTTTCTGTACCCAGAATAGAATATTGCTGGGCTCACTCTTGCACAGTTCTTGGGCACATAGGCACTGTTGTAGTTATTTCGTGGTACAACAACCACGTATTCTTCAGATGGTAGATCTTCAAAGCACCCTTCCACTTTGGGGTTCTTTATAGTATTATACTAAGTCATAGCTACAAAGGTAATCTTTCTTGAAGATGCAATCATGATGTATTCATGCCCAAGCATCTTTTCCCATTGTTATGATATTTCAGCTTCTTTCAGATTTAGAGGTATGTAACTGTCTTTGCTTAAATCTCTATCTGTTGTCTATGCATTTGTGTTGTCTAAGACACTGACAAATTTTTTTTTAGGACCAGGAAATAATTTCCAGATTTCCAGAAAGCATACAGCATATCTTGAAAGCTGAGTCCTATATATCTAACTCACTTGCCTCTAGAGGTCTGTCTTTCAAGGAAAATTGAGAAAAGTAGAGTCAACTGTGGAAAGGAATTGTCCACATTTCATAGAACTCTCTGAATGTGGCTTGGTGGAGTATTTATGTTGACAGAATGTGTGTGGTTTCACATAGAATGTCAGTGAGTCTTACATACTCCTTGCACAATTTTAGCTTCCTTTTCTTGCAAAAACAGTATTACTACTCTAACACAGAAAATTATTGGTTTAAGAATGAGATAATTTAGTCAATATTTCAATACATATTTATCATTAAGGTGTCACTATTTGCTTTTGCAAAAAATAAACTATTTGAAATGTAAAGTAATATAAATTTTATATAATATGTGATAGGAAATATAAACAGAAATCTTTCATAAGCTTCCATTATCCTTCTTAGTATCCTTTTCATAAAAAAAGTGTTGTGTAGAAACCACAAAGATTTGCTGTGTGCACATTGTCAGGTTTGATTTCTCATATGTCCTGTGTCCAGCAGTTGCACAAACACTAAAAGAAACTGAAAGGAATGCCCTAAAACAAAAGATCCTAACAAGAACTGTTACAAAATATCTAGGATTCCATAGGTGTTTCTTTCTATAATAGAGTCTGATAACATAGACTGCTCAACAAACACATGCTACAATGAGAGGAGATCGAATCAGCATAATAATAAATGATGTAGTTTTATATTATTTCCAATGGGTAATTAAGGAACAAAATACCATTTGTTAACAATGACCAAACCTTTAATAAAAAGTTGGGATTACAATATTAGACATTGTTTTATTTTCATTTTTCTACATACAGACTGCCAGTTAGACCAACACCATTGATTGAAGATGTTTTCTTTTTTCCATTGTATATTTGTTACTTCTTTGTCAAAGATCAAGTGTTCATAGGTGTGTGTTTATTTCTGGTTCTTTAATTCTATTCTATTGATCAACTTGTTTGTATCTGTACCAATACTATGCAGTCTTTATAATTATTGCTCTGTGGTATAGCTTGAGGTCAGAAATGGTGATTCCCCTGAAAGTTCTTTTATTGTTAAGAATTATTTTTGCTATTCTGGGTTCTTCGTTTTTCTAGATGAGTTTTGAGAATTGCTCTTTCCAGGTCTTTGAAGAATTGTGTTGGGATTTTGATGGGGATCATATTGGATCTGTAGATTGCTTTTGGTAAGTTTTTTACTATGTTAATTCTGTCAATTCGTGAGCATGGGAGATCTCTATTTTCTGAGATTTCCTCAATTTCTTTCTTGAGAGACTTGAAGGTATTGTAATACAGATCTTTCATTTGTTTGGCTAGAGTTACTTCAAGATATATTACATTATTTGTGACTATTGTAAAGGCCATTGTTTCCTTAATTTCTTCTCAGCCCATTTATTATTTGTATAAAAGAAGGCTACTGATTTACTTCACTTAATTTTATACCCAGACACTTTGAAGTCTGTATGTAGAAAAATGAAAATAGATCCATATTTGTTACCTTGCACAAAGGTCAAGTCCAAGTGATTCAAGGACCTCAACAGAAAACCAGATGCACTGAATCTAATAGATGAGAAAGTGGGAAAGAGCCCACTCATAGGCATATGAGAAAATTTCCTAAGCAGAACTCTAATGGTTCAGGTTGTAAGATCAAGAATTTATAAATGAGACCTCATGAGACTGGAAAGCTTCTGTAAGGTAAAGGACTTATCCAATAGGACAATTTGGCAACCTACAGATTGGGGAAAAATTCTTCCCTAACCCCACATCGGATAGAAGGCTAATACCCAAAATATATAAAGAACTTAAGAATCTAACCAATAGAAACCAAACAACCCAATCAAAAAAAAAGAAACAAACAAACAAACAAAAAACCAAAACGGGGTATACAACTCAACAGAGAATTCACAACTTAGAAATCATGAATGGCTGATAAGTACTTAAAGAAATGTTCAAAGTCCTTAGTCATCAGGGAAATGCAAATTAAAATGACCCCAAGATTCCACCTTACATCCATCAGAATGACTAATATCAAAATCTCAGATGACAACTCATGTTAGTTAGGATGTGGAGAAAGAGGAACATTATTCTATTTCTGGTCTAATTGAAAACTCATAAACCCATTCTGAAAATCAATCTGAAGGTTCCTCAGATAACTGGAAATAGATCTACCTGAAGACCCAGCAATAACACTCTTGGGAATATACCCAAAAGATACCCCACCATGCCACAGGGGCAGGTGTGCTACTATGTTCACAGTAGCCTAATTTGTGATAGCCAGAGCTGGAAACAACCCAGGTGTCCCATGACAGAAGAATGAATATAGAAAATGTGGTTCATTTTCACAATAGAATACTACTCTGCTATTAAGAATGAGGACATCCTGAGTTTTGCAGGAAAATGGATGGAACTAGAAAATATCCATTTGAGTGAGGTAACTCATACCCAAAAGAACATGAATGGTATGCACTCACTAATATGTGGATATTAGAAGAAAAGTACAGAATACTGAGGGTATGATCTACAGAACTCAAGAAGGTTAACAAGCTGAAGGAACCAATTAGGATGTCTCAATCCCACTTGGGAGGGAGATGAAAGCAATCAAAGGAGGCAGGGGGTGGGGATAGTGGGAGATACTTGGGTGGGAAAGGGGACAGGAAGGGGAAGAGGGGAACATGATCAAGTATCTCGAGTTGGTAGAACAGGACAGAAGCACTGAGGAGCAACAGAAGCAACTAAATCAGGCAACCTTGGGAGGTAGGAGGTGGGTGTACCCTCTAGAATGTACCAGAGACCTGGGAGGTGAGAGACTCTCAGGTCTCAAAGAGAGGGACCTTAGATGAAAGCTGTGAACTGGGCAAAGGGAACTTGTAGAGTCCACCTCCAGTAGAAAGACAGGGCATCAAGTGGAGGGATGGGGTTGCCATGCCACAGTGAAATCCTCGGACCCAGAAGTGTTCTTGTTTGAAAGAATTCCAGGAACAAAAGAACTGGAGAAGAGCCTGAGGTAAAGGAGGTCCAGTGACAGGATCAATTTGGATCCAGGATCATTGGAGCTCAGGAGGAAGCTCCAATGCCTGGCATGATTATTGATTCTATCGTGTGCTTATACTCAGAGGCCTATCATGACTGTCCTCTAGAAAAAACAGCCCAACAACCAGCTGAGTCAGATGCAGGCATTTACACCCAATCAATGGACAGAAGCTGCTGACCCCTGTGGTTGAATTATGGAAAAGATAGATGAAGCTGAGGAAGAGGGTGACTCTGTAGGAGGACCAGTAGTCTCAATTAACCTGTACCCCTGATATATCTCAGACACTGAGCCACCAACCAGGTAGCATATACCAGCTGATATGAGGCCCCCCAACACATATACAGCTGAGGAATGCCAGGTCTGGACTCAAAGAAGATGCACCTAACCCTCCAGAGACTTGGAGCCCCAGGGAGTGGGAAGGTCTGGTGGTGTCAGGCAGGGTGTGTTGGCGCCATTCTCTTGGAGATAGAGGGGAGTTGGTGTGGGATGTGGCACAGTTGGGTGGTAAATACAGAGGAGGATGAATTCTGGACTGTAAAAACAGATTATAGAATAAATTACAAAAATACCAATATTGGACATTGATTCTACTTACTCTAAAAAAGTTCAGTTCTTTTTGAAAAGTGAAAATTAGGTTGCAAGATGTCCATAAACTATTAAGCACATTGCAGTTATGAAAATTACCTTGTGTGCTTCTCATGATGCATAGTTATGACCGGTGTTGACTTTTGCATGGTATGAGTTCTGTATTACAGATGGCAATGGGAACATGTAAGCATGTCTGGTTTTCTATATGGAAATGCTTAAGTTGCTAAGAACAATCAAGGTACTAAAATATTAGACGAGTCTGGAAGAAGATACTTCGTGGTGTTCCCTGATATCTTTAATGTCAAAGTATGTGGATTGAATGTTGAATTGATCACCATGTAGAGAAAGTTAAGAAAGTTAGAGCAATAATAGTCACTTAGAAATGTGAACATTTATTAGGAAAAACAGAATAACTTTTTGGGAAGTGAGAAAATTACCTTCAAAAATGTCTAAAAAATATTTGCTAGACATGATGAAATGAAATATTCCAAACCTGCACACTGTGTGCCAGAAATGGACAGGTAAAGGTAGCAAAGATGATAGCTAATTGTACATCTGGGTGTTTACTTGTATAAAGACAAGGCATGTGCATGTGTTTTCCAAGCATTTGCTATAAACTCTGAAAAATGTGATGCTTCATTTAGCATGAACATTGGTTCAGATGAGATTGAGTTGTGAAATCCTTTCCTGTGGGTGTAAATGAGCTAGGTGTTTTCTCTTGTTTGCCTCTCACACACAATCTGAGCCTCCCCCTGCGTCTTCAGCTTTGGATATCACTACTGGGTTAGTGCAATCAGGGACCACAATCTGAAACAAAAGAAGCAGAAAAGAACAATGGGCCTTGTTGATAAAATAATTCATCTCTTTCCTGTTTATTTCCAGTGTCTTATGAATAACAAATGCACCATGAATACTGTTTGTTTCTGTGATGTTTGTTTGGATATGTGGGTTTACTTGTTTGTTTGTTTGTTTGTAGTCAGTATATGGTATGTGATATGATAATGAAATTAACCTGCAATTCTGGAAACAATTTCTTGGTGTCTTATCACAAATGCATATATGTTTATTCAAACAACTGACACAATATTCACAACTACATTTATCACATAGAACACAAATGTAAATATTAAATAAACATCTTCCTGTCCTTTGCATGAAGCATAGATTGTTCAGGGAGAAGAAAGCCTTAACTGTTTTGGTATATGAGGAGACATTATTATCTGAAAAGATAATTAGGACTGTGGCCTTAAAATACAGAACATAAACAGTTTTCATTCACTGAATGGAACCTATTCTGTAGGAAAAGAAAGAAATATAAAAGATAAGGTTTCAATTGGAAAGTCCAGAAGATCAAGGCAATTGAATTTCTCTTAAAGTCATACTAAAAGAAAAGCAGAGAAGGAAAAAAAAGATGTCAATAGAAATCCCAGAGAGTAAAGAGAGGATGTGAGTGGGGAAAGCCAAGGTGGTTTGGCTTACTTTTCTCTTTTTAGTTTCGGTCAGCACTGCAATGCATCAGCATGGTGCAGACCGCAGCTGAATGTTTTCAAGGGAGCCTGCGTTGGCCTCGTGCACACCAGTAACCGAGTGTTCGTTTCCTTAAAGTGCTAAGGATTAAAGGCTGTATGAGCTATAAGCTTAGCATTTCGACTACAATTGCTGCCATTTCCTAATGTAATGCCACATTAGAACAAAGTCTATAATTCTGCAGCATTCTTTCTTTTTTGTTTTATTTTTTTATATTTTCTGGCACATTAATAACTTGTATTTTGTTTTTATCTGCTTAGTACTGTACTGAAAAAAATACAATTGTAATTTTTTAAATGGTCACGCTTCTTTCTCCATAATTTCTAAAGTTTATGTGATAATTACATCACCCTACTTTATTTTTCTGGTCTCCAAACCACTTCATATATTCCTCTTTTAAGTTCATGACCTCTTTTTCATTAATGCTATCAGATACATAGGTGAGCAAGTGTGTGTGTGTGTGTGTGTGTGTGTGTACACACGTGTGTGTATGTGTGACACACAAGCACACATATACACATGGTCCTAAGTATATAAATACTTATATAGACTGATCAGTTTATATAGTACTAATTATATGTCTGTTTTTAGAGCTGATCATTTATGATCGGATAATCAATCAGTGTGCTCTCTCCAAGGAAACACTATTTCTACTACTTCTTAGCATTCCTTAGTTGCCTTAGGTTCTCGATGTAGTGTTCACACCTCCTGAAACTCCCTCTTCACCCATATTAGCATGTCATTGCTGTTGTCCTTCTTCAGAGCATGCTCAGTTGGTTAGTTGTTGTGTATAGCTTATAATATTCCTCGCAAACACAATCTTACAGAAAACTTTCCTCTGACTCTCACAATCATTCTGTCCCCTGATTCTTAACGATCCCTGAGTCTTCTGTGTATGAATTGTGTTGCAGAAAAACCGGTTGGGGCAAAGCACCACGACTCTATATGTGATTGATTATGTTCTTCTGTAATGGTTTTTGTTACAGAGTACTTTCCTTGATGGGGGTATGAAAGCGAGTACGACACTTCTCTTCGTGTAAAAGGATAGATAGTAAAGTCTGGTTAGGTACTATTCTTATTTAATGAAGCAGCAGTAGGCTCATGCTTTTTTAATGTTTAATAATCTTTGATGTTGATTTTACTGCTTTGAAGATTCAGTTTTCAAGAAATCCATATTAATTCCGCTTTATGTAATAAACAGATTTTGATCGTGTGTACTTTGGTTTTGATTTACTTTGCTTGTGTGTATTTCCTGTAATCAACGACATCTTTTACTTTATTTAGATTCTGCCCTACTTTGAGGAAAGACGTGAGTTTTGAAGGTTTCCAATATTTTCCTGTCCCAGGATACCTTTCAGAGGTGCATTTACCTGGTGTTTACAACACGTCTTGCATCACTGCTGACGAGTGTGCTGGGCTGGAACACAGGTTTTCCTGTTGCTTAGCCAGCCTCACCCCAGGAGCTGAACTAGGTCTTTTGTGATCATTGCTGTCTTCGTGGATTTGGTTGGATTTTTGAGTTGTGTGTTATTGACGGTTTGCTCAATTCTGGAGTCTGTTTTTCCCCCTTTGTCTTTCTTTTCTTACCTCTCAATCAGAAAATAATATTGAATCCCTGCCAACAAAATTTTCCATGGTTGTGAAGGACTTTTCTCTTCCCCGGTGACATTTTATGATTTCTGCTTCTTGAATTGACCCTGATTCTTAACTCCCTGGCATTTAACTGTGAGGACATTAAATGAGTTCACTATTTTCTGCATAGGGAAACAATAAGTATATGCCTGTCAGTGAAAACATATTTGTTAGGAAAATTTATCATTGAGCTAAGTTATCCGACACCATTTCTAACTCTTCTACTCTTCAGGTTCCTACTTCAGAAATTAGATAATAATGTTTTGTTGTTGTTGTTGTCTTGTTTGTTGTTGCTTTGTTGTATGGTGGTGATGATAGTGGTGAATTTTATTTATGTATCTTTTAACTTTGTGTGTGCATGTTCATCTGTTAGGATGGTTAGGATGGTAATAGTTTTCAATCATTATTTGTTGTAATATAAATAACATGTACATACACATTTAAATAATATCTCATTAGCTATAAACATGTTCACATGTGTTTTCTATTATTATAACTTGATTCAGATAAGACTGATATGCAATGTGCTACCACATCCTCAAAATCTGTAGGGTCCACGTGAGTGTATTCTTCAATATGTTCCTGAAAATGTATCAATTGTATTACGTGTTACTTGTATGCATTTTTATTGTTCTAGATTTGTCAATTGAAGTACATCCCATATACATGAATCTGTGAGCAAAGCATGTATATATAATGCATCATCACAGAAAAGCACTTATGTGACTACCACACGTCAATAAATATTGTCAACTCTAGAGCTTTATGGTCCCTTTAACCCATTTGCCATAACCTGCAAACATCTGCTTCAAATGTTTTCTATGGAGATTCCCTCACTTTGTCATAAAGTTTTGCTTATTTCCAACTTTAAATAAATAGAGTTATAGAGCTTATTCTTTCTTATTAATTACAGTATCCCCTAGAATTATTCAATATTCATTTTCTTCACAATGTGAAAACTTTTCTTGGTTCAAAAATAAGAACATATGTTTATTTGGGAAAATATGAGGATCATTTATATATTTGGTTGTATTTGTTTACTGAAATGAGCTTGCATTAAAAGAAACCCATGAGAAATTTTCACATATCATAGATCTAAAAATATCTCCATCTAGATATTTAGTGTACCCAGAGAAGGTTACTTTTCAAATCAGGATGCTATTATCATTCTTTCATTGGATGATTTTAAGGATTTTTATTTCAGTATTTTCCTGAAAACATTAGGCTTATTAGTCTTATATATACAGCATTAGCATATTGGTATGATATTAATTTATTCTTTCTTAACTTCAATTTTCTGTGATTCTACTGTATATAAAGATAATTTACTTTATTAATTTTTAAACTTGATATAATTATACAAATTTATGTGATAAATGTGCATTTATTTTGTTATAACCAAAATTTGCACAATAATTCTGATTAATAGTAATATAAGTTATTGACATATTTCCTTTTAAAATTGGACCACAATGGACAAATTCATAGGTACAGGTTATTTCAACATCAGTGTATTACTTTTAATTTCTATAAGTATTGATGACCTTTACAGTTTTTCTTCTATTGTGTAGTAAATTTTTGGGCAAGTCATGTATGGTATGCCCATTTTGGTGTTTTGTCTCTGAATTAGAGACTTAGTTTGTAGAATTATGCTCTTCCTCACATCTACCTGACCTCAAACCTGTCTGCTTCCCTGCTTTGCATGAACTAAATGAGCTGCTTGTTCTCAGAGACAATATCAGAGACCCATAGAGCATTTCCTTTTCCTAGTTCATTACACTCTATAGAGTGTGGAGGAATTTTAATCCAGCAATGGGGCTGCTTGTTCAAGGGGTCACATCCAAAGACCTTCTAGGTTGTTTGATCCAGATACAAAGACATACCTTAACACTTTCTGGCTAGAACACAGATAGGATCTTCATATACATCTTTAATGCCAAACAGTGAAGATAAAGTTAATTAGTACTAGAAACAACCATGTCTAATATCTGATTGAGGAACACACAAATTGATGAATTAGCAAAAAGATTTCCAAAATGAGTCAGAGATGGGCTACTCTCAAGAGAACAGGCAAGATAGAGAGGACACTTAACTTACAGTTTCCTCTTTTTCTCCCTCTCATCTTCCCTCTCCACTTATTGCTTACTGGCATTTTCCCTTCTCTTTCCTTCTCTCTTTCTGCCCTCTGTTTCCTTGTCAAACTGTCTTCCCATGCCTCTAATTACAACTATTCTATACAAAAACAAACAAACAAACAAACAAACAAACAAAACACTTGGAAAGTGAAAATGGAGGCGTGCAGCTCAGTTGGTGGAATTCACTTAATCCAGTGGAGTCCTGTTCAACCAATTCATTCAATAAAGTTCCTGTAATGCATTTGAGTTCATTCATTAGTTCAGCTTTTACATGTCATGCAATGCAGGCCAGGAGAGGCTGTTGAAGCCAGAGAATAAGATGGAGCCAGAAGATTAAATTGCCAGAGTTAGTCTGAAAACATGAAGAGCAATTCCGTTGGAAGCTAAGAGAAGATGATTTGAATTAGTCAGCTTGGAGAAAAGTTTGAGCCAGAAGGGCTGAGTCAAACCACCCTTCAGAGTTCAGAAAGAACTAGAAAGGGTCAGATTATTCATCAGTAAGTTTCTGAGGTGAAAGTTGGATTTGGAAAATGGCAGATTTACAAGAGAGAAGCTGCATGTTTTAGGTGTTGATGTTCTCCTGTGTCACTGCTGCTGAAAGACATTTATGGTGGAAGCATTGTCCCAGGTAGAAGCTGTCTGCACCCAAAGCATGTCATACAAAAAGCCTCACTGCTTGTTAGAAAACACAAATGTGTTAAAAACACAGTCAAGAAAGTAAGGATCTCTCCATTGACATCCATATCAAAGCTAATTAATCTGCACCTGTTGGGATCCAATCCCCTCTTGTGGTGTGTCTGAAGAGAGTGACAGTGTACTCACATACATAAAACAAATAAACGAATAACACACATTATATCATTATGACTATACGTAAGTATATTATATTGTGTACATGTAGGAAAATGTCTTGAGAGCCTTGTCTCGTTAAAAATAAATAAATAAATAAATAAATAAATAAGCAAATAAATAAATAAGCTGGAGAGATGGCTCAACAGTTAAGAGCACTGACTGTTCTTTCAAAGATCCTGAGTTCAATTCCCAGCAGCCACACTGTGGCTCAAAACCATTTGTAATGGGAATTAAAGCCCTCTTCTGGTGTACTCACATGAGATAAATACATTTAAAAAAATGGGCAGTGGTGGCTCATGCCTTTATTTCCAATACTTGGGGGGCAGAGGCAGGCAGATTTTTGAGTTCAAGGCCAGCCTCATCTATAGAGTGAGTTTCAGGGCAGCCAGGGCTATAAAGAGAAACCCTGTCTCAAAACAGCAACAACAACAACAACAACAGCAACAACAACAACCAAAACAAAACCCACAGAAGTCATGCTTATTACACATTTAGGAAAGAATCTATCATCTCAACCTTAAATCTTCCCTTTATGTGAAAAATAAATTATTTATCTATTTGTATAATGCAAATCTGGTTCAACAAGAATAATTAATATGCTGTCTTAATTTTTCAAAAGTTCTATGAATTACAAACATATTGCATGGAGTTAATCTGGTTCTTTGAGGTTGAGCCGAAGGAGCTTGTTTCTGCCTTATGTCCCTGTTACTGTATCTTTGCTTTCATTCATTACAAGACTGATCTTTCCATTATGAGACTCTAAACTTGCCACCCAGTTAACATATTTTTTGATATTGGTTTGCTTGTCTCAATGACTGACATGTAATATCTTATGTTCCTTTTCCAATAAAAAGTGACAGACATGAAATTAGATCTGGAATACACCAGGGGAATATTGGACATTAGAAGGGCATTTGGAACTAATTAGAATAATATTCATTCATAATTGTAGATGATACTTAAGAAGAAAGAAAATACTTTGAACAAGTTCAACAAACTAGATGGTTTAAGCAACACAAAGGTCTTTCTCTTAGTGTAAGAAATGAGAATTGACATGCAGAATGTAGCACAAAAGGTTGTGGTAAGAGCTCTGTCATCCTATCTCACAGATGACAACCTTCTTTCTATATCTTTACATATATAAAAAAGTGAAAGTAAGCCCCCTTCTGTTTCTTCATGTTATGAAATCTCCCCACTAATTAACTCATCTAAACCCAACTAACCCCCAAGATTTCTACCTCTAAACCATTCTACATTTACATTATGGGATTCTAAAACTATAATGGCTTTTAGAGGAAGATCCCATGTAATCGATTACCAACAGGTATTCCTATCTCACCCATGGCTCTCATGTATCATGAGAGTTCTTAGCACAATTCTTATCTATGTCTAAATTGTTTTTCATCAAATTATTTTTTGATGTATTTCCTTCACTATTTACTTTTGTATTAGGTTCATATTTCATTAAAGGTAGATTGTTGTGACCATTTAGGATATTCTGCAAACAAAGGCATCTCTAGATAATAAAGTATTCATAAAAATAATAAAGAAATCAGTCACTAAATTTATTCTTAGCATTTTACCTTTGGGGGAATAATGTTCTTCAGGATTTATAGATCAGGCAGATTTTCTTTTCTGTTTACAAAAATGTTTTAATGTTGGAAGAAGTATTTAAATAAATGACAAGCAGTAGTAGCTCTGTCCTAATTTCTCAGTTTCTCAACACCTGCTTATCCTTTGTTCGTAGGCTCATCATTAGACCAGTGTTGCTGTTGGTGTTGTTTGGTTTGGTTTGGTTTGGTTTGGTTTTGCCTATTTTACTTATTTTCATTTCAAATGTTATCCTTTTACCCAGGAAGTTTTTAAGCATTCATCTCTATTTCTGTTATTTTGAGGACAGAGACTATAAGGTCTTTCACATGACAGGTTGAACTTCAAATATTTGATCAAAGGTATCTTGTCTCATTTATACTTTATAGGTTGTGTATGCTTGCAGACACATTTGATGTGACGGATTTCTAATTCTCTTGTCATTATTGACTTTTATCTGAAACGTTTCAATTATCAAATGACCCTTCTAAAGCTTAGCATCTCACTAGAACATTCTGCTCTAAGTGATGTCTCATACATGGAGATGTTATGAGGCACCACTTCTTCCTTAGCACCTCTGCATGTACTCAGAATACAACATTTGCCTTGACTGAAAAAATTAGCTCTTCACAACAATGGAATTGGTATTTTCATTTTATTTAAATTGTATAATTGTTGCCAAATTTAAAGGACAGTGTCTTGACAAATGCCAAGTACCAAGGATTTAAAGTCCTTCTAAAACTGTCTTTAGGAACAAAAAAATGGAAGTTATTTTAAATAGGTTAGATACCAAAATAAATCCAGAAGATTGACAAAAAAACGAATCATGCTGTTTTCACATCCGAGATCAAAAGAAGCTTCCAAATAATTCATAAGACTTAGGATTTAATGCCATACGGTTGGCATCTTTGCAATAGACAGCTTGAACTTCCTTTTAAAAAATTTCTCAGACCATCAGAAAAAAAAAAACATGAAAAAAACCCCAAACCTAAAATTAACAACTGATTGCTACAAACAGTTAACTATTGAACAGCTTTATAATTTGGTTAATGCTCATTCTCTCATGCCCTATATAACTTTGTATGCCAAGTTACATCATCTCTAGAACTTTGTCAAAACCATCAGGTTATTAATCAAATTTAGTAAGTTCAAATTTCAGTTTCGGCACTCATTCCATTACTGGTTCTGAGATGCTTAAGGTACTTTTGTCTTATTTCCTTATCTGTAAATTAAGAGCTATGATAGAAGCAATTTAGAAATGCATGTAAACTATGAAAAAAAGCTTTATGTTACTAAGACAGATTACTGAGAGGTTATTATTAAAAATAAAACTCTCTCCACTGGCACTCAGGGCTTCAGGGATGGAAATGGACAGGAGCCTGAGGAAAAGAAGGTCCAGTGACAGGCCCCAAGAGGGATCCAGCTTAAGGGGAGGTCCCAAGGCCTGACACTGTTAACTGAGGCTATGGAGCACCCACAAAAAGGGACCTAGCATGACCAGACTCTGGAAGACTCAAAAAGCAGCTGAAAGAGTCAGATGCAGATATTTACACCCAACCAATGGACAGAAGCTGCTGACCCTTGTGGTTGAATTAGGGAAAAGCTGGACGAAGCTGAGGAGGAAGCAATTCTTTATGTGGACCAGCAGTGTCATTTAATCCGGATCCCCGAGATCTCTCAGACACTGGAACACCAACTAGGCAACATAAACCAGCTGATATGAGGCCTGTGACACAGCTGGGTCTGGATTCAATCAGAGAAGATGCACCTAACCCACAAAAAACTGGAGGCCCCAGGGAGTTTAGAGGTCTGTTGGGGTGGAGGGTGGGTGGGGACTTCCTTGTGGAGACAGTAGGGTGGGGAGGAGGTACAGGATGTGGAACAGTCAGAGGGTGGACCGGGAAGGGGAGAATAAAATCTGAAGTATAAATAAATAAATAAATAAATAAATAAATAAATAAGTAAAAGACAGAAAAAAAGAAAATAATGACATAGATGAACATGAAAAAAATAAATAAAACTGAAAGTTCAGTGTGCTTAAATATATTGTAAGAGGAATTTTGTATCTCTCAATATTATATTTCCCTCTGACTGCTCTTCAAGGGTTTGAGTCTTGGAACCATTCGGAGACTCATCTTTACCATCAGCCCCACCACTATTCCTGTATCTCAACCTCTCTTCTTTCCAGTGGACCCCAACAGGTTCAGCTAGTCTCTTAGGCCTGCCTGCCTCCACGTCACCTGAAAAGTTAGAAATGCAGGACTGCAGATGCCATCCAAGATATACTAATTCTGTATTCAAATTTTGACAAGTTCTAGTTTTTATTTAAATACTCCTGGTTATAATGAAAATACTCCTCCACTTATACTCAGAATTGAGGCATAACTGCAAGGAACCACCTGAATCAATAGGCTTGAGGGTTCGAAAAACTACCTTGAACCATATTAACTGTCAAGTCTTCCAACAAATTCAAATATGCCACTATGGAAATGAATGTATGTAGTACACACTCAGGTTAGCAGAAGATGTGGATGTGTAGAATTCTTAGCATAGTGCAGTGGGACACCAGGCTGACACTTTGGTGCCAGATATTGGGAACAATAAGTACATCTGACAAATGTGACTCATAGACTTTTAATTTGAAGGGGCTCTAAGAAGGCACTTCCAATAATGCCATACTTTATTTTGTGTCTCAAAGAGTCAAGGAAGACATGTCAATATTTTCTCCTTCACCCTTTGTTAGGGTTCCTTAATACATTCCTGACCTTTATATGATGTCCTAGGTCATATGAGGCTATTCAGTGTTGCCAGAAGAGGGGATGACTCTTCTACTGAAAATCGAGCTTCGACCATCATGAAATTAGACATATAACATTAAAAAACATATTTCTGTGGCAATTATCTTTTACTTCTGAGAGTGGAAAAGTATTATCCAACCCCATTTCAGTGTTTTGGCTACAATAAGTTGTTCTGATTTTTTGGATTTGTTTTGTTTTGATTGCTTTGCTTTGTTTCTTTGGTTATGTGTTTTCTTTGAGTGGGAAAGAACTTACCAGAGTCCTGGTTTTCATCTTTGTTCATCTGTATGGACTGAGATATAATGTGAGGAAATGATGAAGTAATTGATCATATAGGGCTTGGGGCTGGACACTGAGGGCGTCAAGTAATGAGATCTGGAAAGAAGATTGCTGCTTCAAAACATTTGGTTTTAAATAAAGAGAACGAACTTTGATGGTTAGCATTACCAGTCTACTGGGCATATATTTTATTAAAATAAACACTTTTAAATTTGAAAGTGTTTAGGAGAGCCTAAAATGATCAATGTAACAATAACCTATACATTTTCATCTGAAAACTAAGGGTGAGGAGAAAATGATAAAGAAAAAGAACACCATTCCTTAAACTTTGGGAAACTGTTTGGTTGAGAAAATAGTCTCACAAGAATGTATTTGTGCAGGAATGGAATATATCTAGGTCTCATGAGAGCACTTACATTTTCTCTCACAAGCTGTGCATATGAGTAATAAGGGGCTATTTGTAAAAGGCATAATTTCACCAAGGACTGAAAGATGCACTTGCATGAGAATGTAGTGGATAGAAATGATATCTTAGGAAACTCATGTAGATTTATTCAGAGTCATAATAAGGAAATAGTCAAAGATGATGTTGAGAGATGTCAAAATCCACAGAAGCTTTATGCATGATATCCTGAACAGTTTTGCATAAAAGAATTGCAGTGGCAGAAGTTACTGTAGAAGAGACTGAGAGTGTTTTGAAATTTTATTCTACTTTTTATTCTGTGCATTTATGTATGTAAATGTGTGTCTATGCTTTCAAGTGTGTATATTTATTTCCTCTAAAGGAACATAGCAATAAAGTCATTATTATTGACATATTGCTGTATTTATAAGTCAATGCATCATTCAGTTCCCACCAGAGAAGATTTGTAGCAGATGGTAATTAACCCAGAGAACAATTGAACCATGTACAGATAGAAGGAGGCTTTAGTGTACTCGACCCTAAATGAAATATCATTATCAATATCCTCCCCTAAAGTTTCAAGTATTTATCCAGAAGCGGAGGTGGAAATATAGTAAAAGCCAGAAGGATGGACAACTCTGAGAAAGCAGTGTCTTCCATAAATACCAGAACTGATAAACATATAAACTCACCGAGACTGTGACAACACACAAGACACGTACAAATTCAAGCTTGACATCATCCACACAGGGAGACAGAAGTCCCAGCTGAACCCGGAAGCTATCTGAATGATACATGCTGAGAATCAGCTGGCTCCAATGAGGTATCACTGGTATATCAACCACACCCAGGGCAGGCCTCACAGTGCACTCCGTGCTTCGGATGTGTGACTTTGGTTTTGTTTTATAACTTAACTAAATTTTTGTTTGTCTTTTCCCTTATTCATTCATTTTCCTTCCTTCCTTCTTTCCTTTATTTCTTCCTTCCCTTCTTGCTTCCTTTCTCTCTTTGTTTTATGGCTATTTCAGGAGAAAAAGAAACAGAGAGAGGGAAGAGAGAGAGAGAGAGATACCATTATGTGTGTTGGGGGAGAAAAGAGGTGCAGAAGATCTGGAAGGAGTTGGAGAAAATGAAATAACATAATCAAAATATATTTTATATAAAAATATTTAAAAAGTATTTTGTTTATGCATACATTCATACAATCATCATGAATACTGTTTAATATTAATAAACTAAGCACACATATGTTAAAAAGTACTATCATTCCAAGTTCAGTTATGAGGCTATCATTCCAATTTCAGACATGAGAAAGCATGAGTCGAGGGTCGTTAATTCTTACCAATTTGTGCATGAAGTATAAACCCAGTAGATAATTAAAAGTTCATAGTGTTGTCTTTTCAACCACATGAACAATAAGAGCTCAACAACCTATTACACCTTAAAACTGTGAGCTGTACTGCCTTTATGGCAACTTGACAACTCTTAAGTCTGTGTATAATGAAGGACCATTATCAGTAGGGACGAGACACTTAGTATCTTTTAACTTCAAGGAAGTTTACCATCAGTTCTCTGGAGGAAGCTGAAGAAGACACTTCAGTGTGGTATGATGAATGTCAAGGAAGCAAGGCAGACATATAAAGGAGAGATTAGGATTTTAAGGGCAGGACTGGAGCTATAGAAACAGAGTTGGCCTTGCTTACCTTACATTTAACATTCATCGGGAAATGATGGCTTTATAGCTGTGCCAATTGTAGTTTGTCTCAAATTCTCCGAGTCAAACTTGCCTCTGTGCCCTTGTCTCCCAGACCAGTTACAGATCTAGCATAGCATCTGCCATCGCAGTCGTAGGACCTTCCTTACAGTTGAGTTATCCTGTTTCTCTCACTGCTATTTTTCTACCTTAGTCTTTTCCATTATTTAAGGAATGTTTCTAGTAGCTGACTAAAACACTCATCTTGGAAAAAAAATTAAGAATATCATTCAAATCTCAAATCGTTTTTGCCCAGCATCTATACTTGATTTCTCTGCCGCAGAGCATTTTCATTTGGAACGTTTTCATTGCTTTTTAAATTCTGCTCTCAGATGTTTCATCCTGACTACAGTTTCCCTTTCCTCCATTGCTCCAAGTCCCTCTGCAGCCCCACCTCCCATCTCCAGCAGATCCGCAATTCCTCCATTGCCCTTCACCGTGGGGGGAGGGGGAATGATTGGGGAATAGTTGGGGGGGAGGAACTATGGGACATATGGTGGGGGGGGGAACTGGGAAAGGGGAAAGTCTTTGGAATGTAAACATAGAATATAGAAAATAAAAATTAAAAAAAAAAAAAGAAAACTGCAGACCTCCCAGCGATAACAACCAAACATGGCATAACAGGTGACAATAAGAATAGGCACATCAATGTAACATTTTATAGATTGCTTTATTGCCTTATTGCTCCACCAAAGTGTTTGAAAAACCTAAACTATGTGTAATACTGGACCCTTTATGAGGCATGGGTGTATGTGTTCCCACACAGGCCCTTGCGAAGGTTGAGGATCTCCCTCAGGTTTTCCCCCTCAAGAACTATCCACATGCTTTCTGAGACAAGCATCTGTCTTTCACAGGGTCTGTTGGTCCCCTGTAGGGGTCACCGTGCTGGGATGCTATTCCCAAGGATTTGTCCATCTCTGCTTCCCAACATTGGAATTGTGGGTATACAGTACCATACCTGGTCCTCAATATTGCACAGCTAGTAATTTGCTGACCGGGCTTTGGGCTTAGCCCTTGCATGTGACATTTAATATTTATTTCAGTGTTAATTGACTTACCTCGTTACACAGGGTGCTCTGCTATTCCGGAAAACCTGCTTGTTTACCATGTACTTGGTGTGGTTTGCTTTCATCAATTGTGGTTATAACTTGGTGTTGTATTTTAGATAATATGAATACATAAATCTTTTTGAGTCTGAAAAGTTATTGGATAAGTTTCTTAATTCTATTTTCTTCAATGTTTACTTTGGGAAGTATCACATATGGCGTGCATGATCTAATAATCTGATTTTATAAATTAATTATAAACTCAAAACTATTCTGTTGGAATAGTTTTGAGTTTCTATTTATTATTTTAATGTTTCTGTTAATATTTAGGTTTAATTTTTCTATTGCCTTATTTTACCTTCTAAGGATATTTTTAATTATTGCAATGGTGCTTTATTAAATTGGTGATATATATATATATACATATATATATATATATATATTAGAATCTACTAACAATTGTTTAATCTTTGTGTGTTCCCAACTCGTTTTTATTGGTTGTTTGTGGGATTAAGTGTTTGGAGAGGCAGGTGTGTACACTATGATACATTATATACCTCCAGCTGCCCTGAGCCTGCTGCACACGCTAAGCTCACCTTGAACTCACAGAGATCAATGTGCCTGCCTCAACCTTCCCTGTACTAGGATTAGAGGCATGGCCCGTATATAGCTTTTTGCTTACATTTTGTTCCATTTAAATCATTTTGCTTGCTTTTGTCTGATATCATATAATTCTTTATTATCAACTTACCCTGTCGTCAGATTCCGTATATAATGTTGAGTACAGTCACCTTAGAGCCCAATAGAGTTTAAAATGAGTCAGACATCTGGGGGATAATATTTCATATTTGCACAATCAACCCATTTAGGCCTTTGTTCTTGACAAGCTTCATATGGAATAGTAGTGTAGTTGGAATTAAAAAAAATATCTAGTCCCAGACTTAAGTCTCATCTGTCAGTTAAAGAAAAGGAACATAAGGAACATGAGATTTTTCACATTCAGCACATATTCCTACATTCATATTGGCATCTTATAGCCTCTTATATTCAGTTATTCCATGAATTTTTCCAGATTCAAAACAGTCTGCATAATAGTCAAGGCTCACTGATGAGGCAATTGGAGGTAAATATATGGCTATTTCTCGCATTTTTCTTTCTGCATTCTTTTTATTTTACTGGCATCCCTTCACAACTGGATGAGGTGTCCTATTACAGAGACTAGTCATCACTAGAGTCTAAATACATTGTTAGTAATATTTATTTATATTAGACTTTCAATTTACACTTGATAGGATATGTATATATATAATATCTGTGTGTTTAATAAGATTGTATTATAAATGGAGTGATTTGATATTCATACTGCTTAATTTTATCTTTTTAATACTTTAGGACATTTGTGAATCTGAAGATATTAAGAGAAACATTTACACAATGTGCAATGTATTTTAAAATCTATGCTAATAAGTAATACAACTTTGGTTGCTGTGTGCATTCCCCTGTGAATAAATGGAATAAAATTTACCAAGGATACCAAAAGAAAAATCACATAAATAATAGTCACTGACTGTAAGAACAGTATATGTTTCCTGTGCTCTCATGGGCTGAATTAGGCTCATATTCTATGATCTCATGAGAGTGCTAAATACAGACATTTTCAGTTAAAAATAAGTAAATTGAGAAAATGGAAAAAAATTTAAACTGTGTGACTTATATCACCGGCAGCTTTCAGTTTATGGGGTATACTATCAAATAAGTGCACAGACTGTTTTAAAGAACAGGAAATCATGATTAAATAGAAGTCGCAAGGAAAGTCATGGGAGGTTTCTGAAGATGTAGTCACAGTTTTCAGAGCATTGTCCACAGAGGCAGATAAATACGTAGCGCAGGGAAGGAGATGAGATGGAAGATTTCTAAATTTCGGGGAGATTAGAATTTTTAGCTAGATCAGGAAATGGATTTGGGAATTAAAAGGCATCCAAAGTTAAAAAGACCATGAGTATGAGATGCAGGGAAATGTGAACATAAAATAGTTGTGCACTATTCCTGAGGCTATGGAGTGCTCACAAACAGGGTCCTAGCATGACAGCACTCAGGAAGACCCAACAAGCAGTTCAAAGAGTCAGATGCAGGTATTTGCACCCAGTCAATGGACAGAAGCGGATGACGCCTGTTACTGAGTTAGCGAAGAGTGAAAGAAGCTGAGGAGAAAGGCAACCCTGAAAGAGGACCAGCAATCTCAATTAAGCTGGATCCCGGTGACCTCTCAAACACTGGACCACCAACCAGGCAGCATACATCAGCTGATATGAGGCCCCCGCCAACACACATACAGTAGAGGAATTGCAGGTCTGTGTTCATTCAGAGATTATGCACCTAACCCTCAAGGGACTGGAGGCCCCAGGGAGTTTAGAGGTCTGGTGGAGTGTAGGGGTGAGGACATCCATGTGGAGACAGGGGGTGGGGAGGAGGTATAGGATGTGGAACAGTCGGAGGGTTGACTGGGGAGGGGGGAATAACATGTGACATGTAAAATAAATAAATTAATGAATGAAAAATAATTATAAGTAAGAACAAAAACAAAACAAAAACACAAATAAAAAATACAGTTGTGAACTTTAGGAACTGGGAAGTCCACGTTGGACCATGTGACATCATAACAAATAATACTGTGAATTTAAAATGTATTCAAGTGACAAGAGAAAACCATCCATTTCATAGGACAGAGCACAGAAGTGGCCAGCAGGCTTATGGAATTAAAATGATCAGTGATGATCATCTGGCTTTTCAAAGTGAAGTTATCAATAAATATTGACAGACTACCAATGAAATATGAATGAATACATAAATGGGAGTTTAGCTTAGAAATTGTGACACATGTCTGTAATTCCAGCACTTAAGAGGCAGAGGCAGGCAAATCTTTATTTTGAGGGCAGCCTGGTCTACAGAAGAAGGAAGTTCCAGGTTAGTCAGGATGACACAGAGAAACTGTGTCTCAAAAACACAACCAACCAACCAAGCAACAAACAAATGAACAAATAGAAAAAAAATCACTTAAAAACTGAAAATTATAAAAAAATTGCTTTGACTAGAAATATGTGGACAGCACTTAAAAACGAATAAGTTATATAGCTTTTAGAACTTTAGTAGTGCAGAATAGAGTATTTTTATGATAATCAATTTAGGGATCCTCAGCAAAATAAATTTCAGAGACACATTAGGACTCATAGTCAGAGGTATTACAGCAAAATCACAGAAATGATGCAATAAAACTTTCCCGGACTCCACAGTGACTGCCCAGTAATTTAAAATATAAAATCTGAATTAATTTATTATGTATAATTATTAATTAAAAGAATTTCCTGAAAGTAGTTGGATTAGAAGATAGCAAATTTATACTAGCGATCAATAATATTTTCTTGTGAGTTTGTATATTCTGTTATTTATTGCTTAGCTTTCTCCCGTGTTTCCTCTACCTTTATTCTGCCAGCTGTTTTTATTTGCTGTCAGCAGACATTCCCTTTAAACATCAAATTGTGTCTTTATAATTCTTGATCAAATGAATGTCCAAAAGCAAAATGAAAGAGAAAGTAACAAATGCCATCACCGATATTTTAAGAAAACTGACTCACTTTTTTCACATGATTGATTCTCTTTATAACTTCCCCACTGGAGAATGAAAGAAGCCATGGTGGCAAAAAATGAAATATGCACTCTCAATTCCAGAAACACATACACTACTTAGCACAAACCATAGCTGAAACAGAATGTCTGCAAGCACTTCAGCCAAAATAGGTCTGTTCTCACGGAGCTGAGAATTTAATTAAAGGGCTAAGAATATAAATAATAGGCACTAACATGAGTGCATTGTACGTTTTTTATAAGGGAAAACATCTGGGAAAGGGACTACCAACAGAAGAGCGTAAGGGGGCATGGAAGCTTAAAACCTGAAAAGTAGAGGAGATGGTCAAAATTTCCTTCTGCCACCCAGAAGCAAACATAAAGCAAAGACCATCCTCACTTCAAGGTTTGCATAGGCATAGATCAGCAAAGGGATACCTGCGGTCCAAGAATTTGAGAGGAGGATCTTTCGTATATTAGAGGCATTAGGGACAGTTCTAGTGTGTTTAAAATTGGAGAGTCGGGGAGATAAAAATAATTATTGCAGATGACTTTAATTGTGAAATTTATTTGAAGGAAACACAGATGCTTTTTATGTTTTGAAGTAGCAGAAAGCATAATCTAATCTATAGTTTGAGAGAAATGCTTAGATTATCCACTGGAGACCAAGCTGCAGATGGGTTGAGAGGGAATTAGAAGGATGCCCAATCGTTCAGCACAGTAACGAACTGGGAAGAGATACTCACGGAGCCCTGTGGTTGTTGAGACACTGAACACAGAAAGACCGCGGTCTACAAAGGGTTGGATTCCTACTTCTTGGCTAGATGTGCTTACTGAGAGGACAGGACGTTAGTGACATCTATTGGTCGGCTATGAATTCTCATTTGCACTAGAATCTCTTTTTCTACTTATTCACCTGAGCCAAGTTCTATAATAATAAATATCATAAAACATCAATATGCTGCATCTTGGGTGAGGTTACCTCCCAAAGAAAACTCATCTGAGTCATTAATTTCATATGCTGCCATAACAAACCACTGCAAATTGGAACCTTTCAAACAACAGGGACTTTTTCTTTTTCCCCTGGCCTGGATGCTAATACCTGAAATCAAGGAGCCATTAAGGCCATTACTACCCTTGATAGCACTAAGGAAGCAATTGCTTTATCGAATCTGGCTTCTTTAAATCTATGCCTTTTCCTGCCTTTAAAATCACTAATCCCTTTGTCTGATTCACCTTTACATGTTATTCCTCCACACATGTGTCTCTGCCTTTCCTTTCTCTTTTCCAACATAATATTTTAATTGATTCTTTTGGAATTTCACATCACACGTTTTTCAGTTCTTCCATGTCTGCCTCTACGTGTGTGATCTCCCCGCAAAAGAAAAAGAAGAAAACAAAAATGAAAACAGAAAACAATAAAAACCAAACAACAACAAAAACCAACAACAACAATAAAAACAGTCCAATTTGTGTTTTCCATGTACTCACGGGACCATGGTCATGTTCTCAGTGGCTTGCCCCTCAAATAGAACTGATTGTTTCCTCTCTTGCACTTCTGCCAGAAGCCATTGATTACAGGGATCGATGCTTCAGCATCCATCCACAGTAAGTTCTCTGTTGGCTTCCTGGTTAGGCTACTTCTGTTATGGGAAGCATGAGGGTTGGTATAGGGGTAGTGACCGTCACAGAAGCTTTCCAAGTCTCCTTTTCTCAACTGGGTTTGGCAATCACATCATCTGTCACCTGCGCTCTGGACTACTCGTTGTGGACCCTATCTGCCCATTGGAGGTTTGAAGTGAGGTTGCTTGGACGCAAGGACACAGATTCCAGGAGCAGGGAAGGAACATCACAGAAAGCTTCTCTGAAAGCTGCTGCAAGCTCCTTTAATATCCTCCATTGGCACCCCCACTGGTTCCAAGAAAGCATCTCTTCTAAACAGTAGCAGTTCCCGATTGGCTGGCATTGTCGGTATCAGCAATCCTTGGTCTCTCTGGTTGTCCTCAGATCCTTCTGCAGGAGATATCTTTGGGGCTGTGAGCCTCTGATGATTACAGAGGTGGCCACTGCTGTTCTTCCTATAATCATCTCCAAAGTCCCTTCCTGGCTCTTTACAGTCACAGGGGCACAGATCGTGGGCTTGGACATGGTTTCTCATGACAGCACAGACGGCAAACCTGGCTCTAGGGGCAGTAGGCTCACAGATCTCGACAAGATGCTCAGAGCCAGCTCAGATCCGGAACATCACCATAGCCTCACTCTGGCCTGGTGGCAGAATGACCCAGGGCCTCCAACATGTCTCCAGGCTGCAGCACAGAGTGTACACACGGCTCCGTTTTCTATCTTTCCGGGCTCTCCACCGTGCATTTGTTCACCGTCATGATACATACTTGCAGCCTAGGACTGGAAGCTGGGGAGCCCTAGGTAGCTTCTACTGCCTGTGTCAGATTCTGCTTTCAAACATTTAAACTTCTGGTTCCTTTACTAATTTGTAATATGCTAGAAATGCATTTAATCTCATTGAAGACATTTGGGTATCTTGCGGTTGCGTTATCTCCCTCAGGGAAAATGCATCTCTGTCCCTCTTATTTCTCCTACATATAGGACTAGCTGGAAACATATAGCTTAGTAGATATAAATTGTTTGCTGCACAAACATGAATTACCACAGTAGAGCAGCGTGTGCCCATAATTCTAGCCCTGTGGAGGTAGATGCGGGAGTATCCCAGGAGTTTTCTTCCCAGTCAGTTTCAGTTTAACCATTTTAGTGAGTGTTCTAGGTTCAGTCAGAAAACCTGTCTTGAATGGTAGGGGGAATACAAGTGAGGAAGACACCTAGTAACTATTGTTGGCCTACACACACACACACACACACACACACACACACACACCTGTTACACATACCTATATATACACATAAATATGTGTGCACATAGGAATGCAAAAAATACCTGTCATTTGCTTTAGTATTACACCAAATATAGTATGAATTACTCTTAAGACTATTAATATTTCCTTGGATGTGAATTAGAAAAACAATAATCTTATGGGTATCTGTGAATGTGTGTTTAGGGAAGACACTTCAGCTCAATGTACTAGATTAAGATAGTCAAAAAACTAGTGGAGAAGAGCTGCCTACTGAAATATTATGGTTATCTACTTATGGCATATTTCCACTAAAGTAGCTTTGCATTCCAATTAAAGATTGAATCACAAGTTAAATATATTATCCTTCGGCCGGGAGGTGGTGGTGCATGCCTTTAATCCCAGCACTTGGGAGGCAGTGGCTAGCAGATTTCTGAGTTCGAGGCCAGCCTGGTCTACAGAGTGAGTTCCAGGACAACCAGGGCTACACAGAGAAACCCTGTCTCAAAAAAACTATATATATATATATATATATATATATATATATACACACACACACACATATACATATATATGTATATGTATACATATATATGTATATATGTATATATATAATCCTCATGCTATATAATATAATTAAAACATTTTTCAATATTTCTGAAAGTTTTTAGGAAATATATATTTAAATAATAATTGTTGAGTGTGATTTATGTCGATGTCACTTTTATTCTTATTATATTATTATCATAAGTAGATTCTTTATTTACCCTAATGACATGTAGTAACCTTAAATATAAACATAATTTTTACAATGTGAATTACACTTGTGTGTCTGCACATGGAAACCTACTAAAAGAGATCATGTAACTAAAATTGAAAATTAACATTGCAAGAGCTCATACTTTTGTCAAAATTTTAACTTGTGTGGAATATTTCCTTGAATATGCAATAAAATTAAGAGGCAGAATTTTTGACTGAGTATCACTGTACATATGTGTGTATGTCATAAACATAACATTAAAATTAGGTTTTGAAATTTTCATTTTTTTACACTATGAGAGCTACTATAAAATGTATAATCCCAAAATTTTATTAAAGAAAGTTGTTCCAGTCTTTGTGAATATCATTGACAAAGAAAAAGACTCTCATTCATGAACAGAAGTAGATATTTAGAAGAGCTCACAAACCCTTTTTGTTTTGTTTTGTTTTCCTCTACCTATCTTTCATTTTTCTTCACAGACCCTAGGATTCTAGCACAGAATCAGTCTCATCCACAACACAAGGAAGACTCAAACGATTAGATTAGAATCAACACTGTCTCTCTCTAGAGAGAAGCAATAAAAACAATAAGAAGATAGTTTGTTTTGTTTTATTTCAATGTTTTGAGTTTTCTCTTGCTATTAAGCCTAGAGTGAAGGGACAGAGGCAAACCCTGGGACAGAGGCAAACCCTGGTATAATCTCCACTCAGGACACCACACCGCATCCCTAACCCACCTCCTAGCTTGCTTACACTATATGTATCAGTCCTTTCAGGGAGTCCTGCTGGGTGTTTGGGTACATTTAACCAATGGATTAACTGTCATAACTTTCCTCGACACATTCTGTTGAGTGTGGTGATCCGATTGCTCCTGCAGGCAGCAAGACACCCACTGGGGAGTCAAGAACTGTAATTCAGAAACTTGTATTTTTGCCTGACTACAAAAACTCAATAAACGGTGTCATTGCATTCATGGATCCACTAATTTTCTCCCCTCAGAGCGACTTGTGAGTAGAATGGTGAGTGGTGCCTTTTGATTATCTGAAGCTGTGTGTCAGGAGTGGTGCAGACTGTAGTGTTCTAAATCTCCCTGTAGCCAGTTGTCATGACTCTGTTTCTACATTCAGCTTGAGTGTACAGGCTTCCAATTAGTTTCTAATTGTGTGAGGAAAGATTCAGGGTTTACTGATCTAGTTGTTGCTAATGTCACACTCTGTTTAGGACTACTTAAGCATAGAGAATAATGATGTATTAAATATACTGTCTAATGCTGTAAGCAAGATCAAAATATTGATTTTATTTTCACAATCTAAAGTATTTTAAGAACACTTGTAAAGCAAAACAGATGCTTATTTCATGTGTACTTTTTTTCATATAGAGTATCATTGTGAGGATGTTGATGGTTATACACCCTAAATTCTTGTTTCTCAGCCTCCCTAACAATGAGATGATAGATAAGTACCTGCTTCTCTGATAATGTTTTTTTATATTTATTTTGGTACTGAAATACATTGCATTTATAGATTTATATATTAATGATTTTAATACGTAGGTTTGTTTTACAAATACAAGCAAAACAGAGGCTGGGGATATGGTTCAATGGTTAAGAGTGTTTTTGCTTTTCCAGAGGACATAGTGTATTTTCCAGTGACCATTTAGGTATTCACATAGACACTCACAGAGACATACATGCCCATAAATGAAACAAATCTTAAAAGAACAAAGAATGTGAAGCAGAAATTATTACAATTCAGTGATGTTCTGCTTTCTCAACGATGTTACTCTAAGAAAAGTGGAAGCATTGATGGGTGGCAAAGCAACAAAATGTGCTTAATCAGTGGCCTAAGGAATTAAATTTTGGGGGATAGAGAGATTGTTCAGTGGTTAAGAGCACTGGCTACTTTTTCAGAGGTCAATAAGTTCAATTCCCAGCAACCACATGGTGGCTCACAACAATGCCCTCTTCTGGTTTGTCTGAAGACAGCTGTAGTGAACTAATAAGTAATATAAATAAATCATAAAAAAGAATTAAATTTGTATGGAAGACAATCCTTTTTTTCTAATTGTTAGACCTCATGCATACATTAACTTTACAAGCAGTATTCAATTTGTGCAACTTACAAAACTAAACGTTGGCAGTGAAGAAAGTTATAACACCATGCTTGAGATTGTAAAGAATGCAGTTAAGGCGACAGAGTAACATAAATTTTGTTAACTTATCCTACAGTGCAACCACCCAAAATGTAGACAATTTAAGGATCAGTCGTGGTCCCTTGATCAAGAAGGCAATTATACCAGAAAAACCAACAAAAGCAAAAATTTATGAGTCGAGATAAAATTAAACAATAGTTTCAAAGTTCAAATGGTGTTTGTTTATTGTCAGTATAGAATGTATACAAATATCAGTTCTTATGACTTCATGAATATTGTTTAATAACACAGAAAATGACAATTATTTGAAGATGACAGTTAATTCACTAATTCTGTTTGCTTTCAGTCTTTTCATATTTCCCTGCTTATCCATATCTATTTTCACACAAAAATTTCACTCTTTGCAGGTATAGGGAACATATTATACAACTACATAAGATTCTTTTACTCTGTCCTGCTTCTGATTTTCATATCTTTCTTTAGGATTTGCACCTTGAGAGTTTTTATTTTTCCTGAGCAAGATAACTAACTGGTGTTCTTTCTTACCACCCAATCTTATATCTCTTTTTCTAAAAACTAGGAATTGTTCAATAACATTATGAAAGGGCATGGCAGAGAAAATTACCTACAATTCTACTTAAAAGGTTTATCAGGACACATCTGAACATGAAGCATGTTTTATTATTGGAAACTACAAGATACTGATGACAGTCTCCTTTAAACTTGTAAAAAGAAGAATCCAAAAATTCTGTACTGTGCATAACTTCACTGTCATTCTGATTATATCTCAAAATCAAACAATAGTCTTAAATGTGATTGTATTTAGCCAAAGACCTTGGTATCTGTGCATATTAAAAGAAATATGCATAAACAAATTATAGATATATTTCATACAAGCTGTACTATAGTTTAAATCCCGTCATCATTTCAAAGCTATTAAAGCTAAATGAGTTAGTTCCTTGTTCTTCCTGGGATAAAACACCATGACCAAAGTGACTTAATGAAGACTTTATTTTGGCTTACATTAGCACACTGAGAGTTTATCATGGTGTGGCCTGAAAGGGGAAGGTGGTGCAGTACATTTTCAAATACAGGCAGAAAAAGTAGAGAGATTGGTAATGGGATGAGAGTATGGTCCTTCAAAGCCTGCCCTAATGAAGAGTTTCCTCCAGCAAGCTTCCATCACTTAAGTCTGTTATCTGAGAAAGTGCCACCTCTAAAATGAGGACCAGTGTTCAAATAACTCACCTATGGGAATTGCTTTTCTTTCGAAAGATCACAAGAGAATAAACAAAGAACTCCTATCTTTGACTATTTTACAATCTAGAGTAAACAGAAGTGACTGACACTCCAGAAATGGAGAACTCAGAGCCAAGGTGTGAAATCTATTTACAGTCTTATAAAGTATCTCCGTACTAATGTGCAATATGAATAGATATTGTGTTAGCAGAGGGGAAGGAGCTTTGGGGGAACTTAACCCCAAATATACATAGAATGTGGCAATCTGATGCTTCACAGGGCAGAGAGTATGAAATCATCAGAGCTCTATTTTTTTCCTAGATTAATTGAGAATCAGGGACCAGTTGGCTGAGAGGCTCTATTCAAAGCTTAAACTCTAAGTAGTTATGAGGAAATCAAATGCAGGCACTTTTCCAAAAACGTCAAACTGTACAGCCTGACCACATTTGCTACTTATGTTTATATAATTAGCCCCAAACTCCCTGCATTGCAAAGGAGAGGGCACACCACCTTTCAATGATGAGACTATTTTGTAGGCATTTTAAAATAGCATCTATCATTTAAACAAAATTACTAATTATACCCAAACTTCATAGCCAAAAAACAGGTAATGTGCAGATTGTGGGGAGTTAGCTGTCCATAAAATTACTGTCCGACTAGCTTAAGCACTTGGTTTAATCCCCAGATCCCATAAGAAAAAGTTTGTCCTGGTGGCTGGACAGCTGAAACAAGTGGTTAAAATTTACTCACCATCTAGACTAGCCTATGGAGAGAATCTCAGGTCTCACTCAACAGTGTTGAGAAAAGAGTTTGCATGCTGGTGTCTGAGGAATGATACCCCAAATTAACCTCTAGCCTCATAAATACATGTGCAATTAGACATAGGCACAATACATCTACACACATGCACAGATGTACACTGATGTTTGCAAGGAGAAAGAAGCATATACTAAAGTCAGATCTGATCCACTTTTGGAATTATGTCAAGAATATGAACAGCTAGTTTTTATTTTTTTAAGTTCTCTGATATAGAAGATCAAGGGAGAAAACGGACATTCATGTAAAACAATTAACTAAAAAGAAAAATATAAGCTAAGTAGACAATAGTCAAAACTGAAGAGAAATATCAGAATCTTATTTTACAACTTTTTAGTTTTTAATTCAACTGTTCCACATCCCATACCTCCTCCTTGTCCCCCTCTCTCCAAGAGCATGTCCCCACCCTTACCTCTATCCCACCTGACCTCTCAACTCCCTAGGGCCTCCAGTCTCTTGAGGGTTAGGTGTATCTTCTCTGACTGAACCCAGACCTTGTAGTCCTCTGCTCTATATGTGTTGGGGGCCCCATATCAGCTTGTATATGCTGCCTGGTTGGTGATCTGAGAGATCTCAGGAGTCCAGATTAATCGAGACTGCTGGTCCACCTATAGGGTCACCCTCCTTCTCCTCAGCTCCTTCCAACTTTTCCATGATTCAACCACAGGTGTCAGCAGCTTCTGTCCATTGATTGAGTGCAAATATCTCCATCTGACTCTTTTCATCTGTTTGTTGGGTCTTTCAGAGGGCAATATTGCTAGGTCCCTTTCTGTGAGTGCCCCCATAGCCTCAGTAATAGTGTCAGGCCTTGGTACCTCCCCTTGAGCTGAATCCCACTTTGGGCCTTTGCTGGGCCTTTTATTCCTCAGGCTCCTCTCCATTTCCATCCCTGTAGTTCTTCCAGACAGGAACAATTATAGGTCAGAGATTTGACTGTGAGATAGCAACCCCATCCCTCACATGATGCCCTGTCTCTCCTGGAGCTGGGCTCTACAAGTTCACTCTTCCCACTGTAGGGCATTTCATCTAGGGTATCTCCCTTTGACTCTTGAGAGTCTCTTACCTCCCAGGTCAATGGTACATTCTGGATTGTACCTCCAACCTGCTACCTCTCAAGGTTGCCTGTTTCTGTTCTTTCTGCTGGCTCTCAGGTCTTCAGTCCTTTTTTCCCCACTCAGTACCAGATGGATGTTCCCTTACCCTGAATCCCCTTTACCCCCTAGGTCCCTCCCTCCTTTCCCCTTATGCTTTTTATCTTCTTTAATTCTATGAATTGAAGTGTGGGTATCTTGTACTTTATGGCTAATATCTATTTAAAAAAGAGTATATACCATGCATGTCCAGGAGGGTGAATGGGAATTGGCAGGGGGTGGAGCTTGTCTAGGACATGTTAGAGATGTGCGACATGGGGGAAGCCCCAGGGTATCTCTAGCAGTGTGGAATATGCAGTGACCTGAAGTACCCACCTCAGGTAGCAAGGCATGATTCCCAGTGGAGGAATAAGGAGACCAACACACCGACAAAATTTCTGACACAAAATTTTTCCCACTTAAAACATGTGTAGGGACAAAGTTGGAGCAGAGATTAAGAGAATGGCCAAACTATAACTTGCCTGACTTGATATCCCTTCAATGTACAACAGTCAATCCCTGACACCATTAATGAAACATACTGTTATGTTTGCAGACAATAGCCTAACACAACTGTCCTTTGTGAGTGTCCATGAAGAAACTGACTGAAACTCAGAGGTGAAGGAGAAGTGGAGATGGAGGGAGAAGCCATGTGAGAGGGGTAGCTTGGAGTAGATGAAGGCTGCCATCAGGATGTGAAGTGAATAAGTAAATAAATTAATGAAAAAATAGAAAAGATTGGACTTTTTAAAGAAATAACAAAACAATACATAATACAATCTTATGGGATAAATTATAAACAATCTCATAAATGTTGGGCAAGGTAAACCAATAGTACAAGAGAACCACAAGAGAAAGTATAGTAAACAGAGACACACTCTTTACATATTCAGGCATCTCATAAGCATACTAAGCTAAAAGTCATATGTAAAGGACCTAGTACATACTCCTGAAAAACCATGCTTGCTTCTTCTGTCTCTGTGATTAATTATTATCATTATTATTATTATTATTATTATTATTATTATTATTATTAAGAGAGCCTTGTTCTCATGGAATCCTCCATCTTCTCCAGATATTACACTTCTTCTGCTTCTTCAGCAGATTTCTCTGAGCTCCTAGAGAAGGTATTTGATAAAGTCATTTTATTTAGAATTATGTTTTTCCAATCAATATCTCTGTTTCTGTCTCTCTCTGTCTCTCTATCTCTCCATCTCTCTCCCCACACTGTCTGGCTGTAGGTATCTGTATTTGTTCCCATCTACTGCAGGAGGAAGCTTCTCTGATGAAGGCTGAGTGAGACACTTAGCTATGAGTATATCAGAATATCATGAGTTATTGTATTGTTATTTTCATTTAGACCATTAGTATTTGGTTTTGCCCTAGGTTCTGGTGCTCTCTAGTCTCATGTTCTTCCTCACATAAGCTGTGCCTGGTATGGGCTTCGACCTGTGGATGGCCCGCAATTCAAATCAGACATGTAGTTAACTCCCTCCAGCTTTGTGCTACCATTGCCTTAGCATAGTTTGCATACAGGACAGATTGTAGATGGGCGTTGGGGCTGGATTGGTGTCAAACAGGGTTTTAAAATTGGCAATATGCAGGAGTAGATGATTGAGCTATATTTCCCATCATAGGAACTCAGTTAAGATCCACACGGCTACTGTCTGTCATTCACTATAAAAGTCATTGAAGCAAAGTAAGAAAACAGCAAGCATTTGTTACAGAGCAACTGCTTATGAATCAGCACAATTACTTTATTGAAGATTATTTAACTTCCTTTAAATCCAAAATATGAATACCCATTTTGATCTAAAACATCCCATACAACTTTGTCATGTACTCAATACGAAATATCCAAAATACCCTAGTCATTTTCTGCAAATTGAAACACACAAAATTTTCATTAATTGTAGAATTGGTTTATTATGAAATAGTAGCTCAACCCCCTATAGACATATGGTAATAAACACTATACAATTCAAATTGAAATGACTGTTTCTAGATAATTGTGAGCACTATATGTTAGACTCAAAAGTTTAATCTATATTAGGTTAAAAGAAAAGAAAAGCTGATGAAGAGATTGTTTTCAATTTGGAATGGATGTATAGAAGTTGCAAATGAAACTCAAGAATGTGTTGGGGATATAAAAAATTTTGAGGCTTATGTAATTTTATTGACTTTGTCAAAGTTCATGGATTATAGCCTTACAATTCATGTTCTTTAGTAAAATTTTGGTAAAAATTGGTTTATTTACAGATAAAATCTTAACCGAGCAAATATAGTTAATTTAAAAGTCATATATGTAGTTTTTTTAATAAATACCTTTCAGTAAGCTAGCATTATGTAATTTATTATCACTGATTTTGTAATTGATTTCAAATTAATTTGTATATGTGGAGCTTTTTAAGTATATGTGTGTATCTGGTCTACATACTTATTACAATTAGTCCTGTAGTCAATAATTTTATAAAAATGTCCCTTGATCCTAACTAAAATAACAGAACTTATGTTGTACCTCATACCTAAGTTCAAAATACAAGTCTATTATAATCTTGGAATACAGACTTTACCTTATCATGTGCTTAGTCTAAGATCAAACTGCCATTAAAAGAACAATGGAAAAATTGATCTTACCTGCCTTGGATTTTCCATGGTTTCAACGCCTAGAACCTAACTAATTCATAGCTTTAATCCTATATTATCTTCTTTTCCGTTTCCTTGGCTCAGTGTAGTGTCTCTGTGTTGTACTAAATATATGCTGAAAACATTCAGGAGGCTGGAAGCAAATGTATACAATAAATATTGTCAATAAATGTTGCAACCAGCCTGACCTGTGAATACAGGCTAATGGTTGGGTTTTGTATACTGCATTAGTTTGGAGAAGTAATATAACCTCTTCCCTCATAAACTCTATTACAGATTTCTGTGAAGACTTGCTCATCTTCTCCCATTGTCTTGATTTTATGCTGTTCAATAAATGCAGAGCAAATCTCTTTCCTAAGAGTAACAAGAAAATCAGCAGACAATTTTCAGGTAGACCCATATACACAGATCACTTAGTCTAGAGTTTGACCTATAAGGCAAATAGGAGACACAAAGAGAGAATGAGAGAGTTCACATTTGGGTTTGTTTTTAATTAAAATACACCAAGAGAAGTTTGTGTCTTCATTTCTTAATACAACATAGATGCATTGGAGTGTTCTCTAAGACTATCTTTAATTTGTTAATGAATCAATTTATGTCTTCATGTGTACATGTTGAAACTCAAGGCTGAACTCATGTCTTTTAAGTCTTTCCTCCATTGCCTTCTGTCTTAAAAAAAGGAGGAGGAGGAGGAGGAGGAGGAGGAGGAGGAGGAGGAGGAGGAGGAGGAAAAGAAGAAGAAGAAGAAGAAGAAGAAGAAGAAGAAGAAGAAGAAGAAGAAGAAGAAGAAGAAGAAGAAGCAAGACCAAAGAAGATTCTATCTTTCATTGAAACTCATTGATTTAGCTAAGCTTAATTAGTTAATGAATTTTAAAGATCTCGCTATTTATTTGCCTCCAAATCCTAATATAACAGGTATTCGTGACCTTGTGGAAACTTTTTGTTTCCAAAGATGAGAGATTAGAACTCAAGTTTTTCTGCTGGTGCTATAGAATGTGACTTTGCTGACTGGGCCATGTTTCTTTGCCCTAACTATGTATTTAAAAAATGTTTTACCATCATCATCATCATCATCATCATCATCATCATCATCATCATCATCATCATCATCATCATGATTAGTAGACACTAAGTATATAACCCAGAATATCCTATAACTCAAAGATTTTCACTTGTCTCTTGCTTCCTAAGAGACTTGATGCACCAATCACACCAGGCTAAATAGTTTAAAAGCAGGATTTTGTTTTTTAACTCTTATACAATCTCATTCAGCAGTGTCAAATATATAAAGTGGTAAAAATAAAATCCAGAAAGATGGCTTAGTATCATCAAGCTTTATTACCTGAGTTCCATTACAGATTCTATATGGTGGAAGGAGATATCTGACTTCAACACATACCATAGGACTGCATGAACATACGCACACACATGTGCCTGCTCTCACTCTCTCTGTGTGTCTCTGTCTCTCTTTCTCTCTCCCCTCTCTCCTCATCACTCTCTCTTCACAACTCTCCCTCTCTCTCTCTCTCTCTCTCTCTCTATATATATATATATATATATATATATACACATATATATATACACACATATATATGTATATGTATATATAATGCATATATATACATAAACAAAAAGAAAATTTAATTTATGTACCTTAGAAATAAGCAAAAGATAAGAAACTGATACCAAAATTCTCTCCCCAATGATAAAGCATTATATTCCACATACAGTAACTGAGCGAAGGGTTTAAGTTACTTGAAAACAATTGACTTGCTTTTATATGGTGTAGAAATTCTCATAAATCTAAGGGAAAAGCAACTCAGATCATGCTGAAATTCTCAAGGAGAATGAGGATGGCCTTCATGATCTCACTGAGGCTCTTTGTCTTGAAACCTTGCCATTACAACTCTGTTGATAAAGATATAACCTACACTGTAAGACTTTATTTATAGATTCTGGCTTACTCTGATTTGACCAGATTGATAGCATAAAACACCCTCTAAGTTGCTTTTATTTTATAAGTTAAATCAAATTGCTCATGTTAGGTGAACACATAGGGAGTAGGCTCTTGTTTGATATCCTTATCTGTTGAAAGTTATCTTGGGAGGACAGTACTATTAAGATAGCCACAAGAGCAAGTTTGTCTACAGAGGGAAGGGTAGATGTCTTATCATTGTCAAACCTTTTATTGCTTTGATGATGTAATATATAAGTCCTCAAATTCCAATCCCTTTGCCACATCACTGTCCTTGTAACTTATGTCTTGTATGTCAGCACTTCCTTTCACTATTTATTCAGCTTAGAAACAAAATCAGATACTGCTCCTATGACAGTTTGGGCTTCTGAATTGCCATTTGTAAAGTTGTTCGTTATTAGAATCATAACCTTACATGTCAAGTTTGTTGTAGTTTGATAGAAATACATAGCATTGTGATTAGGAATGAGACAATGGTGAAACTGGATTGGTTATGTGTTCCTTACACATGCATTAGGTCTTGGTGACTTGGCTTGCTTGGAATGAGTGTTTAAGTTTTAGTGCCTTACAGGATAGTGTTTATGATTCTGCTTCTTCTTATCTATCTGACGGAACGACTTTGAACCACATTAACAAAGGAGAAATAGCTTAATGGATCTATTTTCTCTTTAATGCCAAACTGCCCCCAACAATGACAATGTAGTATGGGTCTTTGAAAGGGCAAATACTCTCTGTATTATAGTATCCTTCTCTGACCTTTTTCCTTTATTAAAGGAGATGTATTCATTTCATTTGTGCATATGCTTGAGTTTCTCTGTTGTAGGGTGCACAAGACTACATCAAGGTGTCCATCATGGACCGGAGCCCTTGGGCCATTCAGGTCCTGAGTTGCAGACTATTTTAAGTTATCCAACACAAGTCTTGATAGCAGAACTCAGCTCTGCAAGTGTGTTCGGGCCACTCCTCTAGCCTATTTTGAGGAATTCCTTTTAGGTTTGCTGGACTCCATGATTCAATCAACCCTGCTTGATCATGATGGGTCCTATGAGTTTCTGTGCTTTGATGTTCAATTTCTTAGTATTTAACTGAGAATTCCCCATTTGTGTCCATCATGGGTCTTCATTTGCTGTTTTTTCTTCCCCTTTTCTTATTTCTCTCAGAATCTGATTTTGTTATAGTTTCATAGAATGACAGAAAGGTCCTCTGCAATACCTTGAAAGTGAAAATAATCTGAATTAATTCTTCTTGAAATTAAAAAAAATGTGTCTGGTCTAATAGTAGAAACTTTCTGTTACTGGTCTAGTTCCATCATGTGTTTGCTAATCTGTGTAGATATTATAGTTATATGTTTCAATTTTTCTAGGTTGTGAGTATATAGGAATATGATTTTTGGCTTTTACATTTGTTGATTTGTTGATTTATGGGTCATAATAGTTGCTAACTACCATATATACATGTGCTCCGGCATCTCCATTTGTATCCTGACTTTATCTTTGGATCTCAGTTTGTCTAACATACTTGTCAACTAGATTTGCTATTTGAAAAAGAAAAATTCTTCTCATTGATTTTTACTTTTTCTTTTAATTTCTCCATTTATTTTCTTCATTTTCCCTTTCATTCTGTGAGTGTTTGGCCTGGCTTGTTCTTGCATTTTGAATTCCTTTGTAGCAACTGGAAGTTGATTCCTTTGGTAAATTTTGTTTTCTTTCAAATTTAATCAATTTTTAAAAATTTCTCTTTTGATTTCTTAAGGGGCCTAATGACATATCAAAAGTATTTTCATGGATTGCAGTACACTTCTTGTTGATTTATTTTAAAGTGTGTGTGCATCTGCCTGTGTGTGTGTTGTGTGTGGCTGCACATGAGTATGAGAAAACCTGTGGAACTCAGGGTCTGACGTGAGAGAATTGGCTCCCTCCTCCCACATGGCTTGTGGCTTTGAAACTGGGTTGTCAGACTTTGCAGGATGTGTCCCCTCCTGAGACATCCCACCACTGCACTCTTGTTGATTTTTAGTTTTACTTTTAAACATACTTTATTTTGCCTTTTAAGATTTGTTGAAGCTTGTTTCTATCATTTTTCATGGTGTATTCCTGAGAATGTTTCACAGATTGGTAAGAATACGCTCCAAATGTTGGGTGGAATATTTTGTGAATGACTATAGTTTCCACTCGGTCTATAGTATTGTATATTTTAAATACAAATATTGATTGTTACTATTTCTGGTAGTTTCTGGTAGAGTCTACTACCTCTACTAGTTCATATCATGTTATTAGTGTAGGTCTGAGTGCTTTAGTTTGGCAACACGTGTACTATTTTAAGTGAAAATAGATCCTTCAATTTTAAAACACAGTTTCCCCTCCTTCCACATTTTCTAGCTACCCTCCACATCCCTTCTTCCTCAGAGCCACTCCTTCTCATTTTCCTCTTTAGAAAACAGCAGGCTTACAAAAGAGCACAGCTAAAACAGATAAAACAACATACAATGAGACAAAACAAAACCCCCCATATCAAGGATGGACAAGGCAATCCAATGGAAGGAAAGGAGTCTCAAGAGGAGGCAAGACACTTTCCACTCACACTGTTAGAAAGCCTATAAAAACACCAATTTACCAGCCATAGCATATAGGTAGAGGACTGGTACAGATCCGTGCAGGCCATGGGTTTCCTGATGTAGTCTCCATGAGTACACATGAACCCTGTTTACTTGATTTCATGGACCTTATTCTCCTGGTGCCCTCCATCCCTTCAGACTCCTACCGTCTTTCTTCCTTGTCTGTTTTACAGGGTTCCTGGATCATGAGAAGGGACTGGATGTATAATATGTTTTAAATTATTATGTTTTTCTTGTAGGAAACAAGGTAACATATTTTATTATTTTTATAGTGTTTATTTTTGGTTCTTTATTTATTTATTATTTACTTACTCATTCATTTTACATCCCTATCACTGCTACCACTCCAGGACATCAGCTTATACACACTCTCCCCTTGTCCCCTTTCCCATTCTTCTCTGAGAAGGTGCAGTCTCCTTGAGTATCTTCCTATCTTGGTACAGCAAGTCCCACTGAAGCTAGACAAAACAGCCACATTAAGGGAAAGGATTTCACAGACAGGCAACAACTTTAGTGACAGCCCCCAACCAGCTGTGGGAACCCCACAAAAAGACTGAGGTGCACACCTGCTACACATGTCCCAGGGGCCTTGGCCCAGGCCATGCATGCTCTTAGGTTGGTCATTTAGTCTTTGAGAGCCCCAGAGGGCTCAGCTTTGTTGACTATTGGTCTTTTTGTGGCGTCCCTATTCTCTTTGGGGCCCTCAATCCTTCTCCCAACTCTTCCATAAGCATCCCTGACCTCCCTCTGAAATTAGGCTGTGGATCTGTGCATCTGTTTCAGTCTGCTGCTGGAACAGAGTATCATTAATAGTGTCTGGGATTGGTCTCAAGTTGTGCCAACACCCCTTCTTGTTAAGAGTCTCAGAGAAATCAAGGATACAAGGTGCATACCTAATCATATTAAAAGTAATATAAAGCCAGCCCATAAACAGCAGAAAATTAAACAGAGAGAAACTTAAAGTAATTCCACTGACATCGGGAAAAGACAAGACTTCCCATGCTTTCCCTATCTATTCAAAATAGTACTTGATGCCCTAGCTAGAGCAATAAGACAATAAACGGATATCAAGGGGGGATATACACAGGAAAGGAAGAAGTCAAAGCATTGCTATTTGTGAATGATTTGATAGTATACAAAAGCAGCTCAAAAAATTCTGCCAGAGAATTCCCACAGCTGAGAAATGTCTTCAGCAATTTGGCAGGATATAAAATTAACTCAAAGAAATCAGTAGCCCTACATGAGAAAGTAGGGAAACAAAACCCTTCACAAATAATATAATATTTATTTGCATAACTCTAACCAAGCAAGAGACTTGTATGACAAGAACCTGTATCACAAGTCTCTGAAGAAAGAAATAGAAGATGGTATCAGAAGATGTAAACATCTTCCATGCTCATGGATCAGTAGAATTAACATACTGAAAATACCATTTTACAAAGAATAATCTATGTGTTCAATGAAGTTCCCATAAAAAATTCCAACACATCTTATTACAGACATTGAAAGAGCAACTATCAACTTCATATGGAAAGACAACAAACTCAGGATAGCTAAAACCATCCTGAACAGTAAAATAATTTGAGGAAGTTCCTTTCATTTCTCTAACTAGGACTCATGTAACTATTTCTTGTGAGGTCCAGTTTGTGATTGCAACTTCTCCTAGGTTTTAAATCTGTTAAGAACTATCATATTTATTAATTTCTGAATGGTTTATTTTGCTATATATTTATTTTTTATGTTTTGTATTTTATTCCCAAATATTATTCTTTAAGTTTATTGTTGAAAATGAACTTTTAATTGGAGCATGTTTCCACTTATCTTGGTAAATACAATGAACTTCTATTATAATCTGGTTTTCACAGAGAATACTAAAGGTTTATTTTAGGGTAGCATTTTGGATGGCTATCTGATGTTTGGCCCTTATGCCCTGTGAGTGTGCTCTCTATAAATTCATTCAGCTTTAATCAGTAACTAAGTGCAGAACAGGATCACCTCATCTGTTTTTGAGGAGAAGCAGTCTAGTGTCACAATTAGGTGTGACACTTAATAAAATTTGAGTGGGGCCACTCATTCTGTGGCTACTTTATAGGAGTGGGAGTGTCGATGCAAAGATGCTGGATCCCAGAGGATTTTCTTTAGGTGCTGCTAGGGCAAGCTATTCCTTACTGGAGTTTCACACCCTCATTCTTTCAGTGACAATAGGCTTATAGCATTCCCATCATCAACAAAAAAAAGCAACACTCTCCTGTGGATGGAGGTAAACTTGGCCAATAGAGAAGATGAGGATCTCTGGATCTGTAAGGCCCTGAGGATGAATTCTTCTTTGCTGAGCTGAACCACCTGTCTCTCCCTCTACAGGCCCTGTTCAGGTGCTGGAATCCCAACTTCACTGTAAGGTCTATATGATTTTCAATGGCCTCTGATTCCTCTACTCTTGTGGAGGAGTTGGAGTGAGATAGTACAAGGCTTCTGTTCTCAAAATGGTCTGAGTTTTGCATCAGTTTTATTCCGCTGAGTTGGGCTCTGTATTCTTTAGTTCTCAGTTGATGAAGTCTGAGCTCTGGGTTAGGAAACAGGCACAGTGTATCCTTTTTTTAAGCATAGCTACCCTATGGGCTGCAGGTAGTTCATTTAATCAGGATTGAGATCTGGGAGGGACAGTATTATATTCTTATGTCTAGAAACACTGTATTGCCCATCAATGTCAGCTTTTAACATTGTCCTCTTTATCCTTTATCCTGTAGCAGTGACCATTCTGGGCCACAAATTTAGGTACAGTTGCTGATGGGACTTGTTTTGCAGTCTGTACTGCCATTCAGGCACTTATAATGGTACAGGCTTTCCATTTCTCACACAGTCAATTGAAGCGCCATCTTTGCGCTCTTTCTTCACAAATACATCTATTGTGTTGCCGTTATTTTTATGGAGAAGGAGGAGGTAAATATTGTGCAAATTTATTTTATCATTATAGTATATCATAAGTTTTTATTCTTATTTATCATTATAAATATCATTAAATTATTTTCTTTTTTTCATCTAATGCTCTTTTTTATTTTATTTATTTATTTTATTTAATTTTTATTTTCTATATTCTATGTTTACATTCCAAAGGCTTTCCCCTTTCCCAGTTCCCCCCCACCATATGTCCCATAATTCCTCTCCCTCCCAGCTATTCCCCAATCATTCCCCCCCCCCCACGATTTCTCTGTTCTGGGTCTACAATACTGGATCCAATCTTTACAGGCCCAGGGTCCTCTCCTTTTTTTCTTCTTGGGAGTCATTTGACTTGCTAATTGTGCCTTGAGTATTTAGGGCTTCTGGGCTCATTTATATCCACTTATCAGTGATTGCATTTCATGTGTATTCTTTTGTGATTTGGTTAGCTCACTTAGGATGATAGTTTCCAGATCTAACCATTTACCTACAAATTTCATGAGTTCATGATGGGACTTGTTTTGCAGTCTGTACTGCCATTCAGGCACTAATAATGGTACAGGCTTTCCATTTCTCACACAGTCAATTGAAGCGCCATCTTTCTGCTCTTTCTTCACAAATACATCTATTGTGTTGCCGTTATTTTTATGGACAAGGCTGCTATAAACATAGTGGAACATGTGTCTTTATTGTATGCAGGGGAATCCTCTGGGTATATGCCCAGGAGTGGTATGCCAGCGTCCTCTGGAAGTGACATGCCCAATTTTCTGAGGAACCGCCACACTGATTTCCAGAGCGGTTTAAATACCATTAAATTATTTTCTTAAATGTATGGCTTGCTAATTCAAACTTTCAAAGGTAAACTCTTAGCTTTGTGGAAATTCATAAAATTCAATGCTGAATAACAACTTACTTGTTTTTAAAAAAAACTGAAAGTAGTTTAAGATTAAACTTTTGATTACAGTGGCTAAAGTTGAATTTAAGAATTATTCATTTATTAAACACTGACTACTATATATAATAAGGGAGCTATAAAAATCCAAGCCATAATGTTCCTGTATTATAAAGAAAGGTGACATAGAGAAAAATTGTTTCCTATAGTTAAGAAGCATAAAGAACTATTATTCAGAACTCTGCTGATTCAGATTTTCCTTTCACTTGATTCAAAGTTTTCCTTTACTAGGAGCAATGGCCTCCCCTCCCATTGATGCCAGACAAGGCCATCCTCTGCTACATATGCAGATGGAGCCAAGGAGCTCTCCAGGTGTATTCTTTGGCTGGTGGATTAATCCCTGGGATCTCTGGTTGGTTGATATTGTTCTTCCTATGGGCTTGCAAACCCTTTCAGCTCCTTCAGTCCTTATAAATAGATAACCAATCAAAAGTAAAAAAAAAAATCACATTTACGAATGCATCAGTTTACAGATGTAATGACCTTCATGTTTTTCCTGATATATGTTTAGTTAGAACCTCATTTTCAGGAAAGGAAAACATGTATTTTTGATAAATATCAGAACTTTGTTTAGAGATTATACCATTTTTAACTTTGATCTCATGTGCTATATAGAAAATTAGATTTCTCTGTTTAATTAATAAATGTTGTTAAGATTTTAGAGGTAATTTTCCTCTGAGTTAACATTAAAGAACTTATTTTTTCTTTCAACTATTGTGACAGAGATCACACTGGAGCCAAATAAGAGGGTATGAGCCAAATGAGGTCCTTTATACTACATTCCCTCTGATTCACCCCTTTAAGGACAGAGGAATAGGTACCATCTATGTAGATGGCCATATTTCCAAAGAAAACACCTGGGCCAATAAGAAAAGTGTAAAACTACCAAGAAGGTGTGAGAAAATTTGTATCTCAAAAGGGTAGAAAGAAAAATTTAAAATAAAATAAACTAGAAAATAAAAGGAATTTTCTAATTGGCCCATTCTTGGTATGACCCTATCTAAAACTTTCCAAGTTTGTGGGTCATTAGTACTTCTTTGCCAGTCTATATAAAATGTGTATTTGTATTTGGTTTAGTGTGCCTAGAACTTTCACAATGATAGAGAAGAGGAAACAGTAAAAACTAAAAAAGAATGAGAAGTTGACAATAATTCCATAGCTAAACCCGTCAGAAGAGCATTCTACCATGTGATCATGCTCTGAATTTACTTGTATTTTAATGCTTAGCAAAACTCCAAAATAGTGATAATAGGAATTCATAGAACAGTTATATATCTACTACAATGTCTTTTAGTTATAAACACAGACACACACACACACACACACACACACACACACACACACACGCACACACATGCACGCACGCATGCACGCACACACGCATGAACGTGCTCCAATTTTGGGTATCTAGAATTTCAACCTATTGCTGTGTTAAAGGCCAACTTAGCAATTCAAAGGTTGCGTCTGTTTGCCCGAATAGATATCATTCTTTAAGAACAGATGGTGTCTCATTTAGACAAATTGTACTTTAGAAAAAAGACCAATCCCATGCTTTATAGAAGACATGTATTATGCAAATGACTTATCAATTGGACATAATATTCAATAAGTAAAGGAATCTTATGATCATCATGAAATGTATGATCAGCCCAGGGATTTCCTATGGAACAAATTGTCTTTTTTCTTTTTTACCAGTTCTTTTTCTTTTCCTTTTTAAAAAATTAGGTATTTGCTTTATTTACAGTTCAAGTGTAATTATCCCCTTTCCTCAGTTCCCCTCCGAAAGCCCCCTATCCCATCCCCCTCTCCCTGCGCACCAACCTTCCCTGGAAAAAATTTTCAACTGCAGTCTTTTGTGTCACAACATACTTTGAATTTTATTCAGTAGCTATAAATGTGCCCTTATTAGCATTGGCATTGACATTTTAATATCTAAATATTGCTGACTCAAAGAACCTGCAATTAAACTCTAAAATGAATACTGAGAACTATATAGAGACTGTTTTCATTAACTTCCTAAATAGTTCCAAAATATTTTAAAATGAGCTTGTCCTCAATTTTTAAAGTTTGTGGTAGATATTTAATGACCATGCATTAAAAAATAAAACAGTCCTCTCAAGATGAATACAGTGAGAATTTAGAGTGAGCAATATGTGTTTTTGAAAGAGATAAGAAAGAAAATAGTTAACCTCAATACATGAACAATTTCCTAATCCTAGACTCCTAGACATCATTTTCCAACCCATCCCTGTCACAATCTTTATCAGTATTAAGTTGTTTTTTTTTTGTTTTGTTTGTTTTGTTTTGTTTTGTTTTCAGGTTTTTTGTTGTTGTTGTTGTTGTTGTATATTTTCTTTATTTACGTTTCAAATGTTTTCCCCTTTCCAGGTCTCCCCTTTGCAACCCCCCATCACATTCCCCTTGCCCTTGTCTCTATGATGTGCTCCCCCACATGCATTCCTGTCTTCCCAACCTGGCATTCCCCTACACTGGTGCATCTAAACACCTTCAGGCCCAAGGACCGGCTCTTCCTGATGATGTCCAACAAGGTCATCCTCTGCCACATATATAGCCAGAGCCACGGGTCACTCCAGCTCCATGTGTATACTTAGGTTGGTGGTCCAGTCCCCAGGAGCTCCCTGGGGTCTGGCCTGTTGACACTGTTGCTCCCTCAATGGGGCTGCAAACCCCCTCAGCTCCTTCAGTCCCTTCTCCAACTCTCCCATTGGGGTCCCTGTGTTTAGTCTAATGGTTGGCTGTGAGCATCCCCCTCTGTATTTGTCAGGCTCTGGCAGAGCCTCTCAGGAAACAGCCATATCAGGCTCCCATCAGCAAGCACTTTTAGGCATCCACAATAGTGTCCGGATTTTTTTAATCTCTGCTTCTTTCTCCACCGACCTTAAAATGGTACGCAGAAACTGCTGTTAAATACATCAAGTACACACACACTTTCACACTGCTCAGCTTTTTAACATCATTGATTTCCCTCTCTAAAATGACACTGTGATTGCATAAGCCATCTAGACACTGAAAATCAAAACTTCCATTTCATGTCCGCATCATTTTTTTTTCTCATCACTCTGTTAATGGCAACAAAGGCATCACAGCTGTGTCTATTACTCTATAAAAGATAACAAAGGCGTCATAGCTGTGTCTAGGCCCTATTTTCTTGCTGTCACTTACACTGCACGCCAATCCACATTGTTTAGAGCATGCCACTTCTCAATTAGCTTATCACCCTTCTTCTCATCTCTCTTTTAAATGCATTACCCACGAAATATAAAAATCCCCCACTTGCTGGACATCATTTGGTATGTGAATTGTGTCTTTGGTGTCCCAAGATTCTAGGCTAATATCCACTTATCAGTGAGTACATACCATGGGTATTCTTTGAGACTGGGTTACCTCACTTAGTATGATGTTCTCCAGCTCCATCCATTTGTCTAAGAATTTCATGAATTCATTGTTTCTAATGGCTGAATAGTACTCCATTGTGTATTTATACCACATTTTTTTTATTCATTCTTCTGTTGAGGGACATCTGGGTTCTTTCCAGCTTCTGGCTATTATAAATAAGGCTGCTATGAACATAGTGGAGCATGTATCCTTATTGCATGCTGGGGAATCTTCTGGGTATATGCCCAGGAGTGGTATGGCTGGGTCCTCCAGAAGTATCATGTCCAGTTTTCTGAGGAACCACCATACTGATTTCCAGAGTGGTTGTACCAGCTTGCAATCCCACCAGCAGTGGAGGAGTGTTCCTCTTTCTCCATATCCTTGTCAACACCTGATGTCTCCTGAGTTTTTAATATTAGCCATTCTGACTGGTGTGAGGTGAAATCTCAGGGTTGTTTTGATTTGCATTTCTCTAATGACTAATGATGTTGAACATTTTTTAAGGTGTTTCTCAGCCATCCGAATTGATATCCAGCAAGACGGGAGGAGTGGACCCTGGTGCTGGAAAGGCTCAAAGCATCAGTGTAGAGGAATACCAGAACAGGGAAGAGGGAAGGGGTGGCTAGGGGAACAGGGGGAGGGAAAAGGGCATGTGGGACCTTTGGGGGGCAGGGAACCAGGAAAAGGGAAATGAAATGTAAATATAGAATATATCCAATAAAAATTTTTAAAAAAGAACACAAATAGAACTAGAGATGAGCATACAAAGAAAAGTAATCAGTGTCAGAGAGACAAAAGCCATGTCTTTTCTCACATATGGTATCCAGAAGGTAGAGTGAGGACCTTGGGAAGATGAAGGACAAGCAGGTTGGAACAAGGACAGATAATGAGGGATAAATAGGGTTGAAGTACATGATAAACTTAAGTGAAAATATTATTATGAATTTCATCATTTCCTATAATAAAAATATATTAAACTTTAAAAACAATCCCCCACTTAAAAGACAGTCTTATCACCTTGTAACTATTTTTTCAATGCACAATTATTAAAATTTAAACTCATTTCCATGTTTCATTTCTCTGCGGTATTTTTTTTTCATCTTAAATTTTGCCATATCCAAATAAGTGGCAAGTGACAAGGCTGGCACGAGGACCAGTCCTTTTCTTAACTATTGCTTTGTCCTCTAGGTCCCAAGGCCGTACACATGAAAATGTCCATTTCTGACATGCCTTAGTGGTTTGAATGAGGATAGCCCTGCATACATTCATAAACTCGAATCTTAGTTGGTGGAATTCTTGACAAAGTAATAGGAGTTGTGCTCTCTCCTATTCTCTCTCTCTCTCTCTGTCTCTCTCTCTCTCTCTGTCTCTCTCTCTCTCTCTCTCTCTCTCTCTCTCTCTCTCTCTCTCTCTCTCTCTCTCTCCTCTCTCACTCTCTCCCTGCCCAGTGATGGTCAGCATGTAGGTTCTTAACTACGATCCTAGCTTCATGCCTGGCTGTGACCATATTCTGTGAGATAGTAATCATTAAGTAAAACCCTGAAACAATAAGCAAGTCTCCAATAAATGCTTTCTTTTCCTTTAATTTAATTATGATAGCCTGTGTAAATGATGTTTCCTTAATGTTGATGTAGCAGTAAATTACTGCACCTCAAAAGCTGAGTATTTAAATGACCATAGACCTTCGTCGCCTATGGTAATATGGTAATTTGTCTACTTCTCCGCCTCATCCCATGATACCTGCATATTATCATTGATCTTCAGGAATGTTTCCATGATCTCCCTATGATTCCTTCCTCATGCTTCCAAATCCTCTATCCTCCTTGCTGGTCTGAATCTCCCTCTCTCCCTTTCTCCCTCTCTCCAACCTCTCCTTGGAAGACATCCTGCCCTATTCTTTATTCTGCCCAGCCATTGGGTGATCAGTATTTATTGATAAGGCAGAGAATAAATGGTCAGAACTGTCCACCAAACTTCAGACAGTAGATTATTGGTATAAGCATTACAGTGCCCTGTAAGACTGAAACGAGATAGGAGGGCAGAGAAAGCAGTATTTAAATAACATAAGGGTAAACTTTACACAGTGTATAAAATCATGATGCTAATAGTCTTGTTCATTGTTTTTCTTCACCACAATTGGTAAGTAACTAAGATATTAGATGTTTCCACATTCTTTAATAGCCTTTAGCAGAGACATTCTAATTCTCTCAGTATTATTTTATCCTTCAGAAAACTATTTGCTTCTTTTGTTTTTTTCTCCATTGCTTTAACATACCGATTTTGATCATATTCCATATTTCCATTATTACAGGGTATTTGATTGTTTGCTTCATAGTTGTAAACATGGAACAATTATTTAGTCCACTTTATGTGTTTTCCCTCAAACATGTCAGAACTGAAAAAATAAGAATAATTTTTGAAGGAAGACTTAAGAATTGTTACAGTAAGAGAAATTACAATTACATACTTAATCACTCTTATGGGCTATATGGATTTAAAAATTTACAAAAAAAAATCATCTATGGTCAAATAAGCCTTCATCTTATGAAATTTGTAGGTTGATAGGCTAGGAAAAGACCATGAATGTTTTGATTGCTAAGCTATATTAAAATTGGAATATAGGATCCTGAATTTTATGTAAATATATCTTGAAACTCTTAAACAACAATGTTGCAAGATGATGCCTTACACTTTCTTAATAAGACAAAATGTGAAATTTCCATGATAATATCTGGTCCTTCCCAAGAAACTTACAGATTTTCTTTAATTGCTCTAAAAGGTGCATAAAGATTCTAAAATATGGATTTGTGGTTTTATCATGACATATGGATTATATCAAAAATCTAAATGTGGAAACCCATATAGACTTTTTACTCTTATATAAAGTTTCATTCCTTAAATTTAAACTTTAAAATTTTCATATATGTCTATTATATATGTATATCTATCTATAACTTTCTCTCTACAGTTTTATATATAAATATGTAAATCCATATATCCATGTAATCATACATACATATTCATATACATATACATATACATATACATATATGTACAGTCAGATCCAACTCTAGTTCTTCCATGCAACTGGTCTTTGGCACTTCCAACAAATTTCAAAACCATTTTTTTATTTCTCTGTTTTCTCTTATTTGAAAAAATATTAATTTTCTATAATCCATTTTGAGAATAGTTACCCCCAGTCCTCCAAGTTCCCTATCTTCTCTCCCAGAGTATTCCTTAAGTCCCACAAATATCATGCATGCCATCCTTGCAAGATAGAATATCATTGTAGATCAGAGTGTTCACAGCTAGATTGTTGTTGATATTTCTCCTTTAGTAGCCTGCAGAGAACCTACTAGTATCAAGTATTAAATAGTGGTGATATTCTATGTGGGCGTTAGCCCATCTTCTCTTTGTGGAATGACTTGTGAAGGATTTGTATTAAGCAAGGTGTCCTTGCTGTCAGTTTGTAGATAGCAAACTGTAGCCTTTGAAACATCCTATGCTGTTGGGGGTTCCCTTAGAATCTCTTTGGCCAATAACTTCATTAGATGTGAACAATTCCTTGTCCTGCAGCTTGATTTGATGATGAGAGTTATTCACTTGTGCCTTTGTGCCCTTTGTCATTTGGCTTAGATTTTACTTACATCACCTTTATCCTGTATTAGGTAGTAGTCTACATATTACTGCACACATTGTACAGAATACAGTACGTACTGTATCAATAGTGTATTAATTCATACTGTGCAATACATCAAATGGTTCTCAATTTGAACTGTCCTTCATATTGCTGCCACAGTCCCCCTCTCTCTGCCTCATCCCCGTTTGATATGTACATTCTTGACTCTCTTCATCATTCCATAATTATTGTATTTTCCTTCCCTAATGATTCCTTTTCCTATACCTATGTTCTGTGATTTATGGATTTTACATATGTTATCTTTGGCTTCACAGCTAACATCCACATATCAGCCATAGCATATTTGCGTTTTTGGATCTGAGTTACGTCATCCAACATGATTTTTTTCTATTTATCAATTTATTGGTGAGTATCTTGATTTCATTTTTTTTTAAACCTCGGAGTAATGTCCTATTACATAAATGTACCAGATTTATTTTATCCATTCATCCATTGACAGACATCTAGGTAGTTTTCAGTTTTTGGTTTGTATGAATTGAGAGCAATGAACATGTTTCGACAATTAATTGTTTCTACAGTAGTATGAAGCATGTTAGGATATATGCTTTAAAATTGGTATAGCTAGACCTTGAGGTAGATCTATTTCCATTTTCCTGGGGAATTGTCACATTGATTTTCTTAGTCGTAGCACATGTTTGCAAGCCCACCAGCAATAGATGAGTGTGCTTCCTTTATTCCACGCCCTGCCAGCATGAGCTATAATTTGTTTTATTTATCTTAGTCATACTGACTGCTAAATGATGAAATCACAAAATTGTTTGGTTTTCATCCCCCTGATGACTAAGGATTTTGAACATTTGTTTAAAAACTCCTCAGCCAATTGGGTTTCTTCTTCTGAGAATTCTGTTTAGATCTGCACCCAGTTAAAAAATCATCTTTACAATGTAGTAATCTATTTTGAATTCTTTATAAAGTTTGGAAATTGGCCCTCTATTATATGTGTAGTTGGTTAAAATCTTTCTGGATTCTGTAAACTGCCATTTTGCCCTATTGATGATACCCTTTTCTGGAGAGGAACTTTTCAATCTCATGTGGTCCCATTTACTAATTGCTATCTTAGTGCCTATGTAAAAGGTATTCTGTTCAGAAAACCTTTTCTAGTGCCAATGAATTCAGGGTATTCACTATTTTTTCTATCAGGTTCAGTGTATCTAGTCTCATGTTGAGGTCTTTGATCCATTTAAAGTTAATTTTGTGCAGTGATAAGAAAGGATGTTCTTATTTACTGCCACCAAGCATCAGTTGAAGGTGCTGGCCTTTCTGCTGGAGTATTACCAGCTTTGTAAAAATCTAATTTTCATATAGGTATAAATTTCTGAGTCTTCAATAAAGTCCCATGGATCAACATGCGTGTTTTTGTACCAATACCATGATATTTTTATTACTATAGCTCTGTAATAAAATTTGAGGTCAGGAATGATGATATCTCCAGCAGTTCTTTTTTATTCAAGATAGTTTTAACTCTCCTGATTTGTTTGTTTGTTTTGTTCTTTGTTTGTGTGGGTTTATTTTTTTTTGTATCCTCATATAAAGCTGAAAACTGTTCTTTCAAGATCTGTGAAAATTTGGTAGAATGTTTATTGGACAGGATTGAGTTTATAGGTTGTATTTGGATGGATGGCCATGAATACTTTATTAATCCTACCTATTCATGATACGGGAGATTTTTGCATGTTCTGATATCTCACTCAACTCCTTTTTTCCCCATTTTCTAATATATTTTGTTTTATACATCGATTTTAATTTATCTTTTAATTAATAATTTTATTTATTTACAACCCACATGTCCCCCCTTGAAGAGTTCTTCCCCAATCCTTCCTCCCCTTCACCTCTGAGAGGGTTTCTTCCTCCCCTAGGTATCCCTCCATCTTGGAACATCTCATCTCTACAGGATCAGATTTGTCTTCTCCCACTAAGTCACACAAGTCAGCCCTCTGCTACGTATGAGCTTGGGGCTTCAGAGCAGCCCCCTATACATTTTTTTGGTTGGTGGCTCAGTCTCTGGTAGCTCTCAGAGGTCCAGGTTATTTGACTGTTTTTGTTTTCCTATAGAGTTCTCATCTCCTTCAGTTCCTTCAATCCTTCACCTGACTCTTCCATTAGGGTCTTTGTTTTATTTTTGTCACTGTATTTTTTTTTACAAGAACAGTTTTGGATCAAAAGTTTTGTGGGTGGGTTGATGTCTGCATTCCTCCACTGGGAATCCTGACTACTGGAGGAGGTCTCCTCAGGTTCCATCTGAACCTGGGATTCAGGATTCAGGTTTGGTATTTTGGCTAAAGGTTGAGTTCTGGGAGTATCCCCTATCCCAGGTCTCTGAGACTTTCTACAAGTTCTGTCCACACCCACTCCCCAGCATCTGCATATTTCCATTCATTCTCTTGGCCCTCTGGGTCTCCCTCCTGTCTACACCTGCATGTCCTCCAGACCTGAGCGACACCCCTATTCCCTTTTACTGCCCAGGTCCCTCCTTCTCTCTGTCTTCCATGATTATTGTATTCTCACATCTAAGTGGGATTAAAGCATCTTCACTTGGGCTTTGCTTCTTGTTTAACTTCTTAGGATCTGTGGGGTATGTTTGTTGGCTATTGTGTACTTATCAGTGAGAACATACCACGCATGTCCTTTTGGGTCTGGATTAGCTCACTCAAAACAATATTTTCTAGTTCCATTCATTTGCCTGAAAAATTCATGATGTCACATCCTTGCTTTTAATAGCTGAATACCATTCCATTGTGTAAATGAATCACATTTTCTGTATCTATTCTTCAGTTAAAAGACAACTGGGTTGTTTCCAGCTTCTGGGTATTATATATAAGGCTGCTATGAACATAGTGGAGCATGTGTTCTCATGGATGTTGCACCACCTTTGGGGTATATGCCCAGGAGTGGAAAATCTGGGTCTTCAGGTAGAAGTATTTATAATTTTCTAAAAACCTTCAGGACTGATTTCCAGAGTGGGTGTGAAAGTTTGCACTCACATCAGCAATGGAGGAGAATTTTTCTGTCACCCATCCTTGCTAGCATGTGCTATCATTTCAGTTTTTGATCTTAGCCATTCTGATTGGTCTAAGGTAGAACATCAGAATCATTTTGATTTATATTTCCTTAGTGTCTAAGAGTGTCTAACATTTCTTTAAGTGTTTTTTGGTTATTTGAGATTTTTTTCTGTTGAGAATTCTCTGTTTAGCTCTGGGAAATTACCATCCCTGACCTCAAGCTGTACTACAGAACAACAGTGATGAATGCTATGTGTTATTGATATAGAGAAAGATCAATGGAATAGAATTGAAAACCTAGAAATAAACCCACACGCCCACAGACACTTGATATTTTAAAAAAAGAAGTCAAAACCATACAGTGGAAAAGAGAAAAAGCCTTCAACAAACAGTGCTGGTCTAATTGGCAGTCTGCATGTAGGGGAACACATATCAATCCATATTTATTTCCTTGTACAAAGCTCAAATCCAAGTGGATCTAGGACTTCAACATAAAACCAGATAATCTAGTAGAAAAGAATGTGGAAAGGGCCTGGAACTCATTGACATGGGGCAAAACTTCCTGAACAAAACACCAATGGCTCAGGATTGTCAACGATTGACAAACGGACCTCATAAAACTGAAAAGCTTCTGTAAGACAAAGACACAGTCAGTAGGACAAAACACCAACCTACATATTGTGAAAAGATCTTCACTAACCCGCATCCAATAGAGAGTTAATATTGAAAATGTACCAAGAACTTAAGAAGTTAGAATAAAAAAATCAAATAACCCTATTTTCAAAATGGAGTACAGAGATAAACAGAACTCTCAACAGAGGAGTCTCCTTCAACATCCTCTTTCCTCGATGTCTTAAAATATTTATCTGACAAGTCTTTCACTTTCCTGCTTATTTTCTTTCTCAGCTAGTGTTTCCTGGATTTTTTTTTATCTTTCTATTTTTTCCTGCAAAAAAACTGTAGGAGCTTTCCTGGTTTATTTTAAACTAACTATTTATTGATTCTTAGTGAGTTTCACATCATGCAAACAGTCCCATGCATGTCCTCGCCACACTTACAACCTCTCCCAAGATAAAACAAACAAACAAGCAAACAAAATAAACATGTTGAAGAGGCTGTCTTTTTCCAGGATATATACCAGATTTTTTAAACAAGATCTAATATTGGGCATTATACATTTATCATCGGAACTGTCTTATAGCACTGTGTATCCTGCAATGTATCCCTCATTTGCAAATGGTTACTGTAATGAGTCATTGCTCTGATTTGAGGTCTCTGGCTTCTTTGACACCATCAACACTGGATTCTCCCCAGGACTCTTCCTGGTTGTGTGATGTGGAGATCCTGTGGCATTGGTTCAGCAGGCAGAATGGTGCTTTCACACACTCCAGGAGTTCACAGATGATGTGGATTTGGGGGTGGGACAACTCACATCCTGGATCTTGGCTTGATTGGTAGCTGAACTGGTTAGACCTCTGGCCGTCCCTTATCCACACCACCAGGGCAAGCTCTCCATCACTGCATATACCAAATGTATCCACCACCATACACCATACCACTTAATACAGGTGAGATGTCCAGAGCCCTGCCTACCACTGCAGAGTTCAGGCAGGCAGAACACACGCAGAGGAACACCTGTAGCCACACCATGCACTGTGGCATCCACAGAACTACTGTAGAGGGAAGCACTAGCTGACAGGAGCCTGATACAGCTATCTCCTGAGAGGCTCTGCCAGTACCTGACAAATACAGAGGTGGACGCTTACAGCCAAACATTGGACTGAGCAAATGGAGGAGGAGCTAGAGAAAGGACCGAAGAAGCTGAATGGGTTTACAGGCCCATAGGAGGAAGAACAATATGATCCATTAACCCCAGAGCTCCAAGGGACTAAACTACCAACCAAAGAGTACATATTCAGTGATCTGTGTCTCCAGCAGCATATGTAGCAGAGGATGGCCTTGTAGGGCATCAATGGGAGGAGAGTCCCTTGGTCCTGTGAAGGCTCGATGCCCCAATGTAGGGGAATGTCAGGGTGAAGAGGTGAGAGTGGTGGGTGGTAGAATACCCTCATAGAAGCAGGGGGTAGAATAGGGTTTTTTTGGGGTAGAAACCAGGAAAGGGGATAACATTTGAAATATAAAGAAAATATCCAATAAAATAAATAAATAAAATGCTGACCTGGCAGAAAAAAGAAAAGATATGGTTGCAGGCCTTCTTTTTTAAATTAACTAATTAAATTATTTATTTACATCATAAACATTGCCCACTTCCATTCTCCTCCTGATAGAGGCCCTCCTCCCATTTCCCCTCCCATTGACCTCTGAGAAGGTGGGGCCCCCAGGTATTCCGCAAACCCTGACACACCAGTCTCTAGAAGATTAGATGCATTCTCTCCCCGCTGAGGCAGAGCAAGGCAGCCCTCTGCTATATATGTGGTGAGGGCTTTCATCAAGAAATTTTCCATGTAAATTCATAATGAAATTGGTCTGTAATTATCTTTCTTGGTTGAGGCATTGTGTGGTTTAGATATAAGGAAACTGTGGAGGCATGAAACAAATTAGGCAATATTCCTCCTGATTTTATTTTCGGGAATCATTTGAGGCACCTCGCCATTAACTTCTCTTTGAAAGTATATTAGAATTATGTACTTAAACCATCTGGTGCTGGGCTTTTTTATTGTTGGTGTTTGTAGGCTTTTAATGACTGCTTCTATTTCACTAGGGGTTATAGGTCTGTTTAAATTTATTGTCTGATCAATAGCTAACTTTAGCATAAGACGTAAATGGAGAAAAATATACATTTTATGAGACTATCCAATAAGGTAGAGTACAGGATTCAGAAATATATCCTTATGATTTTCAGGGTTTCCTCGTGAGTCATTATGTCCCTCTTTATTCCTCAGACCTCACTAAATTAAATCTCTCTGCCATTTTGTTAATTAAACTAAGGGCTCATCAATATTATGACTTTATTAGAGAAACCACTGTTGATCAGCTTGAGAGTGGAGCATAGAGGAAGGGGAACCTGAGCTCTGCAGTCAGGTGCTAAGCTGTGGTGTGAGTCAGGGATGGGATGTAGGAGGGGAAGATAAGATATGCAGTAGTCCTTCTGCCTGCTCTGGCCTCTGTGTGCAGTGCCTCTCAGGAAACGCCTAGCAGAGATGGGGTTTGGGATGAGTTCAGCGAAGAAAGATCGGAGGATTTCTGCATGATCCCCTGAGATGTGGGCAGAAAACTTCACTCCCAGTTTTATGTACTCCTTGTTCTTCATTCTTAAACTATCCATAGATAGTAATCAACGCTGTCCGTCCGCGTGCACGTTGGGGAAGCAACCAAAGTTCAGCTCACCCAAGAAACGCGAATGTGCACTGACCACCAGTTGTCGATTGCCAATCTCTCCTCAGGAGCACCTGCCTTTCCATTTTGCATTTTACTTTTTTTTAATACTTTGAACTTTAATATATTACATTTATCTCCTCCCCTGATTGTCCTCCAAACTCCTCCAGTGTTCCCATGAAGCTTTCTCCCTTCCATGTTAGCATGTGCATTGCCATTGAAGCTGTTCTGGTCTTTTTAAGGAAGTCGTGTCGATGAGACCTCCTGGATAAAGCCTCTCTGACATTTACATAAACAAAACTCTCATGCCTCTCATTCTTACTATCTCGTTCTGCCATTGTTACTGAGCTTTAGGTGCAGGTTTGTTTTTATTGTCCTTGTTGTTTTCTTTGTTTTGTTCTCTCTCTCTCTCTCTCTCTCTCTGTGTGTGTGTGTGTGTGTGTGTGTGTGTGTAATGTCTCATAGCTGCTTTTTGTGCAGTTACCATTTTGTGTTTAGAATGTCTTGTTTCCTTATAGCCATCCACCACTTTTGTGTTATACATTCATCCACGATGATCACTGAACTTTGTTAGGATAGGGTGTGATATCAATGCTTTAATTTGGGCTTACCAATCTGTAGTCTCTTTCTCTATACTTTAATCAGTTTTAGGTATTTGTGTTAGTCATAAATAATCTTCTGCAATGAGGACTAAGAGATGCATTAATTTATTAGTTCTTATCACTATGAATGTATTCAATGCCAGTTCTTATCTTACTTCTATTTCCTATGAAGCAATGTTCTTTGATTGGTAATAGAAGTGAAATAGATTTGCTATCTATAGGTAAGCATGCATAGTCCCTACTATTCAACAGAATAAAAAGTTATGTTACTCTTCATTAGGCACAACATAGCATAATAAAATTCATTGATTAAAGTTAAGAATAGATGATACATAGAGATATTTATAGAATTATTTAGAAAACAGTTTGATAACTTTATTGTTTTATCAAGGTATCAATAAAACTTCCACTTGGCCTCTATGACTTCTTCAGCTTTGACAATATTTCCAGAACCAGTCATGATTTACTTCCTGTGAAGCAAATGATCACTGATAGGAGGTGCTATAAAGGCTTCTTTGGGTAGATGGGTAACATTAATGATCTTAAAAACAACTGGACACTGCACGCAGTGTCCTACTAGAAAAGATGTGCCCACTGTTTCAATAGGGGCAAAACTATTTCATCTTTTCAGTGGGTCCATTTTACAAAAGTGTTCTGTTGGAAAGCATTATATCAAAGAAAACCCTAAAATCCAATGCCAAGGTTCTAGGCTGTGGCCCAGATTTCATGTGTAATAAATTATCTTATAAGTTAATACAGAATTAGTGCTGGAATTTACTGAATATCATTGGTCACGTGAAAAGAAGTTTTTCTCCTTTGAGAAATAAAATTTAAAAAAATTCTCTGGAAAAGAGGTATATATTGGGAGTCTTCATCTATAAGAAGATTGTCTCCTATACTCTACTTAGCACAGTTGATGAATTAGAGCACTGAGTTATCCTTCAAGCAAGGTTTATTTAGAGTTTTCAGACTTGAGAAACATCCATAAATTAATTTCTTCGTCCAATAATATTTCCATTAGTTCTTTCAGAATAAAATTTGAATGTGATATGCATAGAAATCCTACATTCTCTCATTTTCTCCAGAGGGAAAGTATCATACAGAATTGTTTCTGTTTAATTAATGCCTATGTTATCGGTTTTATTCATATATATATATATATATATATATGTATGTATATATATGTGTGTGTGTATACATATATATATATATATGAGCTTGCCTAAAAATTATTTTTCTGCTCCTATAGATTTTGAAAATATTATACTGTGTTCATTTAAACACAATGCTTACCTTCTTAGAAAATTTTTTTAATCTATTATGACTTACTTGCATACAACTTGTTTTCTAATGGATAATTACATTAAATTTATGAGTAATTTAACTGCAAATTTTCTAAGTTTCCTAAACATTAGTGTGGGTTTTATACTGAAAACAATTACTGACTGACCAGTAGTAGTTAATAAACTTGAATTTTTTTAATTAATATGAATGTCCTCATTTCAGAATGTCCTCATTCTTAATAGCTGAGTGGTATTCCATTGTATAAATGAACCACATTTTCTGTATCCAATCTATATCTTTTATGATTAGTATGTGTTCTTCACTTATGAATGAAGGAATATTGAAACATGTTAGTAAAATGGATGTATGTCAATATGTATGTACATAAATATAGACTTCAAATAATTAGGACTTCAAAATAATTTTAATAATACAGTGGCATCTAATGCAAATGGTGCTATTTTAATGTAAATAGTTTAAAATATACTTCAAGATCTTTAATTTGCTTAATGACTTATGATATAGAATCCTGAATGGTAAAGTATCAAATTAATTTAAAAAATTAAACATTATTTACTATTGCTACTAAAGTAATTCTAATAGGCACTTACTAAATTTTGCCTCTCATGAATTTCCTTTAATAAGTGCTGATATAGCATATTGTGCAAATGCATAATATGTATGTACATAAATATAGACATACATCCATTTTACTAACATGTTTCAATATTCCTTCATTCATAAGTGAAGAACACATACTAATCATAAAAGATATAGATTGGATACAGAAAATGTGGTTCATTTATACAATGGAATACCACTCAGCTATTAAGAATGAGGACATTCTGAAATTCACAGGCAAATTGATAGAAGTAGAAAATATCATCCTGAGTGAAATAACTAAGACTGAAAAAAGACATGCATGCTATGTACTCACTATTAAGTGGATTTTAGCAAAAATAAATAAAATTAAATTAAAAAAACATATAAAAATATTGAAACTTAGAACCCAAGTAAGATAACATATTAAAAAAAGTTTATAGCTTTCTTCTATAAAAGACTAATATTTCCCTTCCTCCTCAAAATATTTCCAGAGATTTATATCATAAACTGGAATTTCCCACAAGCATAGTAATTATTCTATGAAGAAAATTAATGTTACAACGTTTATGATTATGGAAAATTGGAAGGTTGAAGGCAACTTTTCTTAGATTATGTTTTGTAGCATGCACTACCCAGAGCTTTGGTTAGTCAAATTTTCTTATATCTACTGGGAATTCATCTTAGACACTATTAGCATATCATCAGCTTTTACTGACTAAAAATCCAAGAATTAGACACCGTATGAGTCCTAGAGCAGTCATCTCACCCATGGTCTCTAACTTTATACCAATCCCCCTTATTTTTGAAAAGTTCCTCAATTTATGTATTTTGTTTATTCATAGTCCTGAAGAACCGGTTTCCTATCCGTGGTACTCTTCTCAGCCTTAATCCATGTTTCTGAACCTTGGCCACTTATATTTGTTTCCAGATTAAACCTGCTTGATGCAAGAGTTATGTCTTATTTTTCTTTTGCATTGATAATATGAGACACTCAATAGCTTTTCCTTTTCTACAGTACAATTCTAAAGAATATATACTTTTTATAGGTTAATTCTTGTATTTTACATGTATGGAATTATACTACATGCATCCTAGTCCATACATTTCATAGGTTCAATATTATATTAATATTATGAACATTAATGAATCATTCATTTTAAAAACGGTTCCATAATACTTTTATTTACTTCATAGCTACCAATTACATAGATATAAAACAATATCTATCTTTTAATATTTGATATCTACCATGCTGTGTTGATACAGATATTACAAATATGTCTTTAGAAGGTTTCAGGAGCCTTCTAGCAGAGGATAAATACTAGCAGGTGATCTTCCTTCAACTTGTAAAACTATGGAGGACAAGCCTTTCTAGCATGGCTGAAGGGGACTACATTTTAGGAAATATTTCTGTAATTAATATGCTTTTCCCTGTTATCTTCTAATATATATGATTAATAAAACAATCATATATTATATACAATAATTACTAGGAACTAGCCCACATTTTGGGTGGGATTTCTGCAAATCAACAAAGAAGTTCTCTCTTGTAGTGATGATATATGCATATATATACACATATATATTTATATGATTTATTTAGTATTAATGTTGATCTTGGAAGTGTGCCTAAAATTCTAATATTTTTAAGCCCTTTATAATAGGACTGTTATTAATGTCCTCTCTGGTAAGAAAACTGCAATTAGAACGGAGTCTATCTTCAAATGTCAGGAGTTAATAGATTCTGAGATAGAAAGAAGGCATTTACAATTTAGAACACATTCCAAGAGGTTGTACAAGAATTAACCAAGGGTCATAAGGGAGAACTGATGATTCATTGTAGGTTCAATGACAGAAGATAAAATATGGACTGGGTTTATCTATACAAACTTCAGTGGTAATTTAGACAAAAAAATTACGACATTTTTTTCCTCTCAGAATTTTTTTTAGGTGGAGTTTGGATGAGAGAAAACCCTGAAACAGTTGTCCACCTGGATCAGGACAAGTGGCAGAGGAGCCTGTCTTCGGAGACAGGCTTTCACTGAGATGGAAGCAGATCTTTGATTTTGTTGCAAGGGAGCTGACAGGTTGAACATCTCTGAGAATGTTTTAAATGGTTGGCTAGAAGGAACAAGTCTCTGGAGCAGGACCAGACCCAATGCAGAAGCCCCTGCTGTGCACACATACAGGCACCGGGCAGGACGGGGGTCTTTTTTTTTTTTTTTTTTTTCTATTTCCAGATTAAGATTTGTTGGAAAAGCCGGGCGTGGTGGCGCACGCCTGTAATCCCAGCACTTGGGAGGCAGAGGCAGGTGGATTTCTGAGTTCGAGGCCAGCCTGGTCTACAGAGTGAGTTCCAGGACAGCCAGGGCTATACAGAGAAACCCTGTCTCGAAAAACCAAAAATAAATAAATAAATAAATAAATAAATAAATAAAATAAAAAGATTTGTTGGAAAGGGTCACCATGACAAATGCCAAAGGATCAGATTTTCACAAAACAAGTTTTAAGTAGTTACAGAGGGAAAAACATAAAGGTTCACAGGGAATGAGATAAGTAGTGATTCTTCATTGGTACTGCCCTGGCTCCAAACTACCCAGTAACCCATGAGCTCGGGCCACACGGAAAGTCTGAAGGAAGAAGTGTGGGAGTGGGGCTTACTTGGCTATAGTAAAGGAGTCCAGACCGGGAGAGCACACTTGTATGCTATCTGTAGCCACAGCCCCGCTCCTCCAGGCTTCTATCGAATTTTCAAATACACACATAAATATATTACATATAATATTGCGTCTGGGAGGCAGGCTTCCCACAGAGGCTCAGCTGACAGTCTCAGAATTCTAGGACGGGCATGGGCTCCCAGAAATGGTCTCCATGTCTTCTTTCTTGCCCAGAGTATGCCCTGCTTAAGAGCCCACCCTCTCCTTTTCAGGGTCTAGTTGTCCAGTATGGAGAGTTGCTGTCGGTGGGCTGAAGCGAGCTGGGCTGCCGGTGCTGACCAGAGCCACTCGGGGCATCCTGCGGTAGGTGGTGGTGCAGCCACTGGGAGTGGGGATGCTGGTGGGCCAGCATGATGTGCAGGAACAGGGCAGGTACATAGCCAGGGACCGCTCCAGGGGCCAGGGACCCAGTGGAGTCCAAGGCAGAGTGCAGGCTGAATGGTGGAGGAATCCCTGCATGAAGTCCCTGCTTCTCAAAAGTCTGTGTCTTATTGTACACAGAACCATTCATATCAGGTAAACCAGTGCCTGAAGATCCTGATACTCCTTTGCCAGGCCCAGAACCGGTCAACTTGTTTGGTGCTTGAGATGATCCACCATAGCCACCCTTGGTGTTGTCTCCTGCTGCTGTCCCCTAGATCAAATGTCATAACCTCTGCTGTAAGTATGCTGCCTATAGCCACTGACCTGCAGAAAAGGGATTGGGGGAGTGCTGAGGGTCACACCGTGCTACTTCACTGAGGTTGGAGGGACAAACATAGTGGGCCCATAAGGCAAAGCACTGGGTATGCCTGTGTAGTAGGGGAGGCCGGCATAGCTGTAACCAAGTGGCAGAGTAGGATTCAAAAAGGGCTGCTGAGCTGTGTGGTAGGTCTGAGATTGGCTCTGCTGTGCCAGAGCTGGTGTCGTTGGAGGGACAGGGCATGCAGAGTCTCCTCGGCCAGACTTTGTGACTTCACCTTAATATGGATTATTAGCTAGATTCCTGTCTCAGCTGACAAGGGCCGTGAGTGCAAAGGGAATTCCATAATAATCCATTGGCAGCCGTGATTCTGTAGCTCATCATAACCATAGATTGGGTAAGCAGGGAGCAGCCCTCCGGGGCCCAGGAAGTACTGATTATGTAGCAGGGGAGACGCCCCTTGAGGCATGTTTGGGGGTGCTTTGCCTGAAGTCACCAAGGCTGTGTGGCCCTGGTACTTCTGCTAGGTATGCTCACAGTGGTGTCACCCAGGCATAGACGCTCCCGGAGCTCATGCTCCCAAGCAGGGCAAGCCCCTGCCGATGGGGCACTCAGAGCAGAGGTCGCTGCTGTCGAGAGGCAGCTGAGGATGCAGTGCTCTTCACGCTGACATGGGTGTGTGGCTTGCTTATGGAACGCATCCCATATGCAGAGGGCAAGCTGTTCTGGTGGTCAGAAAAGGAGCTGCTGAGTTGGGAAAGAGGGTTCCTGGACAGCTCTCCAGACAGGGTCAAGGAGGGCAGTTTATGACTTTTAACTCCCAATGAACCTGTACATTTAGTGACAGATAATGCATGTCTATATTCTTAATGAGAACATATGTAAGCATCTCTGTTGCAAACTTCTTATTCAATTTGTAATTTGAATTTATGTTTGAACTTTTAGTGAACTTTTGTAAAAACAACAACAACAAAAATAGATGCTTGGAAAAAACATTTCCCTAGAAAAGGAACAAAAAAATTTGATTACATCAAAGCAGGAAAAGAGAGGAAGATTGGGAGGAGTAAGAGGAGGAGAGAGTGACATGAAGAGGAGGAAGGAAGAGTAGAGCAGAGTGACTTAGAAATTTAAAGGAAACTTAGAAATTAAGAGCACATATACAGACTATACAGACAGAAAGAGGGACAAGAAAGAAGCTGCAGAGAGAGCGGAAAGAGCTTCTCCTTGCCATGGGATGGAAAAGGTCGTTTCTCAGCAGCAAGGCAGGCTTAGTCTTACTAAAGAGGTCAAAGCTTTTTTCTTACAGACTTGTGTGCTTTTTTTTTGTTTTTGTTTGTTTGTTTGTTTGTTTTAATTTTTATTTTCTATATTCTATGTTTACATTCAAAGGCTTTCCCCTTTCCCAGTTCCCACCCACCATAGTTCCCATAGTTCCTCTCCCCCCCAACTATTCCCCAATCATTCCCCCTCCTCCCTCGGTTTCTTTACTAAACTGGTTTGGCTAGTTGGTTGGTTTGGTTTTCTTATGCAATAAAAGGGTAGAAGCTTTTTCTTTCCCTATGCAATAAAGATTGAGGTAGCTCATTTTTCATCCAGGATGAGTGAGTTCTTTCCTCACTGGCACTTGGACTTCCATATGCATATATAAGCGTGGACCTGTGTGTGTTAGGTATATAGTTATGATGTAAATAAGTAGCTGAGCCCAACTGGAATGCATGGAGACATATGAGTAGGTGTGCAAGAGTTTGTCTAAGAATTTATGTAAGTTTATGTATATTTGCTTGGGAGTGACTCTCTTCTGGTTCAATATAAGTATATTGCTCCAAATCTCCCTTCTACCTGACAGGTGAGAGGCCAGGCTTGTAGGCAAGAGAGAAAAAAGCCTTAGCAATTAATCCTTTACTTCAGTCCCCACTGATGGGCTACAGATGCTAATCACCCTAGCCTGCGGTTTTTAACATCACAATACGCAAGAAAGTTATTAGGATTTTTTAGAAGCCAGCAGCTTCCGCGTTCAGCAGAGTTACATAGCTTAAAAGCCAGAGAGTCTTTAAAACTGTGTCTGCTTCAAACCATTCTAGACTGGGTGGGCTCCCAGCAATAAGGTGTGTACACCAGTTAAGCACTGGAGAAACCAAGAAAACTAAACATGCAGCTTATTATTTTTTGTTTCAACAGAAGGAGGAGCTTAGTTGTTCTGCAATACTTAAGAAAAATGTATTTTGCAACTTGGTAATCCTTTCTTAAATATTGAGTCAGGCCTTGCCCGTATCTTCCAGATCTTATGTTTTATTTAACCTAGACCCCTTTCCCTTTCTGATAGGCCATAAACTTTATCCTTGCGAGAGATATCATTTGTATACCAGCTTACCTGACTTTCAATCCTGACACCCATCCACATTACGTTTACCTCAGACAATTTCCCTAGACCCTAAATCAAATCTTCAGCATTATCTCTGACTCAAGAACCCATTTTTGTGAAAGAAGTCAGATGTAATTTGAAAAGAATCTTAATGTCAACATGGTTTTAAAATTGTTCTGCCTTTGGGAGTGAGTTAATTGCGTTCAGCAGACATTGTTTCAAAAATTCTGCTGTGCTTAAAGGGCTAAAGTCAAACTATCTGTGTCAGACTCTAGAAATCCTGGTCCAGCACCTGGTTATTTTACCAAAATCTGATCTTACCCTGGTTATTTTGAACTACCTGCTATAAGACCTGCAAGGACCTTCCAGGCTCCTTGGGCACATTTATACTTATGAGAATGCTTCAAAGGATTGAGATATTTAGTTTCTGGGTTTTTTCGTCTTTTAGTGTGTTATATAAGGAAAGTAGTTGTCAAAGCAATTTCACAAATCATATATATATATAATATATATAATATATATATATGTGTGTGTGTGTGTGTGTGTGTGTGTGTATGTATATATATATATATATTCTAAATGTTTTCACACATTTCTAGGATACTTGTGTGCTATTTTCTACAAACTATTTGCCATGGCTTCTTTATGTTTTATGTTTACATTGCTAGTTTCTCCTGGCCTTTATACTTTATTTGCATATATATTTTATTATTATAGAAAATGTTTATGCTAAGATAATGTCTCTCAGTTTGTACTCTACACATTTCTCCTCTCAAACTTTGTTGTCTGCTTTATAGGAGGAAATGACTTAAATTAAATATATTTGGTTTATTAATAAGGGATTTTAGTTTTATTAAAATTATCTCCTCTTAAATATTTGCAGAAAATATATGGTGGAAAAATAGCAAAAGTTTTGAAGAAAAAAGTATTTATGAGTTCATGGTTTTAATGCAGTTAAAAGCTTATAAGTATTTGATAATACAATAAAATTGAAATATGGTAAAATTGCTTTTCTGATTTTGGAGTCTCCATTGACTTCCACTGTCTAGCCACTATGGGGGTGGGGTAAAATATGTTAAAATGTCAATCTAATATGATTTTGCAGTTTAAAATGAGATTTTAGAAGTTTGGAAATAAAATTAGCAAGTAAAATAAGTGCATATATAATGGAACTCCTGAGACCTAAGAACCCATAATGGAATAAGATCCTAATTGCTTTTCCTTGAATATTTTATGTTCTTATATCTATTACCAGTGTCCTATTAGAATCACACAATTCTATTTTCATGTTATTGGCTTATTTCTACTCAGTAGTATGAATAAACTCAATTTTTATTTGTTTGAGCAAAAAGATGATCTAGGCTATTTTCAATGATGTATGTAGATTTGATATCATTATGTTTCCTGCTAGTATCTTTCAGCATTTCCTTTAAATAGTACAGTTTCTTCAGAAAGCTCACTTAGTGACACTGTGAATGTCTCATGTAGAATTTTAGCAATATAAGGGTGAAATATGTGGGTAATAGTTAACAAGCAGACTGTTCAGGATCATGTTATCCTGTATTTCAAATGCCTCTGTTTTGGTTTTAGCTCTGATGAAGTACTTAATATTTAGCTTCAATTTAGGTTTAAATCTTAAAATTTAGTTTTAAAAAGGAAATGTGAATTTATCCATAGACACATAAATTGAGAAAAGTAAGAGAGGCATGATATACAAGCAATTTTAATTAAAATACTTATTCCTAGATTATTATTCATATTTATAAATTATTAGAATTTCTGTGTATGTTTATTTCTTAAAATACTATGTAAAATGACCTTAAATGATATGTTTTTCATAAGAAAATAGTAACTGAACCTATAATACATTAAAATTACGAACATACAATAACCACTAAAATTAATTATAACAAAGAATGTACAATTCATTGCCAAAGTATCCCTTAATGTAAAATCATACACAAGGTTAACTGAAAGGTGCAATGTGTAATACTTATGTATATTTCTGTGAATAAGCATCCAAAATTTAGGAAGTGACACGACTCTAATGACACTGATATTTCTGGGGCAGACTGAGCCACTACATAAATCTGCTGACTTTTTGTTATCATTAATATCCACTTTTTGATAAGTGGATATTAATGAGCCCAAAAGCTCTGAATACTCAAGTCACAGAAGTGACTTTTTTCAATTAAAAGTTTAGTTCAAAAAAAAAAGTTTAGTTCAAATTACATATATTTGGAATTAAAAACTATTCATTATTATACTACTCTATGTATCAAGCTGTCATATGTGCCTATAAAAAGCATTTATATAAAATGTTACACTATAAGGGTCTCTGAACTGTGCTGTTGGTAAAGCTCTTACCACCAAAACCAAGGTTGGAGTCCAATATTCAGAGTTACATGCTGGAAGAGAAGATTCAACACTTGGACGATGTCTTCTGATTTCTACTTGGACTTCATGAAATACACATACCATATTATGTTTTTGATTCAACTACAAACAAAATAAATTAATACACATTAAAATATTACCAACAAATTAAGGACATACAACTTTTTTTTAGAGTGATTGCTTCTTTTTTTTCTTTTTTTATATTTTTATTATTTTTTTATTTTCTATATTCTATGTTTACATTCCAAAGGCTTTCCCCTTTCCCAGTTCCCCCCCTCCCTATGCCCCATAGTTCCTCTCCCCCCCAACTATTCCCCAATCATTCCCCCTCCCCCCACAGTTTCTCTACAAAACTGGATCCAATCTTTCCAGGCCCAGGGTCCTCTCGGAACTTTTTGCAAAAATTTGTTTTCCAAGTGATTTGGACAAATATTTGTTTTGTTTTTATAAAGCCTCAGTTCCTATACTAATTGATTATCTTCCTGTGGTATGTTTATAATCATTTTTATTAATTCCTATTAAATATTTTCCCTTTAACATCCATTTTCCTATTTTATGTTTATCTTTCCCATGAATATTTTGATTCCTAACAGAGAATTTGATTACCACAGAATTTGTGATCTTTCAGTATCAAAATATGAAGGTGTAAAATGGTGTCCAGAGTTCATGGGTTGTGTGACCAGTACACAGAACCAAACTGGAATATGGTTGTGCTATCAAATACATACATAGTCACTTTAAGTACTATTTAAAGCTAACAGCTGTTTATTATTAGTTTTTTAATTTTCAAACATTCAATTATATTCACACCAAAGTAGCTGCCTTTACCAAGAAGGAAAAAGGAACACAAAAGTTTTTCAGGGACTTTGAGATAACCCAATCACAAAAGAATACACATGAAATGCAATCACTGATAAGTGGATATTAATGAGCCCAAAAGCTCTGAATACTCAAGTCACAATTAGCAAATCAAAAGATTCCCAAGAAGAAGGAAGGAAAGGACCCTGGTCCTGAAAAGACTGGATCCAGATTTGTAGGAGAGTATCAGAACAGAGAAATGGGGGGGGGTGTGGCGGGTGATTGGGGAATGGGTGGAGGGAAGAGGACTTATGGGACACATGGTGAGGGGTGAACTGGGAAAGGGGAAAGTAGCCTTTGGAATGTAAACAAAGAATATAGAAAATAAAGAAAAAATAGAAAAAAAGGAGCTGTAAAAACTTAAGATTCTATTCCCCCTCCTAAACATCTCTGCAATGATATGTGACACTCTCTCCCACCTTATACAGGAATGGGATTGCAAGCTGGTACAAACAGTATGGAAATCATTCTGGTGGTTCCTATGAAAATTGGACACAGTACTAACTGAGGACCCAGCTATACTACTCCTGGGAATCTACCCAAAAGATGCTCCAAAATATAAGAAGGACACATACTCCACTATGTTCATAGTTGCCTTATTTGCAATACCCAGAAGCTGGAGAGAACCCTATTGTCCTTCAACAGAGGAAAGAATATAGAAAATGTGGTTCACTTACACAATAGAGAACTACTTAGCTATTAAAAACAGTAACTTAATGAAATTTGCAGGGAAATGGATGGAACTAAAAAATATAATCCTGAGTGAAGTAACCCAATCACAAAAGAACACACATGGTATGCACTTACTAATACTATTCAGCCATTAGAAACAATGAATTCATGAAATTCTTAGAGAAATGGATGGAGCTGGAGAACATCATACTAAGTGAGGTAACCCAGTCTCAAAAGAATACCCATGGTATGCAGTCACTGATAAGTGGATATTAGCCTAGAATCTTGGGACACCAAAGACACAATTCACATACCAAATGATGTCTGACAAGAAGAAAGGAATGGACACTGGTGCTGGAAAGGATCAAAGCATCAATGTAGAGGAATACCAGAACAGGGAAGGGGTGGATGAGGGAGCAGGGGGAGGGAAAAGGGCATGTGGGACCTTAGGGGGGGGTCGGGAACCAAAAAAGGGAAATGAAATGTAAATATAGAATATATCCAATAAAAAGTTTTTTGATCCCCCCCAAAAAAGATACAGTAGGTTTCTTATCTGGAAAGAACACAATTGATTATCCAGTACCAAATATCCATTCTATTTTATATTTCCAGGCAATGGTATAACAAATTTTAAGTTGCTACATATCTTGTCAATATTTGATGTCAGTATTTTTTTTTTGTAATTTTAGTTCTTCTAGTGAATAAATATTTTATGAGTTTACAATTAAATTTTTCTAATACCTAAAAAAAAAAAAGTGGATATTAGCCGAAAATACAATTCACAGACCACATGAAGCTCAAGAAGAAGTAAGACCAAAGTGGGGATGCTTTAGTCCTTCTTAGAATGGGAAACAAAATACTCAGGGTAGGAAATATGAAAACCAAATGAAGCTCAAGATGAAGGAAGAACAAGTATGGATACTCTGGTCCTTCGTAGAAGTGGGAACAAAATACCTGCAGGAGGAGGTACAGAGACAAAATGTGAAGCAGAGTCCGAAGGAAAGGTCATCCAGAGACTGCCCCACCTTGGGATCCATCCCATATACAGTCACCAAAACCCAGACACGATTGTGGATGCCAACAAGTGCATGCTGGCAGGAGCCTGAGGTAGCTGTCTCCTGAGAGGCTGTGCCAGTACCTGACAAATACAGAAGGGAAAGCTTGCAGCCTACTAATGAACTGAGTACGGGGTCAATGGAGGAGTTAGAGAAAGGACTGAAGGAGTTGAAGGGGTTTGTAACACCATAGAAGAACAATATCAAGTAACCAGACCCCGCCCTCCCTTGTCTCTCCCCCCAACTCCTAAGGGACTAAATGACCAACAAAAGAGTATGCATGGAGGCACCCATGACTCTAGATGCATATGCAACAGAGAATTGCCTTGTTGGACATCAAAGGGAGGAAAGGCCCTTGGTACTATAAAGGCTCGATGCCCCCGGGTAGGGGAATGCCAGGGAGGCAAGAGTGGGTGGGCAGGTGGGAGAGCACCCTCACAGAAGCAAGAGGAGGGGGGAAGGGATGGAGGTTTCTGAATCAAAGGACCAGAAACGGTGATAACATTTAAAAGGTAAGTAAAGAAAATATCCATTTAACAAAAGAAAATATAACTACTAAAACCACACACATGTGTACACATACACACAAAACTTTTAAAAAGTGTTAAAATTTGGCATGCAGATTCTTCCAGGTGACAGCTATATCAGGCTCCTGTCAGCAAGCAGTTGTTGGTATCCACAATGGTGTCTGGATTTTGTAACTATGTATGGGATGGATCCTTAGATGGGGCAGTCTCTGGATGGTCTTTCCCTCAGTCTCTGCTTCACATTTTGTCTCTGTATCTCCTCCTGCAGGTATTTTGTTCCCACTTCTAAGAAGGACCAGAGTATCCACAATTTTTCTTCCTTCATCTTGAGCTTCATTTGGTCTATGAATTATATCAGAGATTCCAAGCTTCTGGACGAATATCCACTTAACAGTGAGTGCATACCATGTATATTCTTTTGTGATTGAGTTAACTCACTCAGGAGAAGCTAGAGAAAGGACCTAAGGAGCTGAAGGGGTTTGCAGCACCATAGGAGGAACAACAAGATGAACCACCCAGGAACTAAACAACCGACCAAAGAGTACACATGGAGGGATCTATGGCTCCAGATGCATATGCAGCAGAAGATGGACTTGTTGGACATTAAAGGGAAGAGAGGCCCTTGGTCCTAAGAAGGCTAGATGCCCCAGTATAGATGCCAGGACAGGGAAGCTGGAGTGGGTGGGTTGGTGAGCAGAGGGAAGGGGATGGGTTAGGGGATTTTCCAGGGGTGGAACCAGGAAAGGGGACAACATTTGAAATATAAATAAAGAATACATCTAATTAAAAAAGTGTTAAAATTCACAGAATAACAAATATAGCCTAGATCCACAGTGTTGATACTATAAAGTATTCTATAATCTGCTATTTTTATGTAAATTCACAAGTTTTTATTTTATATTACAATAAAATAATATCATTTAAATACACGTATGGAAGAAAATGCCTAAAGTATTGATACTGCTTTGATCACTGTGGCTTATGACAAAGAAAATTACTTTTCCTGTTCTAACACATTTAATACATTATAAAATAAAATAGCCGAGTATTGTATTATATTCATTCTTTAGAACATGGCTTAGAAGCTTTTACTGTGTTATTGTTTTACTATCTCAATATGAACAGATTTCTTGGCAAATGATTTTTAAATGAATGTTGTGTTTGAGATGGTAAGTTCCCATATGGAGTACAGTCTTACTATAATATCAATTGTACAAGATAATCAAACAATATGAGAGATACACTTGTAAAAATGTTAAAATAGGCTCACTCATAATTTTACACAACTAATATTTTTGAGACATAGATTTTTGACTCCAAAAATTATATTTATTGTATTTTCATTAAAAAGAGAGAAAAAGAGAGAGATCATAACAGAGTATTTGTTTCCAGATGCAAACATGAAACCGTCCTACCTTGAAACTTACCAGCTACTACCATGGACAGTTATTTGACCAGATCCAAACTATATCAAATATGATTACCGCCTTAGAAGAGATGAAAGAGGCTTCTTTTTCTATGAGAATCAATTAATGAACTCAGTTGAATTTTTTATATGGCCAAAAGGAATCACATTTTTTAATAGAAACCAGGTCGGTAAGACAGGGTGGCCTGGAGCTCATCAAATTTTACTGAGGATGACGTTGAACCTGAAGATGATCTTTACTCTTCCCTGAATTCCGGTATTACCTGCTGATACCACAACACTGTTTTTCTCTAGGTGCTAGAAAAATACTTTTATAAGTGAACCACATCACTAACTTTGTTACACTGTTTTGTGACAGTCATATTGGCATTTACTTAAAGGCAAAGGCTACAGGAGCTGATGTTTAAAAAGCTTTGAGAACTAATAATCTCCCTAGACACTGGTTTGGAAATTGTGAAAAATATTGTTATTTAAACCAAGATTTCTACCTCTTACCTTTAGCCTTCCATTAGGAGAAAAAAAAATAAACTAAAATAATTGAAGTATACCTAATGCAAATTCTTAAAAGATAAATTATAGCATATATTTTATGTATTGATATGTGTTGTGCATCACTGTTCCCAAAGATTATGAATAAAAATATACTCAATGCTCATACTTAAGGGAGACAGAAACTGATGTTTAAACAGCTTTGAGAACTAATAATCTCCCTAGACATTGGTTCAGAAATTGTGAAAAATATTGTTATTTAAACCAAGATTTCTACCTCTTACATTTAGCTTTCCATTAGGAGAAAAAATTAAACTAAAATAACTGATGTATACCTAATTTAAATTCTAAAAGATAATTTATAGCATATATTTTATGTATTAATATGTGTTATACATCAGTGTTCCCAAGCATATATGAATAAAAGTATGCTCAGTGCTCATACATAACCATCATAGACCCAAGTACATACACAGCCAGAGTTCAAGCAGGTGAAGTAATAATTTTCATGAGGTTACATAAAGGCATATAGGTGAGGTTTACACATAGAAACAGCGATAACTTATGAATCTTCATATTACCAAACACCTGCTACAGTGTGAATGATGGCTCATAAAGTCTGAAATTCTGGAGCTGACTGATAAAATCCATTATCTTATTAGGTGGTAAAGAATTTTTTCAGGAAATGTAACTTGCCTTAGCCTCTTTCAGACAGCTAAATTAGTATTTCTCTTCTCAGTGGTTGTTGGTTTTCACATGGCCTTTTAGAAGGAAGGACATTTTTGTATCTGGTATATTGCCAGTGCTTCTTGAAACATTTTCTATTATTTGTTATTTTCTTTTCGTGTTTTAATGAGTCTCTTTGTAGAACTTCCCAAGTTTTAAACAAACCTTTCTTAAGGTAGCTTCCTAATCACCCACTCTCGAACCTGGTAAGAAATTACTACACAACACTTGGATAAAAACGAGTGCGAAAGTACTAGACAACCATGATACAATCCACAAACGCAAGAATGAAGGCTCCTGGGGAAAGATGAGGGCTCAGGGGTAGATGGAGGGAGGGGACTGCATCAGAGAGGGAGTGGGGAAGAGAACAGGACATGAAGAGTGATGATGGAAAGAGAGAGAATACTGGCAGAGAAAACAGGAATCTTTGGGGGCACTTCTCTGGAGCTATGGAAACTCCCAGGTTTCTATGTGGGTGCCTCCTAGCAACTGAATATGAATCTTGAAAAGGCCATCTCCTGTAATTAGAAAAGACTTCCAGTGGAGGGATTGGGACACCAATCCAGCCACAATACCTTCAATACACAATTTATCCTAACTACACGTAGTGCAGGGGTAAAGATAGAATAGAAATTGCGAGAATGGCCAACCAACCAATGACTGGCCCAGCTTAAGACCTGTGCCACAAGAGAGAACCCACCCCATATATTATTAATGACATCCCTCTGTACTTGCAGACAAAAGCCCAGAATAACTGTCATCTAAGAGGCTTCTCCTAGCACTTCATGGAAAAAGATGCAGAAACCCACAGACAACCATGAGGTGGAGCTTAGGGAATTATGTGGAGGAAGGGGAAGGATGAGTGAAGGAGCAAGAAAGGTCAAGGATACCACAAGAAAACCTATGGAATCAACTCACTTGGGTCCACTGAGACCTACAGAGACTGAGCACTAAACCAGAGAGCACACATGAGATAGACCTAGGGCCCCTGCACATATGTAACAGTTATGCAGTTTGGTCTTCATGTAGGAATCCTAAGAGTAGGAGCAGGGGCTGTCTCTGATTCTGTCGCCTGGCTTTAGATATCTTTTTTTCCTAACTGGGTTGCCTTATCTGGCTTCAAAAGGAGAAGATGCATTTAATCTTACTGAATCTTGGTGTGCCAAAGTACATTGATATCCATGGGAGGCCTCCCTTTTTTCTGAGGAGAAAGAGAGGAACAGGGACAGGAGGGAAGGAAAGCAACTGAGATGTGTGTGTGTGGGGTGGGGACTAGAGAGGAGAGAGTGGAAGCTGCTATTGAGATGTAAAGTAAATAAATAAATTTTTAAAAGTAGTTTTCTTTTTTTTTTAAAGATTTATTTATTGTTATATGTGAGTACACTGTAGCTGTGTTCAGACACCCCAGAAGACGGCGTCAGATCTCAACACGGATGGTTGTGAGCCACCCTGTGGTTACTGGGATTTGAACTCAGGACCTTCGGAAGAGCAGTCCGTACTCTTAACCACTGAACCATCTCTCCAGCCCCTAAAAGTAGTTTTCTATTGGAGTGATATTTTCAGTTGAGACCCAAGTAAAGCAAAAGGGGCCATGAATGGATCCTTGATTGATAAATATGCTTTATATTAAATGATATATAAATATTTACTATAATAAAGCAGAAAACATATTGAGTGCTCAAATACAATAATAGCACAAAAAACAACATTTTATTTTATATTGATTATAAATATGCTGAAAAAGAAATAAGAAAAAAAAACAGTACTACTAAAATTGTCTCAAAGGGGCAAAAACAGAGAGAGAGAGAGAAGAAAAAAGAAAAGTAGCCTTATGTGATGTGTGATAGTTTGTTGTGCTTGCCCCAGGAGGAGGCACTATTAGAAGGCGTGGCCTTGTTGGAGGAAGTGTGTCACTATGTTTGGAGATCTTCCTCTTAGATGCCTAAGAATGCCCAGGCTGTTTCTGGCTTCCTTTGGATAGATATAGAACCCTCAGCTCCTCCTACACTATGCCTGCCTAGATGCTGCCATGCTTCTGCCTAGACAACAATGGACAGAACCTCTGAACCTATAAGCAGCTCCAATTAAATGTTGTCTTTTATAAGACTCACATTGGTCATAGTATCTGTTCATAGCAGTAAAACCCTAAGACATGATGGTTACATTTGATTGGCTTTATATGATCTAGGATCACAAATCACTTATAACGCAAGACTTTTCACATGCTGATAGAGATTACTTAGAATTAGTTCAACATTGAGCATACTTGTGGGAAACTATCTAGATTTGGTAACTGAGATAGAATGATCCAACAATTGTGGCTGCACCAATCCATAGTCCCAAATTCAATGTATGGTAAGAAATGGGCAGAGAGGAAAAGAAAAATCTTGTTCTCAGATTCTTTACTAATGATGTACTATAAAGACACTCCTAGTACTATGACTTACCTACCATAAAGAGTATACACTGGCATAATAAAACAAAATAAACCATTAGTTTATTTTCCTTTCACCTCTCTCTCTCTCTCTCTCTCTCTCTCTCTCTCTCTCTCTCTCTCTCTCTCTCTTTCTCCTTCCTTCCTTCCTTCCTTCCTTCCTTCCTTCCTTCCTTCCTTCCTTCCTTCCTTCCAGGGTTTCTTTGTGTAACCCTGAATATCCTAGAACTTGATCTGCAGACCAGGTTGGCTTCAAGGTCATAGAGATCTATCTGCCTTTGCCTTCTGAGAGCTGGGCTTAAAGGTGTGTGCCATCACCATGCACGCTATGGCAACCTTTCATCTGTTAGGTCAGTGAGGTAATTACGAAATACACACTGAAATAACTGAGCCAGTGATATAGAGGACCACTACAGTGAAAACTTTAGATTGCTGCATTAAGAATTACAGTGAGCTCTCTATTGGAAGAGTTTGGTGAAGAACTGAGCAACGAGGAGGAGATAGGGACTCCATAAGACCAACAAAGTCAACTAACCTGGACCCTTGAGAGTTCCAGAGACTGAACCACCAACAAAAGATCATACATGGGCTGTACCTAGCCTCCTCTGCACCTACCGTCCAACCTATATGTAGCAGAGTGCAGCTTGGTCCACTTGCAGGTCCACCAACAACTGAAGAGAAGTCTTACTCTCACTCTGTTCCCTGCCTGTTGATCCTGTTCCCCTAGTTGAACTGCCTTGCTTGGCCTCAATAGGAGAGGATATTCCCAGTTGTGCAGTGATTTGGGGACCTTCCCCTTCTCAAAGGGGAAGGCTAGAGGTGTGGAGAGGGGTTATATGAAGGGGAGACTGAAAAGAGAGGGAGGGCTGTGATCGGGATGTAAAGTAAATAAGTAAATACAGTAATGGAAAAATAAAGAAATTGAAGAAGACTTTAGAAGATAGAAAGACTTCCTGTGACCATGGATCAGAATGATTGATGTTGTGAAATGCCTTAATACAAATCAATCTGCATAGTTAATATAATACTCATCTAAATTCTAATTTTATTCATCACAGTAATTATAAAAGATCTTAAAATTCATATGAAATTGGTAGGACTTCGCATGGTCAAAGAAATCCTGAACGAAGAGAATGATGATAAGTATATCATACCTAATTTCAACTTATACTATAGAACCACAGTTTCAAAAGCTGCATAGTACTGAAAAAAAGTCATAATGATTCACAGCATAAAATACAAATCCAGACAAAAGCATGTGAAGCTACAGACATCAGTTTTTAAATATTATTAATATTTATTTGCCCATTATGAATTCCAAATATTTATAAATCCAGTAGCTATAAAAGTAGCTATACTTCACATAGTTGAGTATATAAAATAAACATAATTATAACAATTTTCTATTAGTCACTTTCTCTTCCTGATCCAGTGTGTCCAGGTGCATGCAAAAGAGTGTGTAGTATAGATATGGATTATTTTGTTCAATCTCGACAATGAGCCATACTTCTTCAGGTTCCTTCACAGGTTTAGCTTTTCGTCCACTCTTGGATACTAGTCCCTCTCTTCAGTGTACTTCTGGCCTGCATTCCTTTTGTAGAGGATGTATATAATTATGTAGTGTCACAGGTCCTTCTCACTAAAACACTCTTCCACAGAGATATTGTTCTCCATTCTCCTTACGCCCCTTACTTTATGATTGGATCCTTCAGTGACTCACCAGTCATGTCCTGCCAAACCTTCATCTCAATAATTTTTTTTTATTTTACTTTAATACTCTGTTTCCAAAATATCTCAGAGACACAAGCAATCTTGACTGAGAATATACTTCTTTTTGTTCTCACATTAATAGTGAATATGAGATTGTCCTATAGTTCATTGTATCCCCTAATTTTTCATTAACATATATTTTTGTTTGATTACTCAGACTTTTACCTTCCATTCCTTAGTCTACCTTGACACAGACATAGGTTGGTTCTTGCCTTCTTGAGAAATTTAATAGATCACAAACTTTTAGAAGCCTTAATCACTACATTTCGTTATGTCTTTAGTTAAAATGAATATTTTGATGAGATGTACACACTCTTAATAAAGGAAACTAGCATGTACCAGAACTCTTCCTCCATATTAAAGCATACTGCTCTTTCAATCAAGTATTTGATGATACCTGCCACAGTACCAGATACAGTATAGCTTGCTTGATCACTGGTTATTATTACAAACCAAGATCAGTTTGCCTACTGTAAAAGGACATATTGCATATCTTTCCATAAAAGAATATTTATTTTTAAGGCATACATTATATGTATTTCATACATGTGAGAATTGTTTAAATAAATAAATCTGAATTATGTGTTAAAAGATAAAATTTTAGGTTATCAATGATGGAAAAGATATTTAGAATTTAATTTGAGAAGATTTTTTAAGGGTTAAAGGATTCAGAAACATAAAAAATAAACAAAGTAGCAACTTTCATCAAGAGGTACAAGCAGAAAAATAGTGTACAGAGATAGAAATGGACATAGTCAGAAAAACAAAACAACTCCACCCCCTCAAAAAAACCTAAACAAATTAAAACCAAAGCCAAACAAACAACCAAACTACCAAACAATCCACCAAACAGAAAACCCGAAAACATCAAGTACAGTGAAGATTTTTTTGATAACATCTTAGGAAAGGATGGGAGGTTTCTTGGTGAGAGCCATTAATTCCAAGTTGAAATAATGTCTCTTGAGATGATATTAAATTGCGAAATACTCTTAGACTCATGTTTTCTTTGGATTTCTCTATTTTATTTATTTTATATTTTATTCCTGTGATATATTTTATTCCTGAGAAAATATATACCGTTGTAGTTTGATAGAGAGAGCAGGGTTTTGGCAGGGTGCAAAACCTTACATTAGAGATGGAAATACAAGCTCTCCAGCAGATAGTATTAGGAAAGATGGATATCTACAGTGTAGAAGAAATAAATTAGATTCTCTCTGCAAATGCAGTTCTAAACACATCCAAGACCTTAAGGTAAGACCCAGAATTCTGAAATTCTTAGAAGAAATCAAAGATATAAAGACAAAGGTAAATAATCTTTGATTAAGACTCAACCTAAGTGTCAACAATTAACATGGGAAATTTAGAAAATAACATACTGTGCAATAAGAGAGAAAGTAGAGCAAAGGAAAAAACCTAGAGTATTGAGTGAAGTCATTAATAGGACATACATATACATTAAATATAAAAAATGCAAAAGCATAAACAACAAATAAGATAAAGCAATGATTAAATATAGTGGTGAAATGAATAGACCTCTCTCAAAAACTTAAGCAGGAATGGCCAATGTCATCCCTCTCCCTGGGCCATCAAGTCTCTAAAGGATTAGGTGCATCCTCTCCTACTGAGATCAGACAAGTAAATCCTCTGCTACATGTGTGTCAGGCACCATGGACCAGCTGATGCATGCTCTTTGATTGTTGGCTTAATCTCTGGGAGCTTCCAGGGATCCAGGCTAGTTGACACTGTTTGTCTTCCCATGGGGTTGCCATCCCCTTCAGTTCCTTCAATCCTTCCCCTAACTCTTCCATAGGGGCCCCCAGACCTCAGTCGAATGCTTGACTATAAGTATCTACATCTGTCACAGTCAGCTGCCGGTAAAACCTCTCAGAGGACAGTGATACTAGGCTTCTGTTTGCACACACAACATAAATAGCATCAGTAATAGTGTCAGGGTTTGGTGCCTGCCCATGGGATGGATCCCAAGTTGGGCCTGTCAATGGATGGACTTTTCTTCAGACTCTGCTCCATTTTTGTCCCTGCATTTCTTTTAAGCAAGAGAAATTCTGGGTCAAAAACTTTGAAGGTGGGTCTGTGACCCATTCCTTCTACTGAGGGCACTATCTATCTACTAGAGGTGGTCTCTAGGGTTGCTTTTTAATAATATTTGCCTGTCTTAAGTCTAAGTTACTTTGTAGGGGGTAGCTGCCCTGTCTGTCTGAATCCCCTGAGTCCAGAAACTACAGTCTTTGGCCTTTAGCATCTCATCCTGAAACAGCTGTAGCTTAAGCAAAAGATTAATTACTAGGGTTTCTTTCCTCCTTACCCAGAAGCATTTTCTACAAGAGCTGAGTTGTAGCACTAACCTATGTATCTAAAAAAAAAAAAAAGGAATGAGTAAACAAAAGGTCATGTGAATATTTTCCTTCTGTGACAAACTAAACTAGGTCATTTGCAGTAAAACAGGTGAAACTGCATGTATTCACATTAACCTACTATTAAAAAGATAAATATTATGTTTTCTCTTATTTTCAGCTCCTACACTATACCTAGATACATCATATTATATATGCATACATGACAGGAAAATAGAAAAAGGCATAAATGTAAAATAATAGTTATTTATGAAAAGAATACGATGAATATATTGCATAAACACAAGTTTTAAAACTTGTTACATGGAATTAGAAAGCGAATTATTGCATTTTAAGACATTTTAAAAATTAAAAATGTGAAAGACAGTATGTTTTCTTAATGTTTTTTAAAATGAAGAAAGAAAGGAGAGAATTGTTCATATAGTTCTCTGTTCTAGAAAGCAAGAAATATCAGTCTAAGAAAATAACATGAGGCTAATTTGCAATTCAGTCAACAAGAAGAATTTTTGAAATATGACTAAACTCTACAATCTGAAATTGTTGAATTTATATCTGACATGAGCCTAATAAGTAAAGTATTAAGTTGTTCTTGAAAACACATCAAGAGAGCATTTCCTATTACTATGTAGTAATGGTTCCAATGTCCTCCTGCATCATTAGCCTTCATTTGGAAGTCAGTCTAGAACTGAAAACATAGAAGAATGCTATGATGTGAATGTTAGTGAAGCTGATCCCATTGCTTAATTTCAAGGCAACATTTACATAGTCTGTGAGTTCAAGCAACTTACAGAAAATGTGTTTCTACTTCCATCCCTTTTGGTCAAGCAATAAGCACTTTTTCATGCATTATGCATATTAAGAAGTTGGGTTATACTACAGGAGCTTGGTATACATTGCAGCTGGCTGTCATATTATCATGTTCATTATACCACTTGACATTGCCAAATGAAGTTTAAAGGCAATCTCACTGAGGTACAATATTACTGCAATGAGTATACCTTATCAGGCCACTCTATTTTATTTCATTAAACTCACAACAAGATATGACTGTTGGTGGCAGTTCTGCCTCAGAAACTGTGCAGAACTATGAATCTTAGTCAGAAGGGATGGTGTTTATAAGTTAACAGGAGCTGTTTTTGCCATTTTCTAGGACTCAAGTATGTGGCGTTTTACCATCAAGTTCGTGTGGACAGTAGAGAGTAATTACAACAGCTTCCATTATTTTGGTAGTGTCCATGGTACCCTATTGAACAACTTATAAAAACAAGTAACCCATGTTCTGCCCTGGATTTTTTTTTGATAGCCTACAGTTCATGGGGGAGATATTGTGCTCCACCAGAACAAGTTAATGCTTTGAGAAAAGTAGCAAAGCCACTTTATACATATTTTGACTATATTTTGGGAGTACCTTACAGTAGGGCTTCATATAGAATTTTCAAATGTGTTTAGTTATAGTCACTTCTCCTGTTATTCTCTCCTATAACCCTTACAACCTCCACCCTTTTATGCCTTTCCTTACCCATTATTAGCCTTACCCACCTGCATTAAATCAAACTTCTCTTGAAAATCCCATGACCAGCTACCTACTATATTTCTTTTCTATACCTCGGAGTCTCAAACATTTCAAACAGTTAGATGTTTTAGAATTATCATGTTATGTTTAGTCATATTTCTATTTGTGAATATCAAGAAAGGAAAACTATCTGGTGTGGTGACACACACTTTAATTCTAACACTCAAGAAGCAGAGGGAAGCTGAACTCTAGATTTGAGACCATCCTCGTCTGCACATTGAATTCCAAACCAGCCCTGGTTACTTAATGATATTCTGTCTCTAAAATCAGGTTAGGGGAGGTCAAGATCAGGGTTTATATTTTCTTTACAATGAAGAAACATCCTTTGAATTTTGCAGTTTAGAAGAAACTTTATTCTTACTGTCTATAAATTATGAAACATTTGTGCTTAATATTTTTAAAAATGGCATGTGTTGAATGGTTAGTGTGTACGTCTTCCACAGCCTTGTATTTTGTGCATATACTTTATATATAATATAGGTAGTTCATGTCTCTTATTTTCAGATATCGCATTTTCATAGTTTGTCTTAATGAAAATAAGGATTCTATTTTACAAATGGCTCAAATATGTTTTGCATTTCTACATATGATTACTAAATTCCATATTTCTAACATGTTTTACATTCATTTTGAAAATGTCATCCATATGTACAGTGTATCTCATCTATACTCAGTGTTACCCTCTTCCTCCCTCCCTCCCTCCCTCCCTCCCTCCCTTCCTCCCTCACTCCCTCCATCCCTTCCTCTATTACTCTCCTAAGAAGTTCTATCAAATATCTCTTCTAGCTGCATGTCTTTCTTGTGAATGAATGAATGCATGGCTATAATTCCATGGGTACAGTTATGGCTATCCTTATGGGCATGAGTGTGGGGTCATCCACTATGTCATAGGCAACATAGAAGTGGACAAACTCCTAAAGGAAAATGACTCTTCCTTTCCCAGGGCCCATCATCTTCCATCAACTCCCTCCCTCCCAATGCTATAGCTTTTACCTGGTTGATCTTCCTCAGGTCTTGTGTGATCAACCATGGTATAACAGCCATATCATTTCTAGAGGACAGTATTTCACTGTGTTCCTCCCCATAATCCAGATTTCACATTCTTTCTCTGGAGGAGGAAAGGTGGATATAAATGTACACTCTACAGTGCTAAACACTAACCATTGCTTCTTCTCATTATGTTAACAGTAATGTATCTCCAAATTAATCGGCACTATCTGCTCTAAGAACCTTCTCTGAATAAAGATGGGAGTGGTACCAATCTAGGGAAAATATATACTCAATACATATTAATAAAGTCATTTGATAGGACCATATAGGAAAATATCAATAGACTCTCTTCAAGAATCTTTGGTTTTTGAAAGATTTGACCAACATTAAGCTACCAGACATAGATTTATTTTTTTATAATAAGTCTACAAGACAATAAAGAAAGTGGTTGGTTATCCTTTTAAACATTATTGTCACTTTTGTTTCCATGTGAACACCGTCCCCGGGTTGGTATTATAGCATGCAGGGTTCAATGCTGGATAAGTCAATTGTTGTCCTTTCTCACTTAGTAGCCTGCATCGCACATCTTAGCTCTGTGAAATGTAGACAGTAGGAAGAGCCTACTGGTCCTTGAAAGAGTGCATTTCTTCTGTTCCTTGGTAGCAAAATGTGTGAGATCTTCATCAATGAGTGTTTTATACTCTTGTGGTGGACAGCAAGGAGCAGTAGAGATACATGGTTTGATTTTCAATGCCTCTGGGGTCTCTTTTGCCAGTAACACTAATGAAGACAACTTCTGCCTTGCATTGGGACTTTGATCTAATAAATATGTCATTTAGGTGCAACTATTCACAGTGCCTATTTACTAATGTTGGCTACCTGTGATCAAAATCTGTTTTTAAAATGTCATATTTTTAACCAGCTTAGAAATTGCTGGAATCTCAAAAAGTTACTTTAAAATCTGTAATTGGTGTGTTTAAATGGCACATACACTTTGAGACAGTGCCCTATTCTTGTTTCCTCTCCAGTCTGGTTTCCTCTCTCTGTTTTTTATCACGACTACAGATCCCTGTGGTTAAAAATACTCTGGAGGATAATTTGCCTACTGAACCCACCTGAATCCTCTCACAAAGTCTTTGATTTCATTTTTGTCATGATGGCATATTTTATGACAGCATTCTGGGTTTGATCTGTTTCTATATGCTGAGTTTTCCTGGCCACAACTTTGATTTAGATTGGAAAAAAATATCTTTTTTTCTCATCTTCTCATTTATGTTTATGAACTACACCACTCATCGTTGAGCCCATTTCGTCCTCTTGTCGTGAGGTTCCAAATAAGGATCTCATTACTAACATTTTGCTGGAGAATTTTTGATGAAAAGAAAACCAGAGTCTATTTGATGCATTGGCAAACTTCCTAGTAAAATAATAATTTCATCCAAAGTTTCTTATGTGTATATTACGAAAAGCCATTTTTCAGCTTTCTAAAAGGACTTTCTAATGACATTGAAATTTCATCTCATTTTATCTGTTGCTCCTTTTAGTTTTTGTCAGATTTTTGTCAAAATACCACTATAAAAGATATCATCCAATAAAGGAGTGATTCCTCACACCAGTAATCTCAAAACTCAAGACATGGATGCAGAAGGATGAAGAGTTCAGTGCCTCCTCCTGTGGCTACATAGTGAGCTTGTGGACAGCCTGGTCTACTTGTGAGCCTGACTTAAAAATGATGAATAAATGGAATTCTTTAAATAATGACCATGTATTATGCCTCTCATTCGTATGTGTATGGACTGAGACTCAGCAATGAGCCTGTTTTGTTACTGGCCTCTGGTAGAGTAGGCTCAGCTTGTGTCAAAGGCAGTGGGTGGCAGTTTCTCTGTAAAAGCCTTAGTGTATGCATCTCCTTCAGAGATGGAAAACTTTCGGTTCCAAAATCTAACTTCACTACATCTGGGTACCATTACTTGTGAAAATCATTATTCTAATTGGATTATGAACTCATCAGTAATGATGACTAAAGACAATACTTTGCACATTAGATGCATTCTCTCACCTTTTACTCCTTCATAATTTTGTCTTAGTAATGGCGTGTAACTTGATGCACTTTTGCTTCAGATTAATCACAAACATAATCTGATTATTCTCTAAAAGATTTATCAAGCAGAAATAATGATCCCATATGGATTTTAGAAATATGATTTTATTCAGTTTGAATGTTATTCCTTGCTATATCTTACCATTTATTCTAAATACATGCTTTCTTGACATACTTTCTTTTACTTTGGTCATAGGAACTGGCGACTTGCTGGTATTTAAGTGCCTGAGGCAATTTAAATGTTTGACTGGTTATTAATATTTGGATATATTTTATTAAATTAATTATCTTGTTATCAAAAAGGCAGAGTGTACATAACATATTTCTTAGTTTTCTAATTACAAATCATTGTGGAATTTTTGCTATTCCTGTTTGGTTCTAATGAAAAGATTTCTAATGATATTATTCTTTTATACTCATTGATTGGTATCTAGCCCAATTGTCATCAGAGAGATTACACAAAGCAACTGATGGGAACAGAGGCAGAGACCCACAGGCATACATTAAGTGGAGCTTGAGGAATCCTGCAGAAGAGGAGAAGTATTGTAGGAGCTAGAGGGATCATGATCCCCACAACAGAATTCACAGAGTCAACTCACCTGGGACCATAGGGGCTCACTGACACTGAGTCACCAAACAGGGAGCCTGCATGGGCCTATCCAAGCCCTCCGCACATTTTACAGTGTGTAGCTTGGTCTTCTTCTGTGACTCCTAGCAGTGGGAGCAGGAACTATCTCTGACTCTATTGCCTGCCTTTGGAAACCTTTCCTCATACTGGGCGTTTTTTGACTAGCCTTAATTGGAGAGAAGGTAGTTTGTCTTATTGCAACTTGATATGGGATGGCAGGTACTTACCTGGGCAGGTGTCTGCCCTTTTCTGAAGAGAAATGATGGAAGAGTTGATAAAGGTGTAGGGGAAGGGACTGGGAAGAGGGGAGGGAGGGGAAACAATGGTCAGAATAGAAAATTAATTAATTAATTAATTAAAATATGAAACTATGCAAAAAAACTCACCAAAATATCCTTATATTTCCCCACTCTCTTCCCCCAGTTCATCCCCACCTAGTGTTGCATCCAAATGCATTCCCTTTTTGGTCTAATTAGAAAACAAACAGACACACTACATTCAAGGAAACGGGTGGGCTGACTCCCCTGTCCCCCCAAATACAATCGCCCATTCTCATGCCCAGCTCAGCAACAGAATACCTTCTCCAGTGGATCCTACAGATCTTCTGCTCCTACCTTGATTCTTCCCAGTCTCCAGCCCTGATTTTTCCCAGCCCCCACCTCCTGCAGAAGCTCCCTGGGAACCTACAGACCACTTTCCGAGAGAAGCAGGTAGGCTAACTGCTGACTCTCACCTCTCCCTACTTTCCTCCAAGTTCAATCTTCTGCTTGTCTCATCCCCAGCTCTGCTGCAGAACGCCTGCAGGAGGCTCTGCTGACCTCATCTCTGGTTGAAGAATAGTGAATAATATATAATAAGACAAAACTAACAGGGTGGGAAAAAAGCAAACAGAAAGGAATGAGCCCAAGAGAAGACACAAAAAAATAAATCGAGGACTGACTTGTTCTGGCAACCAGGAATCCAACAGAAAGACTAAACTAGAAGCCATGGACCATATGCGGATGCAGAGGACCTTGTGCAGACTGGTGCAGGCCCTGCACGTGCCGGCTAAGTCTCTGACTTCAGACTTACTTTGATCTTGTTGATTAGGAGGTTGGTCCCTGTTGTGTTTTTGTGGTGTCCTCCACCCCCTGTGGATTTTACTCTTATCATTTCGTCTTCTGAAGGAACACTTCCCTAAGCCCTGTTTAGAGGGATTTGATGGAGACATCCAGTTTAGCAATGTGATGCCTGTTCCACAGTAATAACATCTGACTGTGGCTCTCTGTGTTTGTTCTCATCTGCTGCAGGAGGAAGCTTTTGGATGATAGTTGAGCGAAGCTACGATCGATCGTATTTGTGTCTTTAGTAGTAGTAAAACTTTACAGCTTTAAAATATAAAATTGCTGTACTTTAAAATTTCAGTGCATAGTCATAGGAAATGTATGCAGAAAATGTAAAATAGTCATACTGTCAAATTAAGTACATGCACATTACATTAAATATAGTAACATGATTAATTAAAAAGTTTTCATCAATTTGGAGAATATATACTTTGTTGTATATATCTAAATGAAGAAAAAAATCTGAACGTTTGCCAAAATACACTATGCTTGACTTTTATTTTCAAGATATACTTAAATGTCCATAGGAAAAAATCTTAAAATAATATTGTTAACATTTGTCCAGGTTGTTAATGAATCTTATGATTAAAATGCATTAATGCATTTAAATAAAGACAGCTTAAAATTAGAAATACTACTAATGCAGAATAGCATTCATGTCTTTATTAAGCTAATGTAATTTATTTGCATTTCTGATACTACTGACTTCAAATTTAAGTTTGTGTTTTGTTATTATTATTAATATTATTATTATTATTATTATTATTATTATTAAGAATAGTCTTAGAGCTGGGCGTGGTGGCGCACGCCTGTAATCCCAGCACTTGGGAGGCAGAGGCAGGCAGATTTCTGAGTTCAAGGCCAGCCTAGTCTACAGAGTGAGTTCCAGGAAAGCCAGGGCTACACAGAGAACCCCTGAATCAAAAAACCAAAAAAAAAAAAAAAAAAAAAAAAAAGAATAGTCTTAATTGGCACTCCCACAAATCAGCAAGCCACTATGGGTTATTATCCAGTTGCCTTAATTAGAACTATTCAGTGTATGCAATTCACTCAAATGAATCAATCTTTATTCACTCAAATTCACTCAATCTGGAATGATTGGTGAATAACTAACATTGAATGATAACACTGTTGAAAGTGATTTACACACACACACACAAACACACATACACACCACACACACATAAACACACACAGAGAAAGAGAGAACACACACTCACACACATACACACCACACACACAAACACACACAGAGAAAGAAAGAGAGGCAGAGAGAGAGAGAGACAGAGAGAGAGAGAGACAGAGAGAGAGATACATACCCCTATGAAACCTCTGCCTGCTGTAGATTGCAAGGAGCAGGTATTCAAACAATCCAAATGCATTAACATATCATTTTTATGGTATAAAATAAGCATATTTATGCTAATAAATGCATATATCATAACTTAATATTTGTAAGAATTCATTTCTTTGTAATACGTTCTGTTTGATGTCCCTTATTTATTGAGGAAATTTATGGCATTGCTGACTTGCTAAAAAGATAAATCTATTCATGAAATGAGAGTTCTCTATCTGGATTTGCACCGTATTCACTAATACGATCCAGTTTTCTGGAAATGATTTTCTATAGCATAGCTCAACATTAATACTTTTCTGTACTTAACACCGTAGAATTTATAGAAAATAAGATCTCAAGATTTTCAGAAATAAATGACTTCAATCATTCCAGTTGGAAGCAAAGTTATTTGGACATAAAAAGAAAAAAAAAAGAAACATTCTAGGAACTGTCTTGGAGAGAAATCAAATCGTTGCAGAATAAATGAAGACGTTTAAGAAATAATCTCAAGCTTAAATAAGGAATTAACAAAATCTTGAATTTCCAACATTGTGATGCTGGTTCAAATTTGAAACAAACAGGCATCTGCTCAAATTTAAACTTCTTATATATTTTATAAAATAAACACATAAATAAGTAAATAAAGTCTAACATAAAATTGTAGATGGAGACAAGCCCATGTATTCCTGAGAAAAATCACCATTATTTGAATTAAAGTGATTGAACTGCATTTCTCTTCTAAATGCTTGATTTTAAATTATATTCATAAGTTAGAAAAATATAAGTGTGCCAATTGTGTCCCATGCAATGTTTAAATTCTGTGACTTGGAATAAAGTTTAATTCAGATAAGACTATGTAGGCATTTACTATTTACTTAATGTAAAATATTGAACTACCTCCTTGTAGATTCTGAGATCTTCAGTGTGTTACTATGGTTGATGGACATGCCACTGTACATGGATACTACAACCTTTGCTACTCTTTACTTATTTGTTGTAGCTTACACCGACCTTCCCCCCCTCCACAATCCTGCTGTCACTCCTCACACTATACAGGATCCACTGTTCTACTGACATCTGCTTCTTCATAATTCAGATGAATAAGATTAGCTGGCACTTGCTACACACACACACATGCACACACACAATACAAACACAAACACACAAGCAAACTCTTATATTAAATGCTAAAGAAAAATTGTGTATTTTGAGTCCTGTCTGTATCCCAAAGAAATAGGATTACATTTTAAAAGATAGGCTGGGCTTTGTAGCAAGAGTGGGATTTGTACTAACTAGATTCTCTTTCAAACAACAATAAAAGAGTTAGTGAAAGTACCTCATTAAAGCTGTGTGGTACCAAAATATCTAAATATAAACCATTAGGGAGAACACAGAAATTGCAAAAATCTCTTATATAATATTTCATATACCTAAAGTCTTATTTTAATTTTCTCTTAAAATTTATGTTTTTCCCTTTAAAAATCATTCACCTGAAATGTAAACATTATATATTTTCAAATATTCAGTGTCATCTCTTTATATGATAGAATCTGACAGTGAATGTGTGATTGTGTTTTAAGTCTACTCATCTTGGTGGCTGTTGTGCTTCGGTGCGACGTCTCCCTTGAATGATTGAAGAATGAAATACATTCTCTACCTTGAGTCATTCCCTGAAGGTGCTTGTGATGGTGAACAGAATCTGACAAATAAACTTTCTATCAAAATATATGTTATAAAAGTAAACAATTTTCTGTTTGATTCACAGGCTTACTTTATGGCTGGCTTAGAATCACTTGGAATCACAGTTTGGTCTCAAAACAATAGAAAGTCTTCTAATCTCTTGGACTGGTTCTAAATCTTCCAAATACTTGTCAATATGATATATTTGTTTTATTCCCTCTAATCTATATGCTTTATGTGTCAAAAGAATCCATACCTATATTACTCAGTCATTTTTTAAAGGAGATGAAGGTCACACACGTATATGATGTCCCTTCTCTATCTGTATCCTTAAGTCTGAATAAAATAGATTAGTGACAATGAAAAGAAATGCTATCCTCAAGAAGACTTCCAGCGAATCTCTGTCTTGAGATTCAAATTCAGAAAAGTGTCTCTCTGTGTCCTGCTGGCATCCCTTTGTACGACCAGATGGCTGCACCTTCACCATCACAGTATGCACACAGGGTATTTTATGTATCAGTGTGCACTTAGATGAAACCCAAAGACAGCTACTCAGATTCCCTTATTTTGCTATATGAATACCCCAAGTCCTGTCTCTGGAGCTGCTTTGCTCATTTTGACATGTTTGGCAAATGTGTACTCAATGTAGTAGCTCAGTCACATCAAGAATGGATGCAAACAAACGCATTCATCCAAGTGGTGCTAGCCCCTCAAATTAACTTGACCTGAAGAGAAATACACACCATTATCTGCTCTGAAAGTAGACTATGTCCTGTTCTGTAGTTTATCTTCAAGCAAGAAGAGGAAACCTGATGCTTAGCACTGTGGGCAAAAACACAGCCCAGAGTTCCTGATCAGTCTCATTGTATAATCCATGTCATGTTACCACACTTCTCCCTGTGCTAACAGCAATTGCTTGCTAATAAATCACACAGGTACAGCCTCTTCTGGTACCGAAAGTCCAAAGTTACTCCTGATACTAGTTTTTCTAGTGCATCCAATACCATGTAGCATGTAATAGAATTCACTGATATTCTATCTTTTGTCTTCCTGGTTTCAGATCATAAGCTTCAAAAGAGGAAGTTTTCTTTTGGCTTGCTTCATTTTGTTTTCTATACTACTCGGTCCCTAATATTTTGATTAATTGTTCAAAGATAGAATGCATTTGTTTGAAATCAGTTGAATGGCTAAATAGATGATGATACGGGGCATCTCCAGAGACGGCATGATGTTTATCATATTCCTGAAAATTCCAATATTTATAATGAAACTGATGTTTTTACATGCATGCCTGCAGACTACACAGAATACAAACACAGACCAAGACAACATCAGATTCACTATGATTCTACTGATGGATTAATTACATGCTCCCATTACATTCTACTGTGAAGATTCTAAATTGATTGTGAAAATGACACTTTAATTCAGAATCTCTGAAGGAATTTCCTCTGCCTTTCCTTACTGCATCCTTGTATTTAGAAACAGGCAAGGAATCACATAACAGCCTTTGCTATTTTATGCTTAATGTATAGTTTGTCCTATTGAAAAATCTTTAAATCGGTGTAATATCTGCATTTTCATATGTATACATTTTCATGAGTCTATGCTATGCTAACATAATCTCTTTTAATTTGTTAGAAACAAATACCTCCAGGATGATAAGAGACTAATCTTTTATTTAAAGTGTCTCTTCAATATTTCCTTAGCATTGCTATATGCTTATATAGTAAATACTTTTTTTTCTGATATTGAATTTGTTCGAGTGCTAAAATGACTTGTACAGTTAACTAAATGAAGACTTTCAAAGCAATGCTAAGGGGTGGCCTTTTCTTCTGCCCTGAAGAGTTTGTGTAGCCTATTTGTTCCTCTCATGCATAGAACAGAAGTGATATTAAGGTCTACATCTCAGGTATTCCAGTGCGTTCATATCAAAGGATGTTCATTGGCCAAACTTATCTGCCAACTCCCCTTCGTTTTGGTGTTCATCTGTCTCTTTATCTCCATCTTATTCGCTCTCCCTCTCCATTTGATGATATGCTTATTTTTCAACCACTTTACCTTGGCATCATTGACAAATATTAGTCACTTTTTTCTCCCACATCCAGGCTGTTCATGCAACACATTTAAAAAGGGGGCTGTTTCTTCATGTTCCTGTCCTTAAAAGCTGCCACTTCCTCTCTTCTTGGAGCCAAAAACCTCAGCCTAATATCATGATTTATAACAACATGTTCTTTTAGCAAAAATCCATTCTGTGATTAATATACATGAATCAGCAAACTGGGTTTTCCATGCATGGCAAATATATATTGTACTTTAATATACTTCTGGATCATATGTTGAATTCATAAATACTTAGTTCAGGTACCTCCTTGAAAATAATATGAACTAAATTTCTCTCTTTTCATTTCTTATTTTGTCATTGTTTGCAATATCAGAAAATGTTTTGTAAAAGTTGTTTTTACCCAGGTCTCCCAAAAAATAGACTTAAGTTTTATATTTTGGAATCAAGAAAAGTTGGGATATTATGATATAAAACTCCAGGATTATAAGCACTAATGGTAAATGTATGTGGATCCAATCTAAGGTTATCTTCTTTTTGAGCAGCAAACCTGTAGAGCCAATTCTCTCAGATGAAGGTTTGCCTACATCACTGTAATTTTGTTGTAGAAGACAAAGAAACCATGTGGTCACCTTTAAAATCATCAGTCAGTCAGGCTCATAAATTGGGAAATTAAGTTAACTGACAGTGCCCAGCTTTTATGAGTTCAGAATCCATGCATGAAGAAGGTTTACAGAAGAGATCAGTAACAATTAAGATAATTTGCCTTTACATAAACATAAACATTTTCAGCCCTCAGTGTGGCCTCCACTGCCACTGAAAGTTCCCTAAACATGTTCATGAATTCCCATTTACCAGGAAACATGAAAAGCATAATTTGTCATCATCCTCTGAAACCATGATTTTACTTTCAGTTTGAAACAAGACTCTGTGGACATCTGTGTGAGAGTGGAGTCATGGAAAAATATGGCCTAGATATAAGCATCCTAGAATAAGGAATATAAATGATGCAAGGAGGCTGCTGTTGGTAAGTTCCCTGCACGTGAACTGGGGATGTGTGCTTATTCAGATGTAAATCGCAGTGATGTTACTCTGCTTGAGAGTCTAGATGGACAGAAACAACCAATGACTTGTTGTGTTAGGTACAGTGGTCTGTGGGAGAAACGTTGACTATGTTTAGAACCCAAGACAGAAATAAAGGTCGGAAAAATGTTAAAAGCTGCAACGCTTTGTCTTCTACAGATACAGTAAAATGCAAGCAAAAGTAAAATGCTAGGACTGGGGAGACAGCACAGGGAGTAAATACGAATACCGTTTGTGTCCAGATCTGGTATCCTAGCAGAAAGACAAATAAATATGCAAGTGAAGTATGATGAAGCACGAAATAAACTCTTGTTTGGTTTTTTTGTTTGTTTGTTTTGTTTTTTGAGACAGGGTTTCTCTGTGTAGCTCTCGCTGTCCTGGAACTCACTCTGTAGAGCAGGCTGGCCTCGAACTCAGAAATCCACCTTCCTTTGTCTCCCAAGTGCTGGGATTAAAGGCGTGCGCCACCACCTCCCAGCACAAAATAAACTCTTATTGAACCAGGTTCTCAACTCTTTGGGGAGCCCCCCTGGACTGTGTGTGTTCTAGGAATGTGCCTCTCACCACTATGTCATGGGGTAGAGACTGAAACAAAGCGATCCAGTGACCAGCCCCAATTCATATCCAACTCAAGGGGAGGCTCTAAGGCCTTACACTATTACTGATACTATTATGTGTTTACAGACAGAAGTCTAGAATGGCTGCCTTCTGAGAGACCCAACAAGCAGTTGCAGACACAGATACTTACTTTCAACCAACAGACAGAAGCTGGGGACTTAGTTTAGTTAAGGAAAGGCTGGAAGAAGGTGAGGAGGAGGACAACCCCATAGGAAGACCAGCAGTTTAACTGGACCCTCACTGAGATCTCTCAGGCCCAGAGCCTCTGACTAGGCAGCATGTCCTTGCTGGTCTGAGGCCATCGGAACATATACAGCAGAGGACTGCCAGGTCTTGACTCAGTGATAGAAGATGAACCCTTGAGAGACTTGAGGCCCAGAGAGTGGGGAGATCTGGTGGAGTGGGGTGGGGACATCCTCTTGGAGAAGGAGGAAAAGAAATGGGATGAGGAACAGTTGGAAGGTTGATCAGGAGGGGAATAACAACTTGACTGTGAAAATTGATTAAAGATAATTTTAAAAATCCAAAAAAATAATTTACTTCTCAAAAAAATACAAAAAAGGCATAGCATTCACAAGAATTTAAATTCATTCAACACACATACACACATACATGTGTTCATATATATATATGTGTGTGTGTGTGTGTGTGTGTGTGTGTTTGTTTGTGTGTGTGTGTGTGTGTGTGTGTGTGTGTGTGTGTAACCATATATCGATAAGTATATGAACCACAAACACACAGGACAAAACCCCCACAATTTGGTTATGATATTCCTTGCTTTGGAAAACTAGCATAGAGGTTGAGATGCATTATTACATTATGAATGCAGGGTTCAGATATCCCAAAACAAAGGACAAGCCAGCCATGCCATAAATGCCTTGAAGTTCTAAGGGATTGGTTGCCGTTCTGTTGCCTCTACCTGCATACAGATGTGAGTAACATGGCCAACCATGACACATACACACACACACACACACACACACAGACATACACACACACACAGACATACACACACACACAGACATACACACACACACACACACACACACACACCAATAACATAAATATTTTTAAGGGGTCACATTTCTCATTTTCACTAAAGATAACTACATTTTGGTTTATTTATTTTCATAACTAAAGATCTCAATTGCAAATAATTTTGTTAGCTAAATTATAAAATTAGTTTTAAACTTAGATCTTAAAATATTTCCATTAGCCCTAATAAGTTTTTAGCTTGGCGAATTATAATAGTTCCAATTTTTTTGTTGATGTTAATAATATCAGTTGATGAGAAAATACAATGTTGTATGTGATCTTAGAAGTCACAGTAATGCTGCAAAGTTCTCAATGAGGAAACAATTCTTCAGTTGCTTAATCTGTTTCTCTGTCTCTATCTCTGCCTCTGTCTCCTGTCTGTCTGTCTGTCTGTCTGACTGATTCTGTGTGTGTGTGTTCAGGGGGTGAATGCATGTGCTTGAAGGTGCACCTACTCATTTGTATGGTCATGGAGACCAGATTTCATCATAGGTTATTTGTAGACTAATTTTCTGAAACAGGATTTCTCACCTTAAGCTCACTATAGAGCAGAAAGGTCTTGGGATACTATTGCCCTCTATCCCAGTGCTGGAATTATTGGTGGATAAATCTATGCCTAGTTTTCAACATGGGTGCTAGAAATTTAAGCTCAGTACTTCAGTCTTGTACACCAAACACATTATGCCCGGTTTTATTTCCTTAGATATAGTTGCTTACATTTCTGTTAGAAACTTCAGTACACCATTTATTAACTACCTTCACTGTAAACCTACACTCTTAATCATCATGATACATAACATACCCACTGACTTTATTAATGCACATCTATTTTTATTTAGAAAGCTCTTCCTGTATAATATGAGTATATCTTACTTAAATTCTTTGTCCTATCAGATTCATACAAGCTATAAGAAAGACAGTTAAGTTTAGGTTACTGATCACATGCAATAACAACAAACATATACATTTTGTTACAGTTTTATTTGCCATTTCTGTTTTTCATATAATTATTCAAAATATCTGAATTATTTGTTATAGAAAAATTATAGATTCTTTAACAGTAATGAAAATTTTAATCATTAAATAAAAGCCTTGCAGGAGAGGTGTATACCTGGAATACCAGCATATTAGAGGCTGTTTCAGAAGGATAATGAGTTTGAGGCCAGCTTGTTTTACATAGGTGAAAAGTGTTTCAAATAAAAAAAATAAATAAATAAGAAAAAATAAGAATAACAATTTCCATCTGTATTTTGTACTATAGTAGTAAATAAATATTGCATAGTAGGATTCAGTTCTTATATTTCTAAAGGCTTATAGTCAAATGATAATACATATAGGAAAAATATTGATACTCATGCAAATCAACATAAACATGGTTTGATCTGAAAGTAAATTTCAATGTGCCTATGATATGCAGAGTCCTAAGCACTTTGCCTGGTATCATATTAGCAAGATCAATTTAGTTGCATTTTTCTAGGTCTGGGGAAATGCCTCATCTATAAAGTCTATGCTGTTATGATTTTTCTTTTTCTTTTTCAGAAGACCCTCATTTCTTTCCTAGGACACAGTCCAGATGATTTACAACATGGCGTACGTACAGCTTCACGAGGAACTGGTAACTGATCTCTGTGAGCCTCTGTGCACATGCGTACTCACCCACACAGCCACACATACAGAAGATTACATGTATAATGCATCTTTAAAACAGCTAGGTTTTACATCTCTTGTCATATATTAGTACAGTTAATATTTTGTGTGACATGAAAATTATAGCAAGTCACTGACAATATGTTATTTAGTTCCTTTTATATGTATCACATGCCTGCAATTCTCTCTCTCTCTCTCTCTCTCTCTCTCTCTCTCTCTCTCTCTCTCTCTCTCTCTGTGTGTGTGTGTGTGTGTGTGTGTGTGTGTATGTGTGTGTTAGAGATCCTTATGTACTCTGGGTGAGCTACATACTACTGAGCACTAAAATTTTGTTTCCCGAAGCCCCATAATCTTACAGTACAAATAATATACAGAAACAAGCAAAGTGTTCTAACAAAGACAAAAATTATAAACACACAGTGGATATTGAGGTGGAATCTTTTAGATATAATTTATTTTCTATCTGAGCCTTTGACTTGACGTAATGTAAGAAGACGATGAGGTGCTTTAGAATTTAGCCTCAGACTCTGGGAATTGTCATTTGGATCACCAGGGACAATTTCTGTATGTCCATTTTGCAAAAAGTCCGACAATAGGCTGGATTACACTGACATTGTTTTTCATCCAGCAGAAAGGTAGAAGCCATTTTTTATTCTCATTACAACTTGATAATCATAGACTTCTCAAGCAAGGCCTGAGGTAGAAAACACACTGCACTAGATAGAACTTGACAGTTTAAGGCAGATGTCCTTGTAAGACAGAGAGAGAGAATGGAAAATAAAGACATTGAGAAGTAAAAGAAATTGAATCCTATAGATTAATTATTAAAGTGCCCAAAGAGTTATTTTTCATTTTGTTCCTCTTTTTTTAAAAAAAGAAAGTGAATTTGTAACTTGCTAATGAAAAAAGAAACCTTGAAATTTCATTCTAATACAGAAAAGAACCAGAATTTGTTCTAGAGGAATTGGAGTTATGAAAAAAACAAGAGTTCCTTTAGACCTATTACTGCATTGAAAAAATTACTCTTTTCAAAATAAAATTATATGTCATTTCTATTTTGTGACACATGAAATTATACATGAAAATAATTAAATTCAAACTTTATTTTATAAAGTAAAGTGTGATCGTCAATTTTCTAGTAAGAGAATACTTTGATTTGACCAATTTTCTAAATTCTGTAATATTATTTTTAATATATTTAAATATATATTCAATTTGAATTTTGATTCATTTTCATGTACAGAACTGAAAGACTAGGAATGTATGATCCAACTAAGAGAATTGATTGGGAAAATTGATTATCTGTATAAAAATCCCTTTCATGAACAATGCCTTTCTCCTATATCCCTATGAACTTCAGGGAAACACTTAGCTGTGGACATCTATGATTTTTCCAAGTTAACAGTGGTATCAGTGTATCATGGACTTTGGTCTGTGCTCCACTAAAGAAGGCGTCAATTGTCTAACGAGTCAATTTTTAGAAAACAGTTTCACTTTCTTTTAAGAGAATTCTTAACATTCTTTTGTTCAGAATGTTCTTGTCTGTCTGGGCCTGCCTTGAAATTGATCTTGGATTTGAAACTGACAACTGTGAACTAGCAAGAAAATGGTGCTGCAAGAGTTTTCATGTCAGAAGAAGACTCAAAGACTGGACTGATTGTGCAGGTTATAGTTCATGGCTCAGTCGCAAACAAACACAGATTCTGATCATCTGAGCTCTTTCGTCCATCCACTCAGGTTCAGAAATGCTGTGTGTGTGTGTGTGTGTGTGTGTGTGTGTGCACGCGCGTGTGCGCGCGCAATAAAATGTAATGCAATGTATATGTCAAATATTATACAACACTCTGAAGAGGTCTGAGGCAGTATTCCATAATAAAATACATTAATATTTCTGTACCCAAAAGGCATAATAGCCACATTAGGAGAACGATGTGCAATTATAGACTTTGTTATGTGAATTTTATTACTGGTTCCAAAATGAATCAAATATTTCCAATGCTTATTATATTTTGTTGTAGAGATGATATTATAAGAGTTTATTTTGAAAATATTTGCTATAGGACCAATGAAAATATTTTTAAAAACATTAAATAACACAGCAGAGGAAATTTCAAGGCTAGGATGACAACTTCCCTATATTTTAATGTGGACCCATTACTGCATGAAGAAAAAGCTGCAAAAACAGAAATAATAAGAACAAGTGGGAATTAATATCAAGGAAACTAATGTGCAAGTAGATTATGTGAAAGGTAGCTTAAGAGAATAATTATCATTTTCAAATTGCATGTAAAATACACAAACTCTTCAATAGATTTTTCTGAAATCATGTTAATCCCACCTACCTCCATTATTCTTTTTAATTTCACTACAGACCAGTCTGAAACATAAATGCAGTTTATAGGTGTCTTAACTTTGATCTTACATTACTAACAGAATGGAAATGATGGGGGTTAAACACTGGCAGATACTATAAAAGATACACTTTAAATGCAATACTCATTGTATTGTTCCTAGGAAAAAGGACGGAGGCTGACTCATTGAATTGAGGTGAACTTTCTTCCCTAACACAGCCTCTCTCCCTTTATTGTTTTTATTTCCTCTTCCTAAGAATTAATAGTCATTAGTTAACAGTTATGCATACACTGTCTTTCAGGGGATTGAAATCTCCATGTGCCCAAAGCAGCCTTTTAGACCCTATGTGACTTGAATTTGAAAAGTTCTGTACAGCTGAATTATGTAACTTTTCATCATAAAAAGTTATTTTTGAAGCCGGGCGTGGTGGTGCACGCCTGTAATCCCAGCACTTGGAAGGCAGAAGCAGGCAGATTTCTGAGTTTGAGGCTAGCCTGGTCTACAGAGTGAGTTCCAGGACAGCCAGGACTACAAAGAGAAACCCTGTCTCAAAAAACCAAAAAAAAAAAAAAAAAAAGTTTTTTTTTTTGTCTTTGTTTTTTCATGGTTATTTGGTTTAGAAGACTTGTTCATAGAATGTGAATTTTATATTTCAGAAGTGGTAGTTATCTGATTTTTCATGTTTACTGTTTTCCCTCCTACCAAGTAGATAAAAAGACTAGATTTTTATAAGTGAGTACTAAAAATAAACTGACAGATATTCACAATAATTGAAAAGATACAATCAAATGAAAAATGCACTGTAAATAATCAATTAAATGATAATATTTAATAATTTTGATTTATAAATATTCCCTTGTGTGTACAATAAAATATAATGCAATACCCGTATCGAATACTCTGAATAGGTCTGAGGCAGTATTCCATAATCAAATAAATTAATATTTCCTCACCAAATGTCACAATAGCCTCATTAGGAGAAATTTGTGGCAATTATAGATGGAATCATCACCAATATAGTGGGCATAACATACAATACTTAGGGTTTTGAAAATATGACTTGGCCTCAGCCCAATAAATTCTATACAAGTAAAATTAACTCAGTTTAAAAGGAATATGATTATTATTTAGAATGGTAATATTTCTAACGGCTTAGGAATCCTGGCAAGACTCATCTCCCTCTTCTGGTAGATCTCCTTAGCTTTTCAGTCATCTTCCCTTACTTCCTTCCCACAAACACACTAAATATGATGAAAAAAAAAAAGAAGTGATTCATCGTTATATAAAATGTTGAGTGTGGTAAATGATAGGACGATCCAGATAGAAATCAAGACATGTACAGTCAGGGCCATGACCTCCTGTAATGGGGAAAAAAGGAACAGAATAAGAAAAGAAAGAAAGGCAAACTGGCCTCAAGATTTACTTTTGTAAAGGTTAAAAAAAAACATAATAGGAGAAAACAAAATCCTAACTCAGACTTTTAAAATGCTATAAGAGAGAATACACACATAGTCATAGGTCTGATGGATAGAAGAAAAGAGGACAGAAAGAGTGGGCAGTTATCCAACACTGACAAGCGCGCCAAATCTGCATGATTATTTTTGTTATTGTGTTATCGATAAATGTGATGGTGGGTCCCCTTTTGAGAAACTGGATAGATATGCCTAAATCTTAAGGGTTTTTGTTTGTTTGTTTGTTTGTTTCCTTGATGTTGAGTTCTTTGGGCATTCTAAACATGAATTCTCTGTCAGATGTTTACATAGACAAAGCATTTTCTCATTCTGTGGGATGACTCTTCTCTAGAGGGATGGTATCCTCTGCTTGACAGAGCCTTTTCATTTCATGTGGCCCTGTTTTCTGCAATTTGTTCTTAGTGTCTGTGATATAGGACAGTGAGTTAAAATACATACTGTACTTTCTCTGTGTCACATCCAGAGTACTGGGTTTAATGCTGAGCTCCATAGTCCATTTGATCTTGAGGTTTGTACAGAAAAGAGAGATTAGGGTTGGGTCACATTCTTGTGTATTTAGTGATTCAGTTTGACTGCAACCATTTGTTGAAAGGTTGCCTTTGCTCAACCCTTTTTTATTTTTTACCTCATTGCCAATAACCATATTTTGCTGAGATGTTAAATCATCTGTGGGTGCCACATTCTAGTTCATCGATTGAGGACCCTCTATCTTTGTCCTTATCATGCTGAATTTTAATATGAGGTTTTTACTTGAAATCTGGTGTGGGGATAACCCAAAAAGATTTTTGTTGTTGTTCAGGACTGTTTAGTATATTATTAGTCTTTTGTGCTTACACATGAAATTTAAGATTATTTTTCAGTTTTCTTGAAGAATTAAATTTGAATTGTTACGAGATGAGTGCATACATTTCATTTCACGTTATTAAACCTGCCGAGATGAGGACAAAGGAGGCCTTTCCATTTGGTGTAATTTATTTCAGTTCTTTCTTCATGACCTTAAATTTTACATTGTGTAAGTATTTAATTTCCTTGGCTAGATTTACTCCAAGATACTTTTTTTTTTTTTGAGGCTATTTGAATGGAGCTGTTTTCCCTGGCTTTTTTCTCAAAGGTTTTCAAAAGCATTCAATACTATTGGGTTTTATATGTTAATTTTTATCCTTCTACTTATTGAATGTGGTTATGAGCTGTAGGAGATTTCACAGAGAAGCCTTTAAGGTTGTCTTTTATGTATAAAATCATATTTCCTGAAAACAATAATACATCGACTTTTTAAATCTACATTATCCTCCAATTTTGCCTTATTACTTTAATTAAAACTTCAAGTATTCTATTGAACAGGTAAGAAAAGAGTAGACAGAGATTTCTTGTTCCCGATTTTAGTGTAAATGCTTTGGGTTTTTCTCTTTTGTGCAATGGACTTCAGTGATATACAGTTAGCTCTGGACATCTTATCTAATGTTTTTGTCATGCAGAAACAAACACCTTGTATTAGCATATTTTGGACTTTTATCAAAAAGATTATGTGATTTTTGTCTGAGGCCTTTTCTGAATAATACGTGATGAACATTTGATTTATTTTCTTGTTGTTTGTTTATCTGGTGGATTACATTTATTGGCATGTATTTGTTGAACCAACCATATATCACTGGTTTGAAGCAAGCTTTAACATGATGGACAGCCTTGTGATATATTCTTGATTTTCATTTGGAAATATTTTGTTGAGATTTTTACTTCCCTATTCATCATGGAAATGACCCTACAGTTTTATTTTGGCTTTTGTCTAGTTTTGATATCAGAATGATACTGGTTTCCTACAAATAAATTGGAAATGTTCTTTCATTTTCTCTTTTGCAGAATCTTTGGGGAGTATTACTCTTCTTTCCATGTTGAATTGCTCAAATGGCCAAGAAATATATATATATATATATATTTAAGGTTCAATATCTTTATACACCCAGGAAATATAAAATAAAACTATTTTGATAGTTTTACTTTACTCTAGTTCAAATAAAAACTTATCTCTTATGTAGAGCTTCAATATGCATACATACATTATACATATATAAAATACATGTATTTTGGTTATTGTATTATCAATAAATGTGATGGTGTGTCTCCTTTTGAGAAACAGTATAGATATGCCCAAATTATACAAATATAAATATACATGTATATATATATATATATATATATATGTATATATATATATATAAGTGTGCGTTTGTTTGTATTGACATTCTTTCATAAATGTTTGGAAACAGGAACTTATCAGAATGCAAGTAGATATGGCCATTATTGCAGTCAGTGTAGGTGCTCTACAGAAAGCTGAAAAAATTGGATTAACCACAAAATCTTTAGCTATACTACTCCTGGGCATGTGGGCAGAGAGCTCTGTAAATCAATAGTAAAGTAGGTGCTCATCCATTGTATTGCTTTTGTAATCACAGTAGACAAGAAATTAAAGTACCTGAGATATCCCTCAACTGTATAATTGCTGAGGAAATTGCAGTGTATTCACACAGTGGAATATTATTCAGGTATTAAAAAATAAAGCATAAATTTCAAAGATAAATAGGGAGAGCTGGAAAGATTAATCTAAGTAAGATATGCTGATTCTGAAATGAAGTAAACCAAAGAACAAAGGAGAAACTTTGCGTCTTTTACTTCATTTGTGAATAATTCATTTGAGTCTTTAGATATAGGTTTTATATTGAACAACTATAGAAACTAGTTATTTGTAAGGGGCATGAGGGCTGGGCTTTCAAGGAAGGGAAGAAATAGCACAATGACATTAAGGTTTAAAGGGATATAACTCAAAAGGAAAGGCTAACCTGCAGTATTTGCTAGAGGACACCTTATTAAAAACAGTTAAAAAGTAATTTCGAACTTTAATATGGTGAAAGTTTACAAACACACACACACACACACACACACACACACACATCTACACGTACACATGAGAGAGAGAGAGAGAGAGAGAGAGAGAGAGAGAGAGAGAGAGAGATCATAAAATGGAGTTAATGTACAATGTTCTTCCTAGACACCCCAGAATAGCAAACCGAAAGCTTATGTTAGAAATGAGTTGCATTTGTTAGAGTTGTTGGTTGATGGGTTCCCATACATCCCTAAACATTATAACATTGCCAGTGTTATTGGTGATACTTCAAAACTTGATGGTAAAACCTTATTGCTGAAAACACAACATAGTTGAACAAGAGATTATAGAGATATCAAACTTCAATCCTATGAGCTTGTTTTCACAGTGCTGGAAGGTGATCTTCAAGGTGTCTGAGGAGAACAATAATAAATAATCATACTCTTCTTTGAATCCCAAGAGCTGTAATAACACCTGACTTGGCAGGACATGTCCACAGGTATACAGTGGTATGAATATCATAACTTTCTCATTGAATATAAATCCTCTTCTATGAAGTGAAACTCATTTCTTATGTGATGCCTCATCTTTATTGTCAACATGACTGTAATCAACATGTACAATGTATGCCTGCATCTAGGCATAACTGTGCAGATTTTAGTGATTGGGGCTTTGGATATAGGAAGATCCACCCTAAATTTGGACCACAATTTCTGGTATCATTTCACATGAAAGGGCATGAACACACAGAAACACATTCTGGATTCTTTTTTATTTCTGATTGTTTGACCTGATTGGTTAGCCTAACTTATCCCTGAGACATGCCTACACAGTTATTAGAACATGTTTCATTGGGATTCCAACATTGACCAAATTTCAACTGAGAAATTTATCTTTGTTAACTAAACAATTACCAGTCTCTTGTCCTTTCCATTTGGGATATAGCCACTGGGAGTAGCTGAACTGCAGCCTGTCAGGCAAGCTGACTATGTATGCTCATTATATTAGTTTTCTTCCTCTAAAAACTCTGACTAATACATCCTGCTTTAGTAAAAGATCAGGGACCCGTGTCTAGAAAAGTCATAGATCTGTGGCAAAACTGAATCCTATTACATGGATAACTGGTCATTGAATTAAACTGACTCATGAGAACTTATCCTCACACACATAGATTAATGCATCTCTAAATCCTCATCTGAGAGTCTTCTATTTCCAGTGTGTGGTGATTAAGGTGAGCATTGCTGAAATCAATGTTAACTATAAAGGTATTGATTAAGGAAGTTAAGAGAGTGCAGAATGGTCAGAAGTAACAAGGTAATCTATATCATATCCTGTGGTTGAATGAGAAATGATTCTCATGGACTTGGTTATGTGAGCCCTTCATCCCTAGGTTTTTTTGTTTCTGTTTTTGTTGTTTTAGGGTAGCTTTTTTGAAAGTCCTTCAGTAGGTTTTCAGATTATACACCATCAAACTGTTTCTACTTTACTGTTTCTGTTTCATGCTTCTGGCTTTATATTTGAGCTTTAATTTCCCCTCTTCTACAAATACCTTGCCTGCTACTAGCTATGTGCCTCCTAGTAATATTGAAAATGTCAGTTTAAGTAAAGCTGTGCCATGTGTTGCTTTTGTGCATTGTGTTTTTATCACAGTCACAGAAAAGTAAATAATAAAGATTTTGGCAACAGACAATATGCAGTTGCTATGAAGAAACTGACCTTATTGGGCTTTGGAACAATGTGGAAGTCTTTGTAATTTTGGATTAGATAAGCATCAAGTACTGTAAGACGATCTTAAAGGGCCTACCTAGTATGAATTATGAAGGCAGTAGTGATAATTCTACCCTGGGCTATAGAGGTCATGATCATAAGGATTAAGAAGGCAAAACTGAATTTAAAAGTAACTTCTCTAAGAGGGTATAATATGATCTTTTGGCAAAGAGTTCTGCTGCCTATGCCCATTTCCAGAATATTTACAGAGGTTATACTAAATAGTAATAAAGTAATTTATTTGGCTAAAGAAATTTCCAGTCAGCATTATATTTAAACTGTTGCATAGATATTCATATATTTAATACAGAGGTAGTTATCATTATAAAAGTAAAGGTGGTGTAGAAGTAATACAACATGCTTAATTGGAGAGTAACTGATCACCTAGAAATTATTGTAGCCAAGGCTTAAGGAGAAAGAGATGCAAGAGTAGTTATAAAATAATGTGACATCTTGCTCTGGAATAGGACAAGCATACATAATATTAAACTGACTCCTAATAACTTCTCACTACATCCACAAATTCATCCATCTCTACTTAACTCTCATCAAATAGTCTACTTACATTATATATATGGATACACACACATACACAGGGACACACACACACACACACACACACACACACACACACACGGAAAAAATACCTGCAACTGCTGGAGACAAAACTATGAGACTACATAGACTAGTGAATGTTCATTCGCAAATGGGATAGAAATTAAGCCAGAGATGATGGATGACTACAATGGGACTATGACTTCTGAGCACAAGGAAGCTGCCATTTCAACCCACAATTATTGGGACAGAATACACACACTGGAACACACAGACCATAGAATTGAGTATGAAGTTCGATCCCTTAGAGAAGAACATATATTAGTAACTGGTTGATGATGGGAGACACACAGTTTTCTTGACCAGTTTCCCTTATTAAGTTGTCCAGGCTCCAATGGAAGACCACACAGTCAGGAATATATATATGGTTAGCCCAATTTGAATCGATAGTGCTCTGGGAGTAATTGGGGAAAGTACCCTATATAACCAAAACTTACTTGTATATGTTTTTAAGTCTGGCCCTGGCATTGTAGATGCCTTACACCTCCTTCTTTAAGTTTGTTCCTATACTTTTATTTGATGCTAGAGTACATGACAGTGTTTCTTTGATCACTTTTTCAGATTATGTTTGATACACAGAGATTCTACTGACTTCGGTAAGTTTATTTTGTGCCTTATTACTTTGCTGATACTGTTGATTCCTTCTAGAATTACTCTGGTAATCCTTTTCCATTTCTTATGCAAATTTTATTACCTGCAGATATAATTATAACTTGTTTTTTCCATTGCTTTTTCTCTGATTTTCTCTCCCTGGCTTATTGCTTCAAGCAAGGTACTGAGGATGAATTGTGTTAATATTCATTTATGCCTCCTTCTTGATTTTAGCAAGATCAGATTTTTTTCTCAAATCAGGAGGATTTCTGTCAGCATGTATGTACGAGAGTGTATGTATGTGTGTATATTGAGCTATGTATGTGTGTATATTCTTACTCTATGACTCATGATGCTATTTTCCACATCAATTAAATAACCAGATGATTTTTATATTTAGGCCAATTTATATGACTTATTACATATTTTGACTTACTTATGTTGAATAATCACTGTGTATCTGAGATAAAGCCTATTTACTCATGGATCTTTTCTGTATGACTCTTACTGGTTAGAAATGCTTATTGAGGATTTTTACATTTATTCTCGTCGGTACTATTGACATTAATGTTTTGCTGTTATTGTTGTGTACTTGTATGTAGTTTTGGTAGTATATTCAGTTTCTTTTCTTTTTTAGAAGTATCTTAGAAGTGTTCTTTTGCTGTGTTCTATTCTTTTCATAAGTATAAGAATTATGTGCTGTAAGTGATTGTTGAAAGTCTGTTAAAATTCTGCTGTGAATCCACCCAGCCATAGACTTTTGGAGTTGTTAGGATCTTTATATTTTATATGCCTTTCACTTTCCTTATTTGTTATAGATATATTTAAGTTGTAAATCTCTTCAGGTTTAAACTTTGATGGTAGAGAAGAATCTAGAAATGTGTCCATTTCTTTTAGATTATTTCCAAAATGCATAACTCTCTTCATATCAGGTACTGTTAATTTTTGATATCAGATCAAGGTCCTCCAACATGTTCTTAAAGAACCAGCTCTTAGATTTGCTGACAATTTGCATTGTTTTCCTTCTTTCTAGGTCATTCATTCATTCATCCTCTTTTTTTATTATTCTGTACTACCCACTATGATTTTATTTTTACAGATCTTTGACTTTCATTACCAATGATCATTCTTATTTACTTTTTAAAAAATTATATTTAATCTTTTTTTTTTACACTCCAGATTTTAACCCTGTCCTGGTCCACCCTATGACTGTTCTCCATCCCATACCTCCTCCCCATCACAAAGATGTCCCCAACTCACCATGCCCCAACCTGCCATGCCTCACTCCACCAGATCTCTCCAATCCCTGGGGCCTCCAGGCTCTTGAGGGTTAGGTATATCTTCTCTGACTGAGTCCAGACCTGGAAGTCCTCTGCTGTATATGTGTTGATGGCCTCAGATCAGCTGGTATATGCTGCCTGGTTGGTAGTGCAGTGTCTGAGAGATCTCCAGGGTGCAAGTTAACTGAGACTGCTGGTCCTCCTACAGGGTTGTCCTCCTCCACAGCTTCTTCCAGCTTTTCCTTAATTCAACCACAGGCATCAACAGATTTTGTCAATTGGTTAGGTGTAAATATGTGCATCTAACACTTTCAGTTGCTTCTTGGGTCTTTCAGAGGGCAGTTTTGATAGTACCTTTGTGTTAACATTCAGTAATCAGATAATCTCAGTAATACTGTCAGGCCTTGGGGCCTCCTCTTGAACTAGATCCCACTTTGGGCCTGTCACTGGACCTTCTTCCCCTCAGGCTCCTCTTCATTTCCATCCCTGTAGATCTTTCAGACAGTAACAATTATGGGTCAGAGTTTGGGGTCCCCAAGGCAGGAGTTAAAGAAAGGACTGAAAGAGTTGAAGGGATTTGTATCCCCATAGGAAGAACAATATCAATCAACCAGACACCTCAGAGCTCCCAGGAACTAAACTACCAACCAAAGAGTACACCTGGAGGGACCCATGGCTCCAGTTGCACATGTAGCCAAGGATGGCCTTGTTGGACATCAATGGGAGGAGAGGCCCTTGGTCCTGTGAAGGCTTGATTCCCCCGTGTAGGGTTCGATGCCCCAGTGTAGGGGACTGCCAGGGCATAAAAGCAGGAGTTGGTGGGGGGGTGTAGGTGGGTGAACACCCTCATAGAAGCAGGGGGAGGGAAGATGGCATAGAGAGTTTCTGGGGGTGAAAATGGGAAAGAAGATAACATTTAAAATGTAAATAAATAAAATGTCCAATAGAAAAGAGAAAAAGAAAGAAAAAAATGTAAATGAGCCCCCCCAAAATATAGAGAGACTGAGAGCTATAAATTGTTTTAAGTGTGTCCCACAGCTTTCATTGTCATGCGTCTTCATTTTCATTTCATTAGAGGTATTGTTTTGTTTCTTAATTTCTTCACTTACTGAGTCATCATCTGTAATGTTCTGTTCAGTTCTTTTGTATTTAAGAATACCAATAGATTTATATGCTGTTTTATTTTAAGTGCTATTGGATTGTCCATACAGTTGCTTCCCTATTTCACTACATGTGAAGACTTGTTTTACATCCCGTATTGTCTATTTTAGAAAAGCTCCCGTGAGTTATTAAGTAGAATGCACATTCTTTGGTGTTTAGGTTGAATATTCTGTTGAAATCTGTTAGTTGCAATTTATTTATGCTGTTATTTAATTGTAAGTTTTTCTGTTTACTTTTTCTTCAGATGACCTTTCTATTAGATAAATTGGGATATTGAAGTCTCCCATTATTTCTCAGGAGATGAGCATAATGTGTTCCACATCAGATATAAAACAGTAAAATAAACTTAGCAGTCTCGGGAAAAGAAAACAATAAATAAAGATGAAATTTCATGTTATCATTTATGACCACTGCTGCAGAGAGCAGAAGAACGCTTGCGGGTAAGAGAAAGCAACACGACCCAGGCTAGTAGTGGAGTCTTTCTATCCTTGCCACCCGTGGCCTTGAAGCAAACGGTTTATTCTAGAGCTCTAATTCTTGGGGGATAATGTGAAGACTGCAAAGATCAGTATGCCAGCTCTACCGAAATCAAAGCTATTAACATAATCAATTATATTATATATTGAAGGGTAATGGAAGTCATATAAAAATGGAATATAAAAGCAAATAGATTCTTGTGACTTATGAGAATATATCAAAAACCAAAGCAGTCCCTCTATGTTATAATGAGATAACTATAAACTTTGTGGCAGCTTTCTATTAAGTTTATTTTTCTCTTCCTAGATGCATTTCCCTTACACTGTGGGATTTCTTATGCTTCCACAGTATTTTTTTTTTCTGGCTAAACTCAAATGAAATGGCTTTTCACCTTCGCTCTTATATTTTCCTGTCTGGGCAGCTACTCTGATTTATCACTTGGTTGCCCTGAACGTTTCATGTCAGTGCTAATTAAATTGTCCCTGAGCCCGAAAAGGAAATAATATTGGAAACTAGAATTTATTTTGACAGAGAAACAAATTTACAAATTCTGTAAATGCAGTATTAGCTTGTTGACACTGTATTTTGAAAGAAATTGTATGTGTCTGTGCATGTGCACATGTGTATTTGTGCATGTGTATGTGTATGTGCATACATGTGTATGCCCATGTGTGTGTGCATGTATGTGTGCTTTTGTTTGTCAAATAGACAAGTTAAAAATACTATCTAATGTACCTCCATCTCTATCATCTCAATCTATCTGTATTTTTCTCTTTCCCTCTATATCTAACTCTTTCTATCTCTATATCTAATCTATATCTGCCTATTTAGGTGTATATATTCAATTGTTTTATCTTTATTCAGTTTGGGAGCTTTGGTGCTTGATTGGAAGATGCTTCCTAAGTTTATTATAGATATAATCATTCTTCCTCACTAATTATTTCATTAACTCAAAATCTGAATATATGGAACAAGGTGTAATCTAAAGGAAATCCAAATTTTCTTCAGGAATTGGTCTAAACTCTCGAATATTATCCCATTTTCTTGAGTAAACTTCAGGACTATCTGAGAGTACTTGACTTTAACTATAAAATATGCTTTTAAAAGGGACTATCTGAAATTTAAAAAAAATTCTGTGGGATTTAGTTTAGAAGTTGTCTATGCTTAAAACATCCAACACATTGAGGGGAAACATTTTGGTGGATCTGACTTCATTTTTCATTAATTTACTTATAAGAAAAGTTTATTTTCTTGTGATATGATACAATGTAGCTATTATATAATGGAGACTTGAGCTGTGACTATGAAAGCTGAGTCACCCTGTCTTCCTCTACAGCTGTACTTAACATTTGTAGAACAAACAAGACATAATGAATCCACCTTACATCTGTTTCTCTCCACGTACCTGAGATAGAGTCATTGCTGGAAGCTTTTAATTAATATGAGCAGCTTTGGTTATTGAAAAAGGAGCCACTCTTTTGGAATAAAGCTAAATAACATAACTCCCCGTGTTTGGAAATATCTTGAACTTATAATTTCAAGATTCTGTCGGCAGAGTTGATGTTGTGTTTAGCATCAGTTTTAATATTTTTACTCTCTTGTCAGATCACTTGGCAGAACGTGCTTTTACTTTGTAATTGTGATTGGGCTAACATCCCCAAGAACGTGTTTGTTAACTATGACGCACCTTACATATCACATTGTCCTCTCCAGGAATTAGACTTTGTAGCAAATAACAAAAGTTCCTTGTATTTTTTCCTCCCCCATGTGTGTTTTACTAGGCAGATTAATTTCAATACCATTCTGTAGAACTTGAGGATTTAATTATTTTCTCAGGGACTGATAATTTCAATTGCCCAAATGAAAAGTTAATGAATAATGCTAGATTGTATATTATACTGTACTATGTGCAACTGGATGCTACCTATGCATCAGTTTGTCCCTTAAAGTACATCAATGAAATGCCATTTAGCACACTAATGTTCTAGTACATAAAATGCTAATTTAGTACCCAGATATAGTTAACAAAATGTCAACTATTTGATAATGATTTACATTATCAGAAGTTTTGTATAATATCAATTATTTTTGGTATTTGGATTAGATTGTAAAACATTTATTGTTTTCTCATATCCATATATGTGTGTCTGTGTGTGTCTCTGTGAGTGAATGTATATATTTTAAAAATGAAGCATTTCCTGATAACAAAGGAGATTTCTCTCACTAAGTATCATTGACTGCTAAATAAACAAGAGACATGTGTTATTTAGACCGATGACAATCAGTCTTTATGTTTCCCAAATCATCAACTTTTGCATTTCTATGCATATCAGACTATATAAATCTTTAACAGAAAATAAAGTGTTACAATAACATGCATTTAATATCAAATTTTACATGTATTCTAGGAAATGCCACAAAGAAATATTTCAAAGTTCGTTGCATTCATAAGTTTAAAAAAGATAGATATTTAAAGAAAATAAATGTCTGGATCAAATAGGCTATAAATGATACTTTGCTTTGGCTAGAATAACTAACAAATCTTATTACTGGTTAGCAGAACAAGTATTTCTCTAGCAGTACAGCAGACACTCTCTTCCTGGTGACATGCATGAGTGGGTGGTGAGTATTTCAGATCAGAACATTGAGTTCTTGTGAACAAAGAATATATAATAGATGGAATTTTCCACTTTTATACATCCAACTTTATTATTACACTGTCCTTTAGAAGGACAGTGTAATAATAAAGTTATTTATTAAAGAAATAAAGTTATTTCTCCTTTACAAATAATATATTAAAGAGATACTAAATAAACAGCAGGTACAGATAATCATTCTAAGAGATTGCTTTTCATGTTTTCTTGTTTTAGGAGAAGAACTCCCAAATGCTCAATCAAGCCAGGATTCAATTATACTTCCTTCTTTCTGAGTCTAAAATGAAAAAGCAGCTCAGATATCACGTAATTTATTTGTCAAGATCTAAGAAGAGATTCTTTTCTTAGATTCTATTCTCTAGTTCTTAGAGGAAACTACACAGAAAAATTGAAAGTGAACTGTTGGAAACAGGTTCAGTGGATAAGAAATATGTTCGTTTATGTTTTACTCTGTAATATGTACAATAAACCGAGAATTCACTTTGAGACGTTTTGCCCATTAAACAGATAAGACATAATTTTTAAAACAGATAATTTACATATCAAAGAAATTATGGTCATATTTCAAATTTATAGGATACTGAGTTGCCAGAATTTTTGTCAGGAAAAAAAAACCTACTGACATCTGATTGTATTATATACATAATGTACACATTAATACACACACACACACACACACACACACACATATTCTCTGAACTAATTTGTCCTGGAAAATGAGTAAAGTAACTGTAAATTTTAGAATTACCATAATACCAAATAGAAACTTAGGCAACTTCAGATGATTTCTTGAGTCTCTTAGTGGAAACGTTAAGTGCTAAATGAGGGAGGTGGGTGCTTGTTTTATAAAGGAGGAAAGGGTGCTGAGAAAATGCCAATGTGAAGTATTGATATAAAACCATCCAACTCTAGAGCTTCTTCCCTTGCTGTTCCTCATTTCCATATTATAGAGGAAAAGCTTATCTTCAAAGTGCTTGAGAGCGATACGTAATGGACTTGAAAACACTTGTGAGAATCCTCTGCGTTTTGTCTCTCTTTACTTTCTTTAATGTGGTGGGAAAAGAATCTTTATTTTAGCATTTCTTTTAGGGAATTTCAAGAGGTTTAAGGAAGGAGGGTTGTGAGTATACAGAAAATGAGACTGATGTCTCCTCTCTGGTCAGATGCCTCCTTAGCTTGCAAATCTTGGCCAGCTTTCTGTTTCTTTTGGAAATGAATGTAGGGTTGATTTGTATGTGCATATGTTCTGTCCCTCTGGAGAGTTTCATCTGGACCAACACAGCCTTGCAGGGTTTTCTGAGTCTCATATATCTGGACAGGTTCATCTGCCAGTATTATCGGTTGTAAGGGGAGTTGGATTATACTTCTGTGCCTCTGGAGAAGAGAACAAAGCTCTCTCTTGTCAGTGTCTTTAAGGAGCATTACTTTTGCAAGAAAGGACAATTTAAGAAGATCGAGGAAGCAATTTGCCCCAAACTTCATCAAATGAATAATGAAGAATCATGTAGTATATTGATTTGTCCTTGATGATGCACTGATGTTAGAGTCTAAACAGTAGTCGTATGAGATCTCCAAAGCTGTTACCATGGTAGGACAGAGTTAGCACAGTTTGATGTCATAAAGAAGTGGACATATCCTTTTTCTTCTTACTGGAATTTTCAAATCCTGCTCTAGTCGAACAGGAAATAGGCTTAAAAATGGGAGATGACTTTTAATGTATATACTAAATTTTGGTCAACGTTTTTTAACATTTGAAATTTAGTTTTCTAATATATGGCAGTAATGTATTATTTTTTTGAAATATTATATCTAAATATTCTCTCAAGGGATGAGAAGGCATGCATTAATAAGGATAATTTAAAGAGAGAAGTAAAAAAATATATTGTACTTTATATAGTCAGCACGTTTGACTTCAGCTCTATAAATCCAAACATTAGAACACATTTATCAATTGATCCTAAAATATTTATTTAAAAATTCTCTTTGATGTCAGCTTATTGATATGAAATATACCTGGGCTATATAAATGTGTGCAACAAATTTAGTTTTCCCTACTTCCATTGTGTGTGTCTATTTCTGTATGTATGTGTGTGTGCAAGATTAATTAAACATTTCCATAGAAAAATCAGTAATTTGTTCAGATTATAAGGTAACAAATATGGAGATGTTAACTGGAGAGTACAATTGGTAGGACAAAATGATACATTCATAACCCACTTTACACCCGCTAGAAACATAGCTAATGATGCATTTAAGATAGGTTCACTCAGTTGCATCGACTAGAAATGTAGTTAAAGGAAAGAACAGATGTGACATTTCCCTAGTTGTAAACATTAAAGTTCATTCCCACTATGAGGCATGTACATTTATGTGCAGATAAAACAATATGTGACCATCTCTTACAATTTCAATCAGGAAGAATAGATTTCTTACGTGGGAAAACTATAAGAAATCAAGATAAGAGTAGAGAAATGCTTTCAATGTTGCAAGAAATTGTTGTTAAAGACACATCATTTTATAAAATATACTTATTGTAATTGCTTGACATAAACAAAGTGAGAATGGCCTATGTAAATCGCTTATGAGTTTATAACTAATTGTCTGAAATAAAAATTAACTGAGCACAGAATATGAAATAATAATGGTGTATAGTCTAATATAACTAGAGATTAGAAATACAGGGAAATTGCAAGAAGGAAAGAAAAATTAAATAATCAATTTTCTAGTGAATTAGTAGAATTTCAAAACCTAAAGTCAACTGTCAAATTCTTAAATATCATTCAATTAAAATTGAGTCAGAAAATGATTTATTGGCATGTGTTAAAAAGAATGTTATTGACTTTTATCATTAAATGTCTATTGTTGACTTTTTTCTTTCTTTTTTAGTAGTAATTTTCTTTTTATTTACATTTCAAGTGGTGTCCCCCCCATTGTCTTTAAATAATTTATTTTTAGGATAATACAATGATGCATCCTTTGATAAATAATTATTCTTAAATTGGTCATTCCAAAATGTAATCTCCAAGTCTTCCTGAGCATGAAACAAAACTTAATATTATTGTCTCTTCTGACCAAAACAGAGTACATAGTACATACTTCGGGAATGCTTTAGGGAAATCTGTGAAATGTGTGTAGAGAAATGGCATGAAGTGACAGCACCCAGCTTGCTGAGAGGGAACATAAGACCTTCGTTCTTCTCAGCCTACTAAGACACTGAGAAGCCCAGAAGGCATGCAGAGAGTCCTGTTGTTCTGCCATCTGGGGAGATAGGCCTTCACAAACCTCATGAAAAGGTAACTGTGTTCATTGTTTAAATAGGTATCACCTCAAAGATTTGGACTGATTTCTCAGTCTACAAGGAGGTTTGGGTCACTTCGAATCAAGATAAGCTATTGCTAGGGAAGCAGCACATGGAGAGAACTAGATACAGGCGAATCTTTATTCACCTTTGCCTTGAAAAGAAGCAGAAACTTTGGATAAACATTGTGTTGGGTGACTTGACTGTGTACTCCCTGTGTCCTACACTTTTGTCCCCAACACAGTAGATGTTGACATATGTAGGCTAGGTATAATGATCAGATAGCAGATTCTTGAAAGCCTGGAAACATGTTATCAATTGTTTTTTTTCATAATAGATAATTCTTCTTTGATAATTTTTGAAGAATAAATGGTTATGGATTCTGTATCTCTGGAGAAATGCATCATGATAAGAATGAAAATTGCCTGTTCCTTGCTGCTCTAATACAACTATTACATAAGGGAGATAACCTCAGGTAAGGTTAATTTACTTTTTAAACAGTATAGATAGTATGTTCACTCAACCCCTCAACCCTAATGAAAGAACAACAAACAACTGCAGAATTCAGAGAATTGGAGAAATGGTCTTTTCCAGGGCAGAAACTCCAAACCCTCAATTGGTACACACACACACACACACACACACACACACACACATACACACACACATCTGCAGACATGAACAATATACTTTTGTTCATTTTTTCATTCCTCCAAAAGAAAAGAGTAAAATACCCCTTTATAAAGAAAGTTCTATTATCCAAAGGGGCTAGAAAGATTATTCAGTGGCTAAGAACGAATGTTGTTCTTAAAGAAGAACAGAGTACCCCTAACCCCCAAACCACACACAAATAGAGGCTCACAATGCCTGAAACTCTCTATCATGGCAGTGTTTGACATTTTCCTCTGAACTCTGCTTGCAAGTACAAGCACATGAACACATAAGCATACTCAAAAAACAATAATTTAAAAATAAAATCAGTGGCAAAAAAGAGTTCTTAGGCAATAATTTGTTTATATTCACATTATTTTAATTATAAAATTCATATATCTCAGTCAGCGTTTTATTCCTGCAAAAATATTATGGCCAAGAAGCAAGTTGTGGAGGAAAGGGTTTATTCAGCTTACACTTCCACACAGCTGTTCATCACCAAAGGAAGTCAGGACTGGAAATCAAACATGGCAGAAAGCAGGAGCTGGTGCAGAGGCCATGGAGGGATGTTACTTACTGGATTGCTTTCCCTGGGTGCTTGGGTTCTTATAGAACCCAAGACTGTCAGCCCAGGGATGGTTCAATACACAAGGAGCCCTCCCTTCTTGATCACTAATTGAGGAAATGACTTACAGCTGGATCTCATGAAGGCATTTTGTCAACTGAAGCTCCTTTCTCTGTGGTAAGTCCAGTTTGAGTGATGTTACACAAATTCTAAGGCATTAAAGTACTGCAAGATGGACTAGAAGGATTGCAATAACAAGAGAAATAGGATATTTTCTGTGAGGCTGTGTTTTCTGAGAAACCACACCCATGAAGTCTTACCAACACAGCTCTCTACAGAAGACTCAAATAATAAAGACAACAATGGATATAGTTACAGGGAAGGGGAAAAGTTCATGGAACCTCAACCCTAAAGATAAAACAGCAAGCAACTAGAGAATTTACAGAATTGGAGAAGTGGTCTTCTCCAGCACAGAAACTCCAAACCGTCAACACACACACACACACCACACATACACACACACACACACACACACACACACACACCACACACACACACAGACAAAGAAAAGAGACCATGAATGTGAAAGTGTGGAAGGGGTACACAGGATGGGTTGGAAGGAGCTAAGGGAAGGGGAAATTACATAATATATTATAAATTCCAAAAATTATTGTGGAACAAACTGACCTTCATCTGGTCAGCATTAAAATAAATTGGAAGAATATGTACACAGAAGAAAATCACCATTCAATCACTGTGCCTCCATAGGCTTGCTCTATGTTCTGTTTCTTGAATACTCATAATGAAAGAATCAAATAGACTATGAATTTAATTAATTTTTGGGAAGGCACTAAAATTAATAGGAATTCAATGGGAAAAATTGATAATTACTCACCAAAATAGTTTGCAGCTTCACAAATTGCAGGTACAAAAATAATTTATGACTCAAGGCCAGCATGGTCTACCAAGACAGTCCCAGGACAGTCCGGGCTCTGTTACACAGAGAACCTTCATCACAATAAAATCTAACCAACACACACACACACACACACACACACACACACACACACACACACACACAGAGAGAGAGAGAGAGAGAGAGAGAGAGAGAGAGAGAGAGAGAGAGAGAGAGAGACAGAGAGAGAGCACTCTATGAAGTGGTGCAGAAAAATTTTGATAACTACTTTAGATATGGCCTCAGAAGCTAAGGAACACTCTGAAGAACTTTCCAGAACACAATAATATGGAAGTTAATGATATTGGCCTACAGGTGTGAATCTGTCTAACCATACATTTGTTCATGTTCCTTTGAACTTGTTATTATATATTTCTATATGTTCTCATGATGATTATGAGATGACTCAACTATTTCTTATTTTTTTATTCTGAAAGTATTCTATTTTTATTTGATTTGATTATTGTGATTTGGCCCTGTTTCAGTACATTAGCTTTTCCCCCAGTGTATAGTATTGCTTCCTTGGACGGGATGTCTAGACAAACCATTCTCTTTTTCAACCTTTCAACCAATATCTAGAAAAGTTACATACCTACATAAGTAATAGGATAACAAGAATCAGTGGAAAAGAAGCACTACTATTATGCCAAGTGGCCATAGTATTAAAATGAATCGAAATAATTTATCATTATAGCCAATCAGTAGCACGCATTTCTACCTGCATCACAGAAAGTGCTCTGTGCAGTACATAGTGATTTCCATGGGGATCCACAACCATCCGAAGTGTAAAGAATAAGAGAACACAGATGTATGAGCCAGGGATGGAAATATATATCAACCTGCCCCTTCCTAAGGCTCAGGTATCTCTGCTGAAAAGAAGTAGAGGAGTTTCTTTAAGAGCCAAAGTAGTAAATGACTACAAGGAAGCAGTGCACTGTGGACACGTCAATCAGATGCATCTGTGGAATCACGTTGGTTATAAAAGCATAAACAGGACCCTCCCTGTACCATCCCTGGTAGACTAAATGCCAGCGATGAGAATGGCACAGGGCAATAGCCAAGGATCTGTTAGCAATTGCCAAGAGAGAGAGTCATTTTTTTTTTCAAAGAATGTAACCCCTAGATATGACTAAACTCCAGTTGAAGAGCACATATCCAAGAGATTTTGGGCAGCCCATAATTGTGCTGATGGATTTACAATAAAATGACCACAATGCTGGATGGGAAAGATACTGGAATAGTGTGAATTTGGAATAAGTAGTAGAAATTTGAATGGGTATGATGAGAACGATTTGCACAAATTTCTTCAGTAACTTATTTTTTTTTGTTTTTTTTTTTAATTCTGATTTCAAGGTAGAAATTGAAAAGTAAAAAAAAGGTCATGAATTTGAAGGGCAGCAGGAAGAGCTTGTAGTGGGGACATGGAAAGGATAAAAAGTGGCCATTAAATATAATCTCAGAAATAAAGAAAAGCAATGTATGAGACTGGCAAATAATAATATAATTATTAAAGTAATTGTGAACCTAAGATGGAAAGGAAACAGGAAGAGGACTGTATGTTCAAAAGTCAAGGAAATACATTGGAGCCAAATTGTCTCATATAACTCATGCTGTGGGTACCACAAGTACCTGCTCTAATAGAAGTTCATAGCTTCACCCAGGATTCTCAGTCTTCCACTATTCTTACCATCTTACCGAGATTCCCAGCTCTTGACTGAGTACACACCATTGGCCACAGGAGAATTGTTCTTAGTGGAGATGTGACTACAGTTTAAACTTTCCAAATCAGTTAAGAGCAGGGTGCAAACTTAAGAAGTAGGCATCATAATGGCTAAGAGGACTCACATCCTTTTGTATGTCTATGATATCCTCTCACAAAAATAATTAAACATAGATACACTGACTGGAAATTCAATAAATCTCTATACTTCTTTGGGTAGGTTGTTCATAATCATAATATCAATTCTATCAATCTGGGAATCAGAATTTGTTTTATTGTCTAGTATCTTTCTTATAATTCTCCTTCAAAAATTAAATACTTCCACTGTACTGATCTTTTATGTCATTATTTAGGTTTATTCCTAGATTGATATTTAGGATAGTGTGAATGGAAGTATTTCCGTGATCTTTTTAGTACTATGCTTGTTATATAGAATGACACTGATTTTTACAGTTGATTTTTTTTTGTATCCTGCTATTTTGTAGAAGGGATTGATCACTTCTAGAAGTTTTCTGGTGCTATTATTATTAAAGTCTCAAACACAGTGTTATTATCCACAAATAAGGATAATTAGACTCATTAGTTTCCTACTTTATTCCTTAAATTTCCTTTTTTGCCTTATTGCTCTAATCAAGAGTCTTTTCTCATTCTCGACTCTAATGGTATTTCTTTGGATATTTCTCTATTTAGGTTGATTTCGTCTGAGTGTTTGTAAAATGTAGGTTTTATTATGTTGAGGTTCCCTCTAGTTCCATTCTCTCTAGAACATTTATCATGAAGGCTTATTGGATTTTGTCAAAGACCAACCATTCATCCATATGATGAGATGATCACATGATTTTTGTCTAAATCCATTTATATACTTCATTTATACATGTTATAGCATTGCCACATCTCTGGGATAAACACCACTATTTATGGCATATTACCTCTTTGATATTTCTTGTATTCAGTTTGCAAGTATTTCATTAAGATGGTGTATGTATGTACATGAGGGATATTGGCCTAAATTATATATATATATATATATATATATATATATATATATATATATGTCTTTGCTTGTTTTTGCGACTTGAATATTACCAGTTTTGTGAGGGAGCACAAGTGTTTCTGATTTTCTTAAAAACATAACTCAAGAAATATTGCTTGTAGTTTGAAGTCTCTGTAGAATTTTAGTGTAAGTATGTCTGGACCTTGGTATTTTGCTTGTCTGCTTCTTTTCTTTTTATTTTGTTTGAAAGCTTTTTAAAATTTTTGATTTGATGATTTTTATTTGTCTGTTTTAGTTGTTGATTGTTTCTTCCATTAACTTTGGTGACTCAGATGCATCTAGAATTTCCTTCTTTGACTCTTACTGAATGGAAGATGGATTTTTAATAGCATTTAATAAAAATATTGTGTATTTTATTGATGTACATTATGTTTCTCCATAATGTCATCTCTATTTCTTTGGGTCATGCCTTTCATTATTAAAGAATGCCATGTTTGTTTGTTTGTTTATTTATTTTACACTCCATTTTTTTATTCTCCCCTGATCCACACTCTGACTGTTCCACATCCCATACCTCATCCATGGCCCCTGCTTCCACGAGGATGTCCCCACCCCCACCTCCACCCTGCCAGACTTTTAAGCTCCCTGGAGACTCCAGTCTCTTGAGGGTTAAGCTGCATATTCTCTGAATGAACCCAGACCCAGCAGTCTCTGTTGTATATGTGTGTTGGCGGCCTCATATCAGCTGGTGTATGCTGCCGGGTTGGTGGTCCAGTGTCTTAGAGAATTAAGGTGTCCAGATTATTTGAAATTGCTGGTCCTCCTACAGGGTCACCCTCTTTCTCAGCTTCTTCCAGCTTTCCCCTAATTTAACCACAGGTGTCAGCAGCTTGTGACCATTGGTTGGGTCCAAATATCTGCACCTGACTTTTTCAGATGCTTGTTGTATCTTTAGAGGGCAATCATGTTAAGTCCCTTTTTGTGAGCGCTCTATAGCCTCAGTAATAGTGCCAGACCGGTTGGGTCCAAATATCTGCACCTGACTTTTTCAGCTGCCTCTTATGTCTTTAGAGGGCAATCATGTTAAGTCCCTTTTTGTGAGTGCTCTATAGCCTCAGTAATAGTGCCAGACCTTGGGACCTCCCCTTGAGCTAGATCCCACTTTGGGCCTCTGGCTGGACCTTCTTTTCCTCAGGTTCATCTCCATTTCCATCCCTGCGGTTCTTTAAGACAGGAACAATTATGGGTCAGAATTTTGACTGTGGGATGGCAACCCCCTCCTTCATTTGATGCCCTGTCTTTTAAACTTTGTTCTTTGAGAAGATAAATAATATTAGAAGATCCATGGCAGTATCTTGGGTATTCAGCACTTTTTTTCTAGTATTGACTTATTACTGAGTACATACTTATTAGTGAGTACATGTCCTTTTGGGTCTGAGTTACCCCACTCACAATGACATTTTCAAGTTCCATCCATTTGCCTGCAAAACTCGGGATGCAAAACATTCTTAATAATTCCATTGTGTAAATGAACCACATTAGCTGTATCCATTCTTCAGTCCTGGGATATCTGGGTTGTTTTCAGCTTCTGGCTATCACAAACATGGCTGGAATAAACATAGTGGAACATGTGCCCCTGTGGCATGGTGGGGCACCTTTTGGGTGTATTCCCAACAGTGTTATTGTTGCATCTTCAGGTAGGTCTATTTCCAATATTCTATGAAAACTCAAGATTGATTTCCAGAGAGGTTGTACCATTTTGCAATCCCACCAGCAATGGAGGAGTGTTCCTCTTTCTCCACACCCTCGCCAACATGTGCTGTCACCTGAGATTTCTTTCTTTATTTTTTATTAGATATTTTCTTTATATACATTTCAAATGTTATCCTCTTCCCTGTTTCCCCTCTGAAAACTGCCTATCCATCCACCTTCCCCTGCTCACTAACCCACTCACTCCTGCTTCCTGGCATTCCCTTATACTAGGGCTTCAAGTCTTCACAGGATTGAGGGCCTCTCCTCTCATTGATGTCCAGCAAGGCCATCCTCTGATAAATGTATAGCTAGAGCCATGGGTCCCTCCATGTGTACCCTTTGGTTGGTGATTTAGTCTCTAGGAGCCCTGGGCGTTCTGGTTTTGATATTAGCCATTCTGATTGGTGTAAGATGGAAACTCAGGGTCACTTTGATTTGCATTTCTCTGATTACTAGGTACTTTGAAGATTTCTTTAGGTATTTCTCAGTCATTCAAAATTCCTCCATTGTGAATTATCTGTTTAGTTCTATATCCCATTTTTGATTGGGTTGTTTGTTTTTTTGCTGGTTAGTTTTTGAGTTCTTTATATATTTTGGATATTAGCCTTCTATCAGATGTGGGGTAAATATGACAGAAATAAAAGATTAATTGGTTAAAAAATAAAACCTCCATCTCTGATATTGCTAGGAGGATATTTTTCTGCATGAGTATGCAGAAAAATGAAAAAGAATGAAAATATTTCTGAAATAATAAAAGCATTCAAAGTTAAACTGCCTTGTTAAGATTCAGTAGATCTTGAAAAATTTCAGTGTACTAGATAAACTAAGTAACATATTGTCATTTGTTTTCATCTATTTTTGTAGTTATGTATATCTGTTTTCCTCTATTATTTCATCTGTTGAAATAAAAACATCTTTTTGGTTTCATTCTAATCAGTTTCCTCTGAAAAATATGGAGTCATTCCATATTTGTTTTGATAGAGTCATAATGAAGGGAAATTGCTCATTTATATCTAATCAGAGATTATAAAATATAGATTGTAAAGAAATAATTCATTTGCCATTTTTTACATATCTTCTTAAACATTTAAGAAGTTATGAACCCTATATCTGAAATGTAGGTGTACATATCCACACACCATTTGTATATCTTCAATTGGGATAAAATAAAAAACATACTGTGTTTTATCATATACTATAGACAGAATCTTATGTCAAATATTATGTTACTCATTCCATAAGTATAGAATACAATTTAATATAATAGTTCCCACAGATTTTCCTAGTTGAGGATTTTGATTACTGAAATTATGTAAAAAGTTGAAATTTTAGAATTCAGAAAATAAAAACATAACTCTTTAGGTGTTCTAAAATTAGGTAGAAAATAGAAATTTATAAGAAAATATCTAGAAACACATCATTAGCTCTCTGAATGTGTAAATGAGTTTGACATTTGCTTAGTAGCTAATGAGATACTTACTTGATACATAATTTGTCAAGCACCCTTTTCTGGAAGTCTTAAACAGAGAATGCTTCCAAAATGTGAGTCATTAGGACAGATTAAATCAAAATATATCAAAATACACCTCTCCTCTGACAACATTTCATGTGAAAAGGTAAGAATATCCATCTAATATTGGATGAATATAAAATTTAAGTCTTAATCCTAGAAGGTAGTTTTCACTTTATATACCTTATTGAGCCAATGCTCATGGTAAACAAGTAATACTATAATTTCATTTAGAGCGTTAGGGATTTGGATATCCTGCCTGCCATTGCCATTTATGTTTACTTCTATTCCATTTCTTTTATAATTCATATCTTAGGGAACAAAATTCAGAGTTTTAGTTGTGGGTTTATTCCTAAACCAGTTCATCTTCTAAAACTGCATGTTATTAATACAAGCAACTTTGTGAAGTAGAGCTTATTGCTGGCTTTGGCTTTGGATCTGCTCTGTTTCTCAATGGCAATAAATTCTACTCTCCATGAGTAATTACTATCTATGTTATGGAAAATAGAAGGGACAGCATTGCTTTTACTCCTGTAAAAATAGTATTTTTGTTTTCTCATTCATCAATCACGCTTGCATAATTTTAAGATGATGATTTCTTTCTGGACAGTATAGATTCTTTCAGGGATACTGGCATATATTCAGAGAGGAACACTTGCCTAATAAACACAAATCCTTAAATGAACTGATAATACACCAAAGTAGCAATCAGTAATCAGTTATAGTAAACATATGTAGTAAACATATATATAGTAAACATATATAGTAAACATATATAGTAAACATATATAGTATATTATCTTAAAGTTTACATGATGTGTTTGATAAAAGATTATTTTTTATTATTTTGCCTCTTATTTATTCTTCTCTCACGCAAATGCACTCCTGCCCCTCTACTCCCTCTAGTCTCCCATTCAACTCACCTCTCACTTGTTTTCTTTCAGAAGAGAACAGGACTTACAGAGATATCAACTTAACACTGCATTAGCAAGATAAACTCTCACATGAAGGCTGGGAGAAGGAACCCAATGGAGAAGAAGAGGTCCCAAGAGCAGCCAAAAGATTAAGTGACACACTCACTCCTACTGTTAGGAGTCCCTTAGAAATTCATAGCTAAACAATCACACCATATTTGCTTATGACCTAGCACAGATCCATGCAGGCTCTGTGATTGTTTCTTTAGTCTCTATGAGCCCCTATGATCCCTGCTTAGTGGGCCACATTTTTTCTGGTGTTCTTGACGCCCCTGCTCCTACAATTTTCCTCTCCATCTTTCCTGTTTAAAAAACAAGCTATGTTATTTTATTCTTAACTTGTTACAAATGTGTTCTGTATGTTCATATGATGTTGATAGACATTGCTTTACGTAATTCAGCCATTAAAATATTATAATTTTATTAATTTCGACTGCCATTAACATCACATAATTTTTATTCAATAATTTGTTTATTTATTTATTCACTTCTCATCCTCATTGCAGCCTACCCCTTCTTCTCCCAGTCCCACCCTTAAAAATCTTTCCCTCGTTCTCCCTTTCCCCCAAAGAAGGCACATCCCCTTTAGGTACCACCAGGACATCAAATCACAGGAGGACTAAGTGCATCCTTTCCCACTAGGGTCCAACCAGGCAATCAAGTTAGGGAAAGGGGATCCAGTGGCAGGCAACAGAGTCAGAGGTAGTTCCTACTCCACAAGCTGCAAATCTCCTACAAATATTCAGGGAGCCTAGGTCCAGCCCTGAGTATTCCCTGGCAGATGCTTCAGTCTGCACTGCCCCCCACAGGCCCAGGTTTCTTGACTCTGTATGTCTTTCTGTGGTGTCCTTGACTCCTCCAGTTCATTCAGTTTTATTCCCCACTCATTCACAAGACTTCCGAGCTCTATCTGATGTTTGGCTGTGGGCCTCTACATCTGTTACCACCAGTTGCTGGATAAAGCCTTTCAGGAGAAAGTTAGCTGTCTGCAAGCATAGCAGAGCATCATTAATAGTGTCAAGAGTTGATTCTCTTACATGAGATGGGTGTCAAGTTGGGGCAATCAGTGATTAGCTAGCCTATGCATTTTGGGTTGAAGACTGTGGGTGCGTTGATGACTCCCTCCTATTGCAAGTTCTATTTGGCTACAGCAGTTGACTATTTCAGTTTCCATATCCTGCAGGTAGGAATCTTGGGAAATATTTCAGAGAGTCTATGAGGGTGACTCTAACATCACATAATTTTGTAATAAAATTACATGCAAAAATAATACAAAATCAGGAAATTATATTGTTCTTTGGTATTGTATTTTTTCTTCTTCATATTTTCTTTTTTATTTTAAAATGCATGCAATATATTCTGGCAATTTTCCTCTGTTCAGTTTGCTTCTCCTCCCAGACCCTTCCCACTTGAACATCCCTCTTTCTCAATACTTTCATTCTCTCTACATAAAAAAGAGGGAAATAAAAAAGCAGACAAACCAAAATACAAACAACAGCAGCAAAAAGCACCAAAATGCACAAACAACATATTCACACACACACACACACACACACACACACACAAGCACACACTACATGGTGCAGCAACTATGATATACAACTAAAAGCCAGGTGAATAAAAATGTCAGAACAAAACAATATGAGAAACGAAATCTACAAAAAATAATATTGAATTAATTGTGTGTTGACTATCTTCTACTGGTCAAGAGGCCTGACTTAAGTGTGATTTATATATTCAGAGACTCCATTGCAGAAAACTGATTTTTCCTCTGTGAGTAGTTGTCAAGTGGAGATGGATTCTTGATTCCACATGGAAGTTGCTGCCCATCTTAACGCTTTGACAATTTCTGGCATGAATCTATGGGTCCTATGCTTACCCCCATAGCCCGTGTGAGTTTCCATGTTTGTCAGTCTTGTTTTGTCTAGACACTGTTTTCTATTCATATTCCACCCCCTATGATTCACAATCTTACTTATTCCTCTTTGTTCACATTCCATTAATCATGAGGTGGAAAGAGTTTGATGAAGATTACTAATTCAGGATGAAATATTTCAGTCTATCATTGTCTGCACATTTTCCAGTTGTTTTATTTTTCTCTTTAATACTTTTCATCTACTGAAGTGGAAAGCTTCTCTGTTGATGACTGAGTGAGACATGGATCTATGGCTATAGTCAAAGGTCATTGGGAGCCATTTTATTGATTTATTGTGTTCTTTTAGTAAAATAGTATTTATAATAGTATTTAGACTTCTCCTGTGTCCCTGGACAATCTCATGTCAAGTTCTTAGCCATCAGAGCAGTGTCAAGTATGGGTTCCATCTAATGGAGAGGGCCTTACACTAGAGTTGAGAGAAGTTGCTAACTTCCACAACATTTGTGCCATTATTGTACAGGCCGTATGACTAGGTAGTAGTGTGAACTACAGGCAATTCACCACTGTAGATTACATGATTAATAGTTGTATCAGTGTTTACCTTTCTCATCTGGCAGCATGTAGAGACTTCCAGTACCATGAAGACTCGACAGTAAAGGTTCTAGTTGGGCACATGCTTAAATTCTCTGTATTCAATGAGATATCTCTTCAACATTAGCCCATTCCATGTTGTTGGGAGAGCACCCAATACCAACTTGGAAATTTCCAAGTGTTCTTTTGGCCAACAACCCAATTAGATATAACTTAACCTTGACAGAGTAAGTTTCAGTAGCAGTAACAGATAATTGTTCCCATTTTCCCATATCTTCTTCAATATTGCCATTTATTTTATTGATCTTGGCCATACTAATTAATATAAGATGAAATCCTGAAGTAGTTTTGATCTGCATTTCTCAAGTGAAGAGTGTGTTGAGTATTTTTAAAGTAACTCTCAGACATTTGTGTTTTTTCTTTTTAGAAAAACTCAGTTTAGTTCTGTACCTCATTTAAACATAAAATGGGTTATTTATTTTCTTGGTATCCAGCTTGTTGAGTTCTTTATATATTTTAGATAGTAAAATCTATCTATTTTAGATAGATCAAATGTGAAAATGGTAAAGATCTTTCCCTAATCTGTACCATGAATTTTGCTCAGATGATGATATCTTTGGCATATGGAAGGTTTGTAGTGTAAAAAAGTCCTATCTATCTATCTATCTATCTATCTATCTGTCTGTCTGTCTGTCTGTCTGTCTGTCTGTCTGTCTGTCTATCTATGTATCTATTTATTTATACCAAATGTTGCTCCCTCCTAGTCTCCTCCTTCCATACACTTTCCCCCATCTATCTTCTCCTTTTCATCTGAGAGGGTATGTTCCCTGTCCTGTAACTGCCCATCCTGCTGCATTAAATATTTGCCTGATTAAACAAAGCAGCCCTGTTGGGGAACAGATACCACAGTAGTGGCACAGCTTTAGGGAGAGCATGTGTTTCAGTTGCTGGGGAACCCACTTGGAAACTGAGTTGAAAGTCTGCTACATATATGTCAAGGGCACATATGTTTATTCTTTGATTGGTCGCTCCGTCTCTGAGAGCTCCCAGGGGTACAGGTCATTTCCCTTTCTTGGTCTTCCTGTAGGGTTAACATCTCCTTCTGGGCCTTTAATCCTTCCTCCAACTCTTCCATAAGAGTCCCTGACCTCCATCCGATTTGTAGCTGTGGATATCTCTGTGTGTTTGAATCTGCTGCTGTTTAGAGCTGGAGATTCTAATTTCTTTCTTTGAACTAATACTAGTTACCCACTGTATTATTTTTTGTTTGAATTTATTCTTAAAACATTGCTTCCATTCAGTATTAAATATAGTAATAATTTTTAAGTCCTTGACTAATCATTTTGATGTATACTGCTTGAGAATCACTTTATTCATGACTGGTAACAGAATGCCTAAGTTGTAAAGCAATGTTACCTGAATGAGTTAGTACCAGGATCCTAACATGTGGTAGATTAAATATAACTTGTTTACATATCTCTTGTTTGTGATTTCTGTCTCTAGCTACATCATACAACCATGTATTAATACTGGACATCACTTGACAGCCCAGGCTTGTCAAAGATTAACTCTGTAGGCAATACTCATACCTCTGTTTGCATATTGAGTGGGTCATAGACATCTGCTGCTGTGTCCGTCTGTGCAAATTTGAGAAATACATATTTTAATATTTTGTTAATAGGACTAAATTCTGCAGCCAGTCCTTACAAAGCACTGCAGAGTATTTTGTTTTTTGGTTGTTTCTTTGCAGAAGTATTTATAAGATGCGTTGATAAAATCTAAATTATCAGAGTGTCAACAATTGAGAAAAAATGAAAACCACACTGCCCTGGGTAGAGCAGTTCTTTGACCTCTAGAAGTACACCTTACAGTAAGGAGAGCAGAATCCTGTCCCAGGCAGCATTGTACTGAATGAAGTACAGCAGAGATTCAATCATAGGCCCTGTGGAGCATGTGGGAATATACAGTGAAGGCTCCCCTAGTAAGAAGAACTGCAGGCAATCTCATTTTATGTACCCTAATTGCTGCCGTGGTGACTGATTGTTGTAACTGATGAGGCAGATTCTGTACTGTTATTGCACACCATCTCTATTTTTTACACTGTCTTACGTGTTTCATGAAGTGAAAATATGATTTTGTGTTATGACTAGATTTTCAACATCATCCTAGATTGTGTGATAATTTCTTAGGCAAAAGGAAAAGAATTCCCAATCTTGCTATTCTTTGATAACAACAACAACAACAACAACAACAACAAGAAAAAAAACACAGAATACATTGTGTAGATGAGAGAGTTTTAAATCTTCCATCTTATTCTTCAATTTCCTTTGGCTATAAGAAACTAATTAGAATAATTTTACTCTAAGGCTACATCTCAGTATAAAGCTTAGGGTTATTGAGAAAAACACATTTTTGTTAGAAAATGGGAAAGAAATCCCTACTTTGAATATAAAGTGTGAATCAATAATAAGGAGAGTGAAGGTGTCTGGAGAGACGGAATGAGCAGGAAATTTGAGACACTGAAAAGGAACATTAAAGGAAGAACAGGGAGCCCTGGCTGGCAGTTTTATGCAATGTGAAATTGTGCTGGTCCTTAATTCAGTGTCTAGGGAAAGATAGAAAAACCTTCTGCAATGAGTTTTAAAGCTCACGTCTTCCATGAATCGCATAGACGGAGAGTGTGGTAAAACTTCATGAGTGCTTTTGCACTACTGAAAGCTCAGGATGAGGGATTTCCTTGCTGTCCCAATCCGTTCATCTTTTTCCTGCTTCTCTTCTCATCTCTTCCTTTTTGCATTTCTCCTTCCTTAATGAACATAATCCTCAAGGCAAGCTTCTTTAAAGAATCCATGCAACGCATTATATACCTGAATTATCAGTGATGTATATTCTCTATACAGTTGAAGTATCCCTGAAACAAATGATTCTAGATCAACACGAAATGAGGTGTGGCAGCTTATCTTCATTTTTTAACATGTCAGATCTGTGATAAGGAAACTTCCTCTGACGGGTCAAACAAGAACTTGAGGTTTATCTATTCTTACAGATAAACAGTAATTAAAGACCTAATGACATACATACACACATACATACATACATACATACATACATGACAGCATTTTGTGACTCAAATTCTTAAACTCACAAAATGAAGAATTTAAGCTGACATGGAAAATGCTTCTCCAATATTCATCCTGTAACCTGTATCTTAAAAATTTTATACCTCTTTAGGTTATTCACTAGAGTTCAAATGGAAAAGCTTTCAGTAGTATTTAATACAATTGTTTTAATATGCTTTCATTTTTACCTTGATAATCAAAATTGGTAGCATAGTATTCAGTTTTTTTATAATATTTGGCATGGAGAATATCTATTTCTCTATATTAAATTTTACTGATACCTGGAATACCATTCAGGACCTGTAGTTCCATCTTTTGGGAGTCTGACAGAAAACTTACTGTGAGTATCAGGACAGGCTGGCTACACTGTAAGACACTATCTTAAAACAGATGTTTTAGTTATTCACTTATAACCAGAAGTCCATTTTAAAGCAGATTGCAATAAAATAGGATTTTAAGATTACTAATTTATGAGCCTGCTCTATTACGGAAACTATTTCAGAGCTGCGAATTGCAAATGGGATAAATGGCAGACATTCTTTCTTTTATGTGGCTGTTAATCTAGAGATACCGTAATGTGTGATATAAGAAATGAAAATGGAATGAGAAGGAAGAATTGAGGACAAACCAGTTTGGATCAGGAAAAGTATTAAAATTCAGTGATGCGAAGAATGGATGGAGGTGAGGCTCTTGGGATATCCAAAAAGAGTATCGGGGTGCTTCCATGTAAAGTATCATAAAACAATCATTCTTGATTAGAGAATCATCATAGCTGAAATTAAATTATTTTGGATTTTAGATTTAGGAACTTTTTACTGACCATGCTGTTTTACCTGATGAATTGTAATCAAGACAAACACAAACAGGTAGTAATTGAAAAAGAGGAAAATATATGTTAGTGGCTATATTTTCCTCGTGGATCTATTATTCTATACTGTGGGTACATAATAAAATGGAGGGATGCTAATGGTGATATAAGAGGTGGGTGGATTTTATATCCACTTGAGTATAAATTAATACTTAGAATAAATTATTTGAAATACTTAAAATAATCTATGTTTCATAATTCAATACACAGAAGACTAAAGTTAATATACATATCTTGCATGAAACATCTCCACTGAGGACTGGAGAAAGATCAGAAAAGATAATTTTGTTTGCATCTGGTTTTCACATTGTGAATCAAAAGAGAAAATTTAACGGCATGAAGTGACCTAAAGATAAGAGCATCTAGTTGTTTTATCACATGACTTTTGTCAATGTGCTTATGAATATAAGATAGACTCTTTAAAAATACTTTTCAAGATTATACTATGAAGGAACCAGCCTCCTCCATCTTCCCAGCTGTTTTGATCCAGCTGGCAGAGCCAGGTACCCAAGATATTTCGAGTTTAAGACTTTTGGGGACTCAGGCCTTGAGAAGGAGCTACGCACAGAGCAGCGGTTTGGGGGGCCCCAGCCAAGTGTGGGCTCTGTGCCCTGAAGGCAGACCCCTCACTCCCTGCAGCATCTGCCATCTTCCCAGCTGTTTCGATCCAGCCGGCAGAACCAGGTACCCAAGATATCCCAAGTTTAAGTCCTCTGGGGACTCACAACACCAGACAGCAACCTCTGAGCAGGAGCTGTGCAGAGCAGCAGCCCAGGAGGCAGAACCAAGTGCCTGAGATATCCCGAGTTTAAGGCCTCGGGGGGACTCAGGCCACCTGTCAGCAATATCTGAGCAGGAGCCCTGCAGGGCAGTGGTTCAGGTGTCCCAGTCCTGGGGAAATAGCCTTACTATCCCACAGGAGGTTCAGGCACCAGCTAGTAACTACAGGACCAACACCAGAGGTAACCAGATGGCAAAAGGCAAAAGTAAGATTGTTACTAACAGAAATCAAGGCAATATGGCAGCATCAGAACCCAGTTCCCCAACAGCAATAAGTCTCGGATACCCAACACACCAGAAAAACAAGACTCAGATCTAAATTCACTGGTCAGGATGCTGATAGAGGAACACTTAGATTAATCTGTTAGAGTGATACAGGAGAAAATGGATCAAAAGCTAGAAGCCCTTACAAGGCAAACATGAATAAGTCTCAGATACCCCAACACAGCAGAAAAACAAGACTCAGATCTAAAATCACTGGTCAAGATGCTGATAGATAAATCTCTTAAAGTAATACAGGAGAAAATGGATCAAAAGCTAGAAGCCCTTACAAGGCAAACACAAAAATCACTTAAAGAAATTCAGGAGAATATATATCAAAAAATGGATGCCAATAAGGGGGAAACACAAAAATCATTTAAAGAAATACAAGAGAACATGGGTCAACAAGTAGAAGTCACAAAAGAGGAAACACAAAAATCCCTGAAAGAATTACAGGAAAACACGAACAAGCAATTGAAAGATCTGAGCAAAACCATCCAGAATCTAAAAACAGAAGTAGAAACAACTAAGAAATCTCAAAGGGAGACAATATTAGAGATAGAAAACCTTGGGAAGACATCAGGAGTCATAGATACAAATATCATAATGGCTAAGATTAAAAACTCAAGAGACAACAGGTGCTGGCGAGGATGTGGAGAAAGAGGAACACTCCTCCACTGTTGGTGGGATTGCAAAATGGTAAAACCGCTCTGGAAATCAGTGTGGCGGTTCCTCAGAAAATTGGGCATGTCACCTCCAGAGGACCCTGGCATACAACTCCTGGGCATATACCCAGAGGATTCCTCTGCATACAATAAAGACACATGCTCCACTATGTTTATAGCAGCCTTGTTTATAATAGCCAGAAATTGGAAGGAGCCCTGATATCCCTCAAAAGAGGAATGGATACAGAAAATGTGGTATATTTATACAATGGAGTACTACTCAGCAATTAAAAATAATGAATTCATGCAATTTGTAGGTAAATGGCTAGATCTGGAAAATATCATCCTAAGTGAGCTAACCCAAGCACAAAAGAATACACATGAAATGCAATCACTGATAAGTGGATATTAATGAGCCCAGAAGGCCTAAATGCTCCAGGCACAATTAGCAAGTCAAATGACTCCCAAGAAGAAGAAAGGAGAGGACCCTGGGCCTGTAAAGATTGGATCCAGTATTGTAGACCGAGAACAGAGAAATAGTGGGGGGGGATGAGTGGGGAATAGCAGGGTGGGGAGAGGAATTATGGGACATATGGTGGGGGATAACTGGGAAAGGGGAAAGCCTTTGGAATGTAAACATAGAATATAGAAAATAAAATTTAAAAAAAAAACAATAGAATACAAGAGATAGAAGACAGAATCTCAGATGCTGATGATACCATAGGAACCATGGATTCAACAATTAAAGAAAATGCAAAATGCAAAAAGCTGTTAACCCAAAACATTCAGGAAATCCAGGACACAATGAGAAGACCAAACCTAAGGATTATAGGTATAGATGAGATTGAAGATCTACAACTTAAAGGGCCAGCAAATATCTTCTACAAAATTATGAAAGAAAATTTCCCCATCCTAAAGAGAGAAATGCCCATGAATATACAAGAAGTCTACAGAACCCCAAACAGACTGGACCAGAACAGAAATACTTACTGTCACATAATAATCAAAACCCAAATGTACTAAACAAAGAAAGAATATTAAAGGCATTAAGAGAAAAAGGACAAGTAACATATAAAGGAAGACCTATCAGAATTACACCAGATTTCTCACCTGAGACCATGAAAGCTAGAAGATCCTGGGCAGATCTCATGCAGACTCTAAGAAAACACAAACTTCAGCCAAAACTACTATAACCAGCAAAATTCTCAATTGCCATAGATGGGGAAACCAAGGTATTCCATGACAAAACCAAATTTGCACAATATCTATCTACAAACCCAGCCCTACAAAGGATAATAGGGGAAAAACATTAACACAAAAGGGGAAACTACACCCCAGAAGACGCAAGATAGAAACCCCCTCTCATCAAACCCAAAAGAAGAGAACCACTCAAATATAAAAAATAACGCCCAAAATGTCAGGAAGTAATAATTACTATTCCTTAATATCTCTTAACATCAATGGACTCAATTCCCCAATAAAAAGTCACAGACTAACAGACTGGATACTGAAACAGGACCCTACATTTCCTGCATACAGGAAACACATCTCAGTGTCAAAGACAAACACTACCTTAGAGTAAAAGTCTGGAAGACAATTTTACAAGGAAATGGTCTCAGGAAACAAGCTGGAGTAGCCATTCTAATGATAAATTTCAGATAAAATTGACTTTCAACCTAAAGTCATCAAAAGAGACTTGCAAGTTCACTTCAAGCTTGTCAAAGGGAAAATCCACCAAGAAGAACTCTCAATACTGAACATCTATGCTCCAAATGCAAGGGCCCCCTCATTCATAAAAGAAACCTTACTAAAGCTTAAAGCACACATTGCACCTAACACAATAATTGTGGGTGACTTCAACACTCCACTCTCCTCAATGGACCAATCAAAAGCAGAAACTAAACAGGGGCACAGTGAAACTAATTGAAACTTTGGTCCAATTGTGTATATATATATATATATATATATATATATATATATATATATATATATATAGAACATTTCATCCCAAAGCAAAAGAATATACCTTTTTCTCCACACCACACGGTACCTTCTCCAAAATTGATCATATAATTGGTCACAAGACAGACCTCAGCAAATACAAGAAGGCCGAACTAATCCCATGCCTCCTATCAGATCACTATGGAGTAAAAGTGGTCTTCAATAGCAAGAAGAACAACAGAAAGTCCACATACACATGGAAACTGAACAATATTCAATGACACCTTGGTCAAGGAAGAAATAAAGAAAGAAATCAAAGACTTTTTAGAATTCAATGAAAATGAAGGTACTACCTACCCAAATCTATGGGACACAATGAAAGCAGTGCTAAGAGAAAAACTCATAGCACTGAATGCCTCCAAAAAGAAACTGGAGAAAGCTTATACTAGCAACTTAACAGCATACCTGAAGGCCCTGGAACAAAAATAAGCTAATTCACCCAGGAGGAGTAGAAGATAGGAAATCATCAAACTAAGGGCTAAAATTAATCAAGTAGAAACAAAAAGAACCATACAAAGAATCAACAAAACCAAGAGCTGGTTCTTTGAGAAAATCAACAAGATAGATATATCCTTAGCTAGACTAACCAAAGGGCACAGAGACGGTATCCTAATTAACAAAATTAGAAATGAAAAGGGGCATATAACAACAGAAACTAAGGAAATTCAAAATAATCATCAGGTCCTACTACAAAAGCCTATACTCAACACAACTGGAGAATCTGGAGGAAATGGACAATTTCCTAGACAGATACCAAATACCAAAATTAAATCAGGATCAATTAGATCAGCTAAATAGTCCCATAACCCCTAGTGAAATAGAATGTCTCCCAACCAAAAAAAGGTATGCGACCAGATGGTTTTAGTGCAGAATTCTATCAGACCTTCAAAGAAGACCTTACACCAATACTCTTCAAACTATTCCACAAAATAGAAACAGAAGTTGAACATTTTTTAAAGGTGTTTCTCAGCCATCTGAATTTCTTCAGGTGAAAAGTCTTTGTTTAGCTCTGTACCCCATTTTTGGATGGGGTTATTTGGTTTTCTGGGGTCTAACCTCTTGAGTTCTTTGTATATATTAGATATTAGCCCTCTGTCGGATGTGGGGTTGGTGCAGATCTTTTCCCAATTTGTTGGTTGCCTATTTATCCTTTTGACAGTGTCTTTTGCCTTACTGAAACTTTGTAATTTTATGAGGTCCCATTTGTCTATTCTTGCTCTTGGAGCATAAGCAATTGGTGTAGTGTTCAGGAATTTTTCCCCTGAGCCAATGTCCCCAAGGGTCTTCCCCAGTTTCTTTTCTATTAGTTTTAGTGTGTCTGGTTTTATGTGGAGGTCCTTGATCCACTTGGAGTTGAGCTTAGTGCAAGGAGATAAGAGTGGATCAATTCTCATTCTTCTGCATTTTGACCTCCAGTTGAGCCAGCACCATCTGTTGAAAAGGCTATCTTTTTTCCACTGGATGTTTTCAGCTCCTTTGTCAAAGATCAATTGGCCATAGATGTGTGGGTTCAATTCTGGGTCTTCGATCCTATTCCATTGATCAGCCTCCCTGTCACTGAACCAATACCATGCAGTTTTTAATACCACTGCTCTGTAATATTGCTTGAGGTCCGGGATATTGATTCCCCCAGAAGTTCTTTTGCTGTTGATGATAGTTTTAGCTATCCTGGGTTTTTTGTTATTCCAGACGAATTTGAGAATTGCTCTTTCTAACTCTATGAAGAACTGAGTTGGGATTTTGATGGGGATTGCATTGAATCTGTATATTGCTTTGGGCAAGATTGCCATTTTGACTATATTAGTCCTGCCATCCCACGAGCATGGAAGATTTTCCCATTTTCTGATATCTTCTTCAATTTCCCTCTTCAGAGACCTGAAGATTTGTCATATAAATCTTTCACATGTTTGGTTAGCGTCACTCCAAGATACTTTATATCATTTGTGGCTATTGTGAAGGGTGTCATTTCCCTAATTTATTTCTCAGCCTGCTTATCCTCCGTGTATAGGAAGGCTACTGATTTGCTTGAGTTGATTTTATAGCCAGCCACTTTGCTGAAGTTGTTTATCAGTTGCAGGAGTTCTCTGGTGGAGTTTTTTGGGTCACTTAAGTATACTATCATATCATCTGCGAATAGTGATTAGTCATTAGGGAAATGCAAATCAAAACAACCCTGAGATTTCATCTCACACCATTCAGAATGGCTAAGATTAAAAACTCAGAAGACATCATGTGTTGGCAAGGATGTGGAGAAAGAGGAACACTCCTCCACTGCTGGTGGGAATGCAAGCTGGTACAACCACTCTGGAAATCAGTATGGAGGTTCTTCAGAAAACTGGACATGATACTTCTGGAGGACCCAGCCATACCACTCCTGGGTATATACCCAGAAGATTCCCCAGCATGCAATAAGGGTACATGCTCCACTATGTTCATAGCAGCCTTATGTATAATAGCCAGAAGCTGGAAAGAACCCAGATGTCCCTCAACAGAGGAATGGATACAAAAAATGTGGTATATATACACAATGGAGTACTATTCAGCCATTAGAAACAATGAATTCATGAAATTCCTAGAGAAATGGATGGAGCTGGAGAACATCATCCTAAGTGAGGTGACCCAGTCTCAAAAGAATACCCATGGTATGCAGTCACTGATTAGTGGATATTAGCCTAGAATCTTGGAACACCAAAGACATAAATCACATACCAAGTGATGTCTGACAAGAAGAAAGGAGTGGACACTGGTGCTAGAATGGACCAAAGCATCATTGTGGGGGAGTACAAGAACAGTGAGGTGGAAGGGGTGGATGACGGAGCAGGGGGAGGGAAAAGGGCATGTGGGACCTTTGGGGGTGGGGAACAAGAAAAAGGTAAATGAATTGTAAATATAGAATATATCCAATAAAAAAAAGAGCAGCAATAAATGATCTTGATGTTCATATAAAAAAATAAAAACAGAAGGAACACTGCCTATCTCGTTCTATGAAGCCACAATAAAGCTGATACCAAAAACACACAAAGATCCTACAAAGAAAGAGAGCTACAGGCTAATTTCCCTTATGAAAATTGATGCAAAAATACTAAAGAAAATTCTTGCCAACCGAATCCAAGAGCACATCAAAACGATCATTCACCATGATCAAGTAGGCTTCATCCCAGGGATGCAGGGATGGTTCAATATATGGAAATCCATCAATGTAGGCCACTACGTAAACAAGCTAAAAGAAAAAAATAACAAAACACATGATCCTCTCATTAGATGCTGAAAAAGCATTCGACAAAATTCAGCATCCTTTTATGCTAAAAGTCCTAGAAAGAACAGGAACTCAAGGCCCATACCTAAATATAGTAAAAGCAATATACAGCAAACCAGTAGCCAACATCAAAATAAATGGAGAGAAATTGAAGCAATCCTACTAAAATCAGGGACTAGACAAGGCTGCCCTCTCTCTCCATATCTTTTCAATATAGTACTTGAAGTTCTAGGAGAGCAATTAGACAACATAAGGAAGTCAAAGGGATACAAATTGGAAAGGAAAGAAGTCAAAATATCTCTTTTTGCAGATGATATGATTGTATACGTAAGTGACCCAAAAAACTCCACCAGAGAACTCCTAGAGCTGATAAACAACTTCAGCAAAGTGGCTGGTTATAAAATCAACTCAAGCAAATCAGTAGCCTTCTTGTACTCAAAGGACAAGCAGGCTGAGAAAGAAGTTAAGGAAATAACACCCTTCGCAATAGCCACAAACATTATAAAGTATCTTGGCGTGACTTTAACCAAACAATTGAAAGATCTGTATGACAGGATCTTCAAGTCTTTGAAAAAAGAAATCGAAGAAGACCTCAGGAGATGGAAAAATATTCCATGCTCTTGGATTGGCAGGATCAATATAGTAAAAATGGCCATCTTGCCAAAAGCAATCTACAGATTCAATGCAATCTCCATCAAAATCCCAAATCAACTCTTCATAGATCTAGAAAGAGCAATTCTCAAATTCATCTGGAGTACAAAACAAACAAACAAACAAAACAAAACAAAACAAGACAAAAAAACCAGGATACCTAAAACTATTCTCAACAATAAAGGTACTTCTGGGGGAATCAATATCCCTGACCTCAAGCAGTACTACAGAGCAATTGTGTTAAAAACTGCATGGTATTGGTACAGTGACAGGCAAGTAGATCAATGGAATAGAATTGAAGACCTAGAAATGAACCCACACAATTATGGTCAGTTGATTTTTGATAAAGGAGCCACAACCATCCAGGGGATAAAAGATAGTCTTTTCAACAAATGGTGCTGCTTCAACTGGAGGTCAACATGCAGAAGAATTTGAATTGACCCACTCTTATCTCCTTGTACTAAGATCAACTCCAAGTTCACCAAGGACCTCCACATAAAACCAGACACACTGAAACTAATAGAAAAGAAACAGGGGTAGACCATGGAGGACATGGGCACAGGGGGAAAGTTTCTGAACAGAACACCAATAGCTTATGCACTAAGATCAAGAATTGACAAATGGGACCTCATAAAATTACAAAGTTTCTGTATAGCAATGGACACTGTCAGAAGGACAAAACAGCAATGAACAAATTGGGAAAATATTTTCACCAATCCCTCATGTGACAGAGGGCTAATATCCAATACATACAAAGAACTCAAGCAGTTAGACCCCAAAGAACCAAATAACCCATCAAAAAATGAGGTACAGATCTAAACAAAGAATTTTCACCAGAAGAAATTCAGATGGCTGAGAAGCACCTTAAGAGATCTTCAACATCATTAGTCATCAAGGAAATGCAAATCAAAACAACCCTGAGATTCCACCTCACACCAGTCAGAATGGCTAAGATTAAAAACTCAAGGGACAACAGGTGCTGGTGAGGATGTGGAGAAAAAGGAACACTCCTACACTGTTGGTGGGATTGCAAGATGGTTCAACCACTCTGGAAATCATTCTGGTGATTCCTCATAAAATTGGGTATGACACTTCCAGAGGACCCTGTCATACCACTCCTGGGCATATACCCAGCAGAATCCCCTGCATACAATAAAGATACATGCTCCACTATGTTCATAGCAGCCTTATTTATAATAGCCAGAAGTTGGAAGGAGCCCAGATGTCCCTCACAGGAGAAATGGATACAGAAAATGTGGTATATTTATACAATGGAATACTACTCAGCAATTAAAAATTATGAATTCATGAAATTTGTAGGCAAATGGTTGGATCTGGAAAATATCATCCTAAGTGAGTTAACCCAATCACAAAAGAATACACATGAAATGCAATCACTGATAAGTGGATATTAATAAGCCCAAAAGCTCTGAATACTCAAGGCACAATTAGCAAATCAAAAGATTCCCAAGAAGAAGGAAGGAAAGGACCCTGGTCCTGAAAAGACTGGATCCAGTTTTGTAGGAGAGTATCAGAACAGAGAAATGGGGGGGGGTGATTTGTGAATGGGCAGAGGGAAGAAGACTTACAGGACATATGGTGAGTTGGGAACTGGGAAAGGGGAAAGCCTTTGGAATGTAAACAAAAATATAGAAAAAAACGAGAATGAGTCTTCAGTTTTATCAGTTGTCATATGTAGTCCTCAATTTTATAATACATATGTAAGATAAAAATCTTCAGTTCTACCAGTAATTATCTCTACTTCCCTTCTCAATTATCTGATAATTCTATTTGAATGCCTATCATTGTATCTGAGTTTTTTTCAAAGAAATCTAAAATTTTATCAGTTATCCTATATAATCCTCAATTTTATCATGCATATTTTAGATGAAAATCTTCAGTTCTATCAGAAAATATCTCCATTTCCCTTTTCAATTATATTCTAATTGTATTTGTATGCAGATCATTGTATCTGAGTATTTTTACAAATAAATCTTCAATTTCATCAATAAAAAAAGAAAAGAAAAAAAATACTCAAAAAATTAAGTAAGTCCAAAAAAAAAAGATTATACTATAAAAATACCATTTCATCTTTTATTTTATCCCTCTAACCCTTCCCATGTACCTCATCTTTCTCATTTAAATTCATGGCCTCCTTTCTTTAATTGTGGTTACATATGTGTGATATATAAAGTATAATATATATGAAATTTCAAAATACATCGCATAGTATACATACATTCGAGTATACATATACTCCCTGTATAAAGCAGCTTCTCCTGATCACAGCTCTCAATCTTCAGCATTTTTAGTTGTGTTTAGTTTTAGTTGTGCACTCTTTCAAGATTTGATGGTTCCCGAATGTTCCTCTTCCACCCTAGCATGTCTGGTGTTACTGCCCTTGCTCTGATCAGGTTTTGGCATCCATGTTGGTTAGTCCTTATGGGTGTTATTTCTCTGACATTTCTAGGAAACATAAACTCACAGACAAGGCCCTCCTCTTCTCTCAGAAGCTTTTTGCACCACTATTTTGCAAATTATTCTTGAGCCTGATCTGCAGGTATAGTGTTGTAGGTGTGTCATTTGGGGCTCTATCTACAACTCTGTATTTTGCTTAGTTGTTGTTTTTCTGTAATAATCTCCATCTGTTGCAAAGGAAAATGTCCTGGTGAGAGGTGAGAACTAATCTTACCTGTGGGAATAAGGAAAAATGTAGAATGGTGTTGGTCTCCATTCTGCAGATATGAACACTGGCTTATGTGAATGATGACTAAAATCCATTAATGAACTGGGAATTGTGTTTTGTCTTAGTTAACCACCGCATTCCATTCCCTGGTCCCCATAGGCTTGTTCAAACACATGCGTCTATGCAAGCCATACCTAAAACATAACAATGAAAAGTATATTTATTACAAATGTGTTGGATTCTCTGGGCCTTTCATCCAAATTTCAAATTTCATTGTATTTTCAGAATGAGAAACTAAACTTCTACCATTGGAGGCCCATCAAGAGCAAGTAATAGCCTATAATGTTTTATGAATCACTTGGACAATCCTGAAGAAAAACTTAAAAGGACTTTTTCAATACTACTATGTCCTCGTATTGAAAATTTTCTGTTTTAGATAACATACCTTGTTTGACAGAGGAGGCATTGCTGGTCTTTATAAACAATGTGCTTTTAATGATTTTTTTATATTTTTGAATTCCAAGTTATATACATACATACATACATACACACACACACACACACACACACACACACACACACACATATATATATATATATATATATATATATATATATATATATATATATATATGATTCCTAGATCCTGAATGAAGAGGAGAGAGGAGAATACTGGCCACCTGCAATTGGAAGCTTGGAAGGCAGAGAAAGGAAATTCCTGAGGTAAACTTGCTACTAGACCATATGGAATGACCCAACCTCAGACAAAATGAAATTCTCTACCTCAATAGCAAACCTAGAAGATAATGAAAGAGAGTTCCTCAACATCAACTCCATGTCTCTATGTGCATGTGCCCATGCAGGCACACATGGAAACATGAATGTATCCATGGACACCACATACATGTATTAGCAATAATGCAACAGAAAGAAAGAAAAACCAATGGCTTTCATTCTCAGGACTAAGAGAGAGTCAGAGACATGTCTGGGTTACAGGAAAGCACATTCATCATGCCCTGTTCTCCTCTCCTTTAAAAGCATATTACGTCTTTTGGCCATCTTCTGTGGTGTCACCAAGGTGTGCCAAATGTCTGTCCAATTCTTTCAGAGGCATCAACAGTGCTTAGAAGAGAACAAAGCTCCACCATCCTTGTCTCATATATATATATATATATATATATATATATATATATATATATATATGATGGTGGAGCTTTATATATATATGTATGTATATATATATGTATATATATACATATATATATATATATAAAATGATATATTATGTTGTAATTTTAGATCATTGGTGATTACATTTCTGAGATGATTATTGTAAACCTCACAGGTAGGCTGATCAAGGCCATAGTGATCATCCGCAGATTTGATGAACAACTCAAAGACAAGGAAAGATGGCAAAATAATGTGCTCTCATCTCCTCAGTTTGGCTTCATTGTACAGACAGCTTCAGCAGGTGTCATGGACCATAGGCCATGAGCAAAGTCCCAAGAAGAAAACATCAAGAAAGAAAATTCTGTAATAATTTTTAAGGGATTTATCTGCAAATATATGGTATCATAAATCAAGTGGACCTAAGAGACATCAAGAGATGATCCAATCCCAGGACACTTGAGAATACAGATTCTTCTCATAACCCTGAGAAACTTTATAATTGATTATCTCTTAGTACACATAGCTGGTCTCAACAAAATATGAATATATGAATCTTGATTGTTCATACATACATATTTCATATATATTTCATATATATATATTCAGGCTCTTGTAAGAGAGTACTGTGGTCTGAGTAATTTATAAAAAACAATATTTTTTAATTTTTCCAAAGATCTGGACACTAGGATGTCCCTAATATTCTTGAAGGCCTTTCAAAAGAGAACAATCAGAGTCCTTAGTGACTAGAGAATTTCTTGTCTATTGATAAGTTTTTCCAAGGATTACCAATCCCACTGATGGGTGCAGCCAACTTATGGTTAATAATCACATTTACCCCATGTATACGCAATCACACTGAGGATCAGGTTTCAAAGCCCATAGTTAGGAGAACACAAGTATTCCAATCTCAGGTTGTTCTACAATGTTGTCTGGTAATCAAATGATCCCAGGGTACTTAATTAACATTAATTATTCTAGTGTTACTAAAGCTTGGAAAGAGTTTGGCATTATTATTAATTGTAATGTGGTGTGTGTGTGTGTGTGTGTGTGTGTGTGTGTGTGTGTCTGTGTTTGTGTGTGTATGTGTGTGTTATCTCTTTTAAAATATTATTCTCATTTATTATTTTCAAATATACTAAGAATTCTTACAGTCCTTGAAATTCAGGGAAAATGTTTCTCATTAGTAACCTGGCAAATCTAATTCTTTATCTTCTACTAACTCAAATCTAAAAGTTGATCAAAATGTATTCTAGACCACAATCTTTTATCACATAATATGGGAAACCTTACCATAAGAAATGTTTCAGGTACTGGATGAAAAAAAAATCTCAAAACTGCTGAAAAACAGATTTTAGAATTAGAAGCTAAATATCCTTCAAATTTAAAATTGAGCTAAACCTGAAAACACTGATATGAGGTTATTTATATACAAGAAAGCATCTAAAATGTTTTTAGCAATAATATGAAAAATAAAAATAAAAATCTATGTTGTTGTACAATCAGAGAGATAGTTTTGTATATTTTACATGCCCCCAAATCATGCACCTGCTCAGTTTTGCTGAGCCAATTCATAAAGATCTAAAGAATGTTCAATCTTATTTTATGTCTCTGTCACTGTTACAGGTTTAAGTTAAGGAGTGGAATCAATTATAATGTTGCACTTTCCTAGGAAATCCCTTCTTTCCTAAAGAAAAATGACAAATTAATCTGCAGAATCCATTTTCAGTTTATTCATGATTATGCAACCCCCTTCTGTTTTGAGAGTTCTCGGGGCTGGTATAACATAAGCATCAGTGGGAAGAGATATACATCTCTTACAGATGGACACATTTATGGATCCTTTGTTGACATATAGATCAAACACCCTCCAGGGACATACACAAATCTCTGTAATTCCCCTGCATGGACAATATTGCATTTAATGTTTAGATTTAACCAACAAATGTGTAAAAATCACATATAATTGAATGACTCCCTGCTGACTGCACAGCTGTCCTGGAGGAGCTGAAAACTGTGAATTAGTGCCATCATGGTCAGGAACGGCACAGTGTCTCCTATATCCCTGAGCATGACTCTCCTTTGTAAATATGAGCTCATGTTTATGCATGCAAAATAAAATCTATTAAAAAACATTCTTCTTAAGGTATTACATGTTGTTCAGGAAATGGTCATAAAAACTTTAGAGGCTGTGCTCTACTAAGGAATTGAACCAAGCGCATCAAATTAACATAAGCACACTGTTCTCATCACTGTCAGATCATATATTCCAATTGATTACGGTTCTTTCTGGAAAACTATTCTCATATTGATTCTGTAATTGAGGCGTGTATGTTTTTGGGGAGACTTTTGTTGAGAAGATATTTTTTTTATATCTGGTTAAATAGCCCTATTTTATTAACATTCATTGATTATATGAATTTATTATCCACTCATGTTAATGTGGTACTATCCCTGGAAAAATTCAAAACAGAATGAACTGAAAATAGACTCTACAAATTAATTAGTCATGTTCTTTATTTTTTTATTTTTTTTATTTTTTCATTTTTTGAGACAGGGTTTCTCTGTGTAGACCTGGCTGTCCTGGAACTCACTCTGTAGACCAGGCTGGCCTCGAATTCAGAAATCTGCCTGCCTCTGCCTCCCAAGTGCTGGGATTACAGGTGTGCGCCACCATGCCCGGCCCTAGTCATGTTCTTTAAAATAAAACACAAAAGTCTGGACCAGTCATATTGTTGGGAGGACATAAGCAGTAAACACCAAGCCTGAAGACCTGCAGGAAATTCCTGAGACCCACATAATGGGAGGAGAGACCCAGCTAGTGAAAGTTGCCTTCTCGTGGCCCCTCCTCTCAGTGTACACCTCTTGATTGTGTGCACTTGGCTTTTTTTTCCACTTCTACATTTACATCTTATCACACACACACACACACACACACACACACACACACACAGAGAGAGAGAGAGAGAGAGAGAGAGAGAGAGAGAGAGAGAGAGAGAGATTTGTACACTGAACACACACAAATATTTGTAAAATGCACACACACACGATTTGTTTGTTGATATTCAAACTTTATCTTCAGTTTTAACTGAACTTTAAGGGTTGTAAAGATAGCTCACAGTAGAGAGGACTGGGTGCTTTAAAGATGGCAAGATTTGATTCTCAGTAGATCCTTTGTAATGCTGGACCAGGAAATTCAACATTGCCTCTGATCAATGAGAGAATCGGAAATACACATACATACATTCAAGCAAAATGTCCATACAAATATTAAAATATTCAAACAAGGAAAAAGCTTAAAAGTTTGCAGAATTTTGGAAAAGTTTAATGTTATTCTTTCCATTCTCCGTGTTAATTTGATTATTTCAGTTAGAGCTATTGGAAAGTTTCCTCACTATATTATTTTCATTTGAGTATATATGAAAAATATGGGAATAATATGAAACAAGGAGCTTAGAAACATTCACATCTTATTTTACTATTTCCTAGGGCAAGCCCATTGGACTATACTTACTTTTTTCAATTTTTTATTAATTATTTTGTTTATTTATATCACAAACGTTGCTTCCCATGAAACCTCCAAGATTTCTTGCCCCATCCCCATTCTCCTCTGAGATGTTGCTCTGCCCCTACCCTGAGACATCCCCCTGGAATATTACTTCTTTACAGGATTAGACACATCCTCACCAATTGAGGACAGACAAGGCAGTCCTTTATTACCTATGGGTTAGGGGCTACTCAGCAGCCCATGTATGCTCTTTGGTTCTTGACTTACTCTCTGGGCGCTCTAAAGGGGTCCAGGTTAGTTGATATTGTTGTTCTTCCTATGGAGTTAACATCCCCTTCAGCTCCTTCAATTTTCCCCTAAATCTTCCTTAGGGATCCCCAACCTCAGTCCAGTAGTTGTGAGAATCTGCTTCTGTCTCATTCACCTGCTGGGAGAGCCTCTCAGAGGACAGCCATTCTAGACTCCTGTCTACAAGTACAGCATAGCATCAGTAATAGTGTCAGGGCTTGGCGTCTGTCTATGGAATGGGTCCCACATTGAGTTGGTCAGTGGATGGCCTTTCCTTCAATCTCTGCTCCATTTTTGTTTCTGCAGTTCTTTTAGACATGAACAATTCTGGGTCAAAATTTTTGCAGGTAGCTGGGTGGCCCATCCCTCCAGAGGGGGGGGCGCTTATCTATCTATTGGAAGTGGTTTCATCAGGTCCCATCTCCCCGCTGTTGGGCATTTTGACTAAGGTTATCCCCACTGAATGCTGGGAGCATCTCACTTTCCAGGCCTGTGGGACTTTCTAGAGGTTCCCCCTATATCCATCCCTGGCAGCTGCATATTTCCATTCATTCTCCCAGAACTCTGGGCTTCTCTTCATCCTCCCCCCATACTTAATCTTGCCTCTCTTTTTTCTTACCCCTTTCCATTCTCACTCAGGTTGCTCCTTCCCTCTGCCTCCTGTAATTATTTTGTTTCTCCTAAGTGAGGCTGAAGCATTTTTACATGGGCAGTCTATCTTGTTTAACTTCTTAGGGTCTGTGGAATTTATAATAGGTTTTCTATACTTTTTGTTTAATTTCCACTTATCAGTGAGTATATACCATGTAATTATACAATGTGTCTGAGTTACCTCACTCAGAATAATATTTTCTAGTTCCCTTCATTTGCCTGTTAAATTCATGATGTCCTCATTTTTAATAGCTGCATAGTATCCCATTGTGTAGATGAACCACATTTTTGGTATCCTTATTTGTAATAGCCAGAGATTGGAAGCATCCCAATGTACCTCAAGAATGTCATATCTGAACAAAGATTATAATAATTATATTTTCCTATCATTAATGATTACAAATATTTGGAAGAAATAAGACTTAGAGAATAGAAAAGACATAATATATTTAAAAAATAAAACTTTAAAACAATTATGTTTGCAGCTTTATCTACAGGGATCTATTAACAAATTAATATTAAACAATAATGTATAAATTAAATAAATAATAAGTTATCTATTCTCAATACTGAAATTATAATGTATTATGTCACATATGTTCCACAATTACATCATACATTTGCCTGTTTAATAAAAAGAGGAAATAAACAGAAAAATATGATGAGAAAATACTCCTCTTTTGGATATAACTATTTTTGAATAGTCAACCAATTCACAGAAAGTTTTGGATTTTATACTTTGATGGTATGTTGTTTTATGGTGTGTAAATGATTGCTAAAATATGTATTCACTTTTTAAACTTTTCATAAATGTGTTCTTTGTTTCATATATATGTGAAGAGCATTCTAATAATTGTCAATCTCCATCTTGTCTAATCGCTTATCCTTATTCCTACCTTATATTACCTCCCACTTTATTTAGACCAACTGAAATTAAAATTAAATTAAGCAGGTCTTTGTATGCAGTGGATTTGGAACCATCCAATGTAGCTTGTGAGCCTTTCAATGGGTATGCAACTGACAAAAATTATTTCCTCTTCCCCAGAAACCAATAGTAGACAGTAGTTCATCAATGAGGGATAGGGCTCTCTGTGGGTCTATCACTGATTCATAACTGATCTTTCCATCTAGAGATGACCTTCATGGGTGGTTCACATTAATGAACTGAATATCAGTGAACAAACCATACACATATCTAATTATCTTGCCATGAGTTCCCTTTACTATAAGATGAACTGGTAAATCACTTTTGGGAATTTAGGAAAGTCACACTAGTTCTTAACTTCATTCTGCTCCTTGCAGTGCTTCTCTTGCTAATCCTATTTAGACAAAAGTAAATGGAAGAAAGGAAAAATGAATCTTGAGTTTCTATTTCTGAGTCTACAATTCTCACATGTTAGTGTCAGTCTTCCCAAACTGGTGGCTAGAAAACATATTATTGAATTCCATTCCAAAATGTTCAGTGTACATATCTCACAAATCCCAGCTGAAATGAATGCTAACCTGGAGCCATTTCTTGGTGACAATAGAATATGAGCAGCATGAAAAAAGTCAGCAACTATGACTACTTGTGGACTTGTGATGACATGCAGAAGCTCAAGACGTCCACTTCTACAGCTACAGAAGGCAAGCTTGCATACCATTTACAGCTCAATTCTACAAATACAGTTGCATACCACAATACAATTTTGAAACTGGAACAGATTTCCTATGCATCACAGTTACTTCTAAATGTTTAGTTGTATTATGTTTATAATGAGAAAAGCATACTGCCTAACTATTAAAAATAACCATACCATCCTATATTCATGCTTGATATGTTTGATATTTTTTCTTTTCCCATATTCTAAACAGATTTATAAAATGAATTATTTATATAAGTGTAATAGTGAATTAATTCAGTGGCTATATTTCTTTATATTTGCTAATCAACAATACCCAGAGAAACCAAGATTTATTCATTTATAAGCTTTACCTTTAGATCTAGGCAGTTCAATGATCAACCCTAACCCCCGTGCTAATTTTGCTACCTACAAGCCATGACCCCATGGTACTTGCATATTACCATTGAGCTGGCTCTTTCAGTTTCTGATTCTTTTTCCAATGGTGTCTTCTCAGACCCTTTATTCCTCATGGCCAATTGGAATCATCTTCCCACCCTCTATTTTTTCCCCTGGGTAGCTGAAGTTTCTTCCCTATTCTTTCTTTGACCCAGCCATTGGATGAAGAACATTTATTGACAATGCAACAGACAATCAATGGTAAGAATTGATTACACAAACTTGAGACAGGAGATTACTGATATATAAACATTACAGTACTGTGTCTGGACTGAAACAAGTTTATGAGAGCAGAGAAATCAGCATTTGAATAAATCAGGGATATTCTTTAAACAGGGCACAAAACAAATTCCTATATTACATTGAACTGCCATGATGTTTCCTATAGATATTTCTGGTTGCCACAGTTATTAAGACTTTCCTTGTTTCATATCATTGGAAAATTTAATTCATATCTCAGTAGAGAAGAATATTGTGTTGAAACTCTGGAGCTGGATTTATATACAGTTGTAAGGCATCTCATTTTTGCTCCTAGTACACAGACTTCAGTCCTCTGAAACAGCAGAAAGCACTCTTAACTACTGAGTCGTCTATGTATTCTCCACTGGAAAATGTAGAGTAGTCACATTCAGGTATCTTCTATAAAGCATTTAATTTGGGCTTATTTAATGGTCACTTCCTGAACAAAATTTGACCATAGTTTTGGAAAGGAAACACATCAAGAATGGGGGCTCACTGGTCACATCTTCCAAAAATTGTCTACTAGCAGCATAAAAGATTAAGCTGATGTTAGCCATGGCAACCAAGATAATACTTGTTGTATTTCTCGACTAATAATTTCTCCTTTGTCTCATTTCCAGGCCACAGGGAGCTATGAAGTAACACTCTATGAAAATGCGATTTAAGTATGGAAGAACCACGTGAGCATAGTATCTACACAAAGGATCTATAATGGTATTTCCAGAGGTTGAAATCAAAACATACATTTTAAACTCTAATAAATGATTCAAAATTGATTGTATTTCTTCCAGCAAAAATTTAAAACTCTTATTAGCAATGGGTATCAACAATGGATGTAAACATTAGGACATACCTTAATATTATTTGTACAAACTCTGGAGAAAAATGTACATTAAAGAGCTGTTTTAATGTGAATCTTAATCAGTAAAATTACAATTTTGTATAGCAGCTTCAGCTGAGATAACAATAGTCACAATTCACACAGTTAAAAATAATTTGTCAAGGGCCACCTATACCTGTGAAACCTGTCATGGTTTGGGTTGGTTGCTCTTGAGACTCATAGCCAGACCTGTACTGCACCTGTGAAACCAGCTGTGGTTTGGGTTGGTTGCTCTCCCGATTCATGTCCAGACTTCCTAGTCAATGCATCATTAGTTTCCAATTTTATACTGTCACTCTCCTAGGTTCTGCATCACATTGCTTTGTAACGGATAGGAAATAACTGAGTGAGATTGGATTTACAATATCAGCATTATCCAAGGTTATCTAGAAGAGGAGAAGAGGATTCCCCATGGAACATGTAAGCAGAAAAATCTAGGAATCTTCCTGAAATAGAAGGGCAGAGAAAAGATTGATATTTTACTCCATGAGTAAGTGTGCTTATAGATATCTCTATGATACATATGAGATGGAATTTTTTTGAAGAAGGTGTGTTAGCTGATTAGCAAATCTCCAATAAAATTAGCAGTTGCCTTCTTGCATTTGACACTGTTAAAAACCCATGAACAGTAATAAATGTATATGATCATTTTAGGTAACAAATAAGAACTGGGATATGCAATTGATCTCTTCCTTGGTATGTGCAGGGGTTGGGGGGTTACCATTGTGTGCATGTAGAGGTGAAAAAATAACTTTTCGGCAGTGATCCTGGGATTGAACTCAGGTCTTCAGACCTGATAGTAAGTGGGTTTATCAGTAATTATTCTTTTTTTTAATCCATTTTTTTTAGATTTTTTATTTTCTATATTCTTTGTTTACATTCCAAAGGCTTTCCCCTTTCTCCGTTCCCCCCTCACCATATGTCCCATAAGTCCTCTTCTCTCCACCCATTCCCCAATCACCCCCCCCCCGCCCCATTTCTCTGTTCTGATACTCTCCTACAAATCTGGATCCAGTCTTTTCAGGACCAGGGTCCTTTCCTTCCTTCTTCTTGGGAATCTTTTGATTTGCTAATTGTGCCTTGAGTATTCAGAGCTTTTGGGCTCATTAATATCCACTTATCAGTGATTGCATTTCATGTGTATTCTTTTGTGATTGGGTTAACTCACTTAGGATCAGTAATTATTCTTAAAGGCCATATCTCTTGTTATTGTTGTTGCTGTTGTTGTTGTTACTGTTGTTGCTGTTACTGTTGTTGTTGTTGTTGTTGTCATCGTCACGTTTATTTCATCAGATGAACAGATAAAATGAGAGACATACCCAAGTTTAACAAATGAATGGCTTGGCCTGAGCCAAGAATGTCTATTTAAATATTCCTAGGCTAGGCATGGAAAATTCTAGTAGACAAACAATGTAGTCTTCTGCATGCTTGGACCTGGAAGACTTTAGCTTCTAGCCTTTCTCTGCTAAATTAGGCCTAGAAAGTGTTAGCCTCTGAGATTTGCTTCTGAATAAACTGACTCTTTCTCTTCTCTGGCTTGCTGGTTCAAACTCAGCTGTTGTGGCTCAAACTCCTCTCCAAGCTGACTTATTCAAATTGGTTTCTCTCAGCTTCTGACTGTATTGTTCGGCTTGAAAAAAACGCCTGTGAATGTCACAAACTCAACTACACTGACTGTATGAACTGAACAGAACTGAAACTGGCCAAAACTACCAGAACTCAAGTGAGATAAACTGCACTCAACTGAACTTCAAGGAACTAAAATGAAAGCGCTTCCTTCACTGCTCTTAGGTAGCATCTCTTTCCTGAATGTTGGTTCTTTTTCTGACACATACTGTCAAATCTCTTTCTTAATCATCACTTCTTCTTCCCCTTCTACAAACTAAACTTACCTTCATTGCTTAGGATTCTAAGGTATGTCCTAAGGGTATGTCTGTATTCCACCCAGAATGATTAAAGATATATACTAAGGGTTTAATTCCCGCCAGAAGGGTTAAAGGTATGTCAATCAGCCTGATCCCACAGACACAGAAGGTTTTGGGGTAAGATCCCTTTGCCAGAGCAACCACATTGCTGAATTAACATTCCTCTCCATGATTCATCCTGGTTTATTTTATATTTTCATTTCTCTTTTCACTGAGAATACTGCCTAACCTATGTTGAAACCTTGGAGTCTTCAGAGGAATTTTTGTGCAGGTTTCTGTCAATTTCTAAATTCTTCCATATTTAATATCACATTTTTTGCTCTAATTATAGGAAAACAGTCTTCTGTTTTTGCCCTTTACACAACACATTTTGCATCACAAACAGAATATTTCTAAATAATACAAGTTTTATTGTCACCTCGCAAAGACTTTGATAAATGTCCACCATTTTTCAGCCATTCCTAATTTCAAAAATTGATATGGACTTATTCAGAAAGGCTTTATAAATGTTAAGACAAGAAAAGATGATAATGTGTGAAGGTAATTTTGTTATTTTAAGTAAAGCACCGAGTTGCCACTAGTCACAAGGGTTATGTTCTTCACATGTGCTTCCAAACTGGGAAGGAAAAGTGTCAATGAGAGGATGTGGGGTGGTGGACTGTGAAGGAAGACTGGTAAAGTCGGGCTGCGCTTGAATCCTTGAGATCCCAGAAGGGACAGTAGGTGCCTCACTGCTCCCTGTACCAGGCTCCTGTCATGTAGCCACCTCCTCCCTTAGAAAGAATTGTGTCCACTGGTCACAATTAGGGGCAGTGCGACAAGGTCCTCCATATGGAGATGAGGCATCTCAGACCAAGTCAATAGGAAGTACCAGCTGTCAGACTCTAACCTACCCCAAAACTGTATATAACATCTTATCCAGAAGAAATAATGGTATATGAGAATTACTACATTTTCTGAGACCATCTGTCTTATAAGAGCTATAACAGCTCTCCCAAAGCTTGCCTTAGTAGAAGATCTCCCTGCACTTCCCTTGCTAGCCAGCCCAACATCAATAGCCAGGGCAGCAGCAGCACCACCACAGCAATAGTATTAGTTTGAAGATTCCACCAGGCCAGGCCAATGATCTGCAAGGATAGTCCCTGGTACATAGACCAGCAAGAGAAATCTATTTTAACAATTTTACCTTGTCTTTTATCTTTAATTATCAAGTAATGGTAAAATCCCGATGCATTTACAGACTTATTTACTTTCTTTTGGTAATATTTATGCATTTACTAGTAATCTCATTTCTCTGATAAATAATTTTTTTTAAATTTCACTTAGGTTTTTACTTGTTGAGCATAGATGATACTTAAAGTTCATATACACAAACACAGAAGGGACACACAAGCACAGGCATGTGTCAACACACATAGACATGTGGGTAGATGGATGTTAGAATGTATTTATACATTGTTTCTTCTTTTATACATTGTTTCTCCTGGGCCTATCAAAAATGTCCCTTTTGAACACTGCTTTTGATAGTTGGGAAAGAAACTTACTGATAGAAAATAAATTTAGACTGCTATTTCAGGATGCTTGGTCACATTGTGATCCCTTGAATTGTATTTTTTTTAATAACCTGTTTCTAATTGTGTTCTGGCTCAGTATTAGCACACACCATTAATCCATGAGCTTTTTGTGTATTGCAAATAGGATTAAATAATGTCAACCATAGTTCAGGGAACAACGAGCAACCAGTTGAGAGGGAGTAAACATAGGAAAATAAAACAATGAGATGAAGTCAGGAGGATAGAAAGAGAGACACATAGGAAGTTGAAGGGAGAGACATTCAGTTTGAGGGGTATTTGAGATAGCATGGAAAATAATTTACTTTTCCTTTGGGATGTAGGATATCAGAGATGTACTTTCTCATTCTTTGGGCTTCCAAGTCATCAATGGCAATAAATAAATAAATAAATAAATAAATAAATAAATGAAAAAAAAGAAGAGCTATTTTGTTAAAACCAACAATAAACTAAATAGAGAAAATAGGATGTAGTCAATGAATTATTTGGGTTTAACTTAGTCTAAGAATGAGGGAAGGAGAGAAGAGTGGGGCAAATGCCAGGTAATTTGTAAATTAAAATTTTGTAAAACATCTTAAACATCCATGCTCACATATTGCAAAGACTTAAGTTAATCCAAAAAAGGTAAGTTGACAAATGATAATAATAATTGGGAAAATGAAGAAATATGAAAATATGCTAAATCTATATAAATATTCTATAAAATAATGCATTAATTTAAATATATAGAAATTTTTCAAAAATCAAAAATTAATACACAATAAAATGAAAGAATTATGTTTCCCTGATGACACAGACAGCCTCAAATAGAATAAACTAATAAATTAAGATTGTGCCAAGATAGAATATAAGAAAAACAATAACCTGAAAATAAATGGATATTATGTAAATAAAGAATATATCCAATAAAAAAGAAAAATGTAAGTGAATATATTCAATAAAAATGTGGAAGAATACAACACAAGAATGCATGTGAGATATATTAAAAACTGCCCAGCAAAGGAAAACTATATTGTAACTTTTATTCACCAATTGTAATGGTTTTCTTATAGGATCACTGCTAAATAAACACACAGTTTTTATGTCTTTCTGAACTCTGGCTGACTGGGTCAACTCAGCTGTTTTGGCCCAAACGTCTCTCCAAGCTGATTAATTCATACCTGCTTCTCTCAGCTTCTGCCTGATTTGCTCTGCTTGGCCTCATAATGACTTTGGCATATATCATCTAATCTCTTTGGCTCATTCTACTTCACCTTGGTCTAGCTTATTCTCTCTACAATTTGTATCTTTAAAAGCTGTATCGTTTCCAGATGAAAGTGCCATATATACATTCTGCATTCCCCTGTCTTTCCCTGAACTGTTCTTAAATAGCCTCTCTTTTCTGTGCTCTTCTTCTGAGAATTGAACATTTACCACCTCTGACTCATTCTGTCCAGACCTTCCCTTATTCATCACTTTGTCTGACTCTCTATTAGATGTCACTTAAAACATTGTTGCTGCCTTTACAAACTAACCTTAGTTCCATTGCTAGGACTTGGAGGTGTATATATATGAATGGAGCATCTGTACTTCAGTCAGATGATACAGTAATCCAGGGCACACCTGCATTCCGTGGAAATTATATCAACCTATAAAGCCTTTGCATATAATCTCTTGCCAAAGAATCCATGCTGTTAGAATAAAATACCTCTGCAAAATTGATAGGTAATGCACATCTACGGTAAAAGGAGAAACAAAAATAACAGAATAAATAAGTATTTAGTTAGAAATATGGTGACTTTTGTATTGTTCATTTCTCTTCCTTTGCAAAATAATTCTTTTTTTTAATATTTGAATTTATTGTGGGCGAAGATTCTGTAGATCATTTTAGAGTTCTTGATTCTTTGAATTGCTTTCTTTGTCTCTCTTTTTAAAAGTGAATTAATATCTATTCTTTTATTTATTTCTTTCCATTTACTGTGTAATTGCCTGCAGTTACATCAAATGGGTTACCTGGAAGGGAAGCTGGGGATGTATGGGAAGGTGAAAAAAAAAGGGGGGGCCAAGATCAAGATAACACCTGCTACTCACAGTCTCAAAGTTTAATGGGGAACTCCCAATACCTGTATAGGCAGGGGGAAAGTCTGGAAGCTTCTGAGCAGAATCAGTTCAGTTGCTTCACAGGTGGCTAGTGTTTTTCAGGAAACTGCAGGTCCTTGAAGAACAATAGGCTTCACCTTTGAGCACTCCACCCTAGGTGGAGGAGATTATGGCTGACATAGGAGATCCCACTCATAGGCTGGGAGAGGAACTTCACATATGGTCTATACTAAGTTCCTGCCAGGTGGCATGGCACCGCAATTAGGCTCTCTGTTCAGTGTGCTCATGGTTTTACAAATTTTTAATTTAAGTATATAGTTGTACAAGCTATGAGAGTAGATATGAGAAATGTTATTAATAAAAAATCAATTTCAAATTTAAAACTTAAGTTGAAATTTGAGATAAAAGCAAAACTAGATAAAATTTTTCACCATAGAATATATAAGTAGGCACAAATTTCTACATGTTGGTATTTGAAGTGTGTTATATGAAGTCAAATTAATTAATGTATCAGAATGCAAGTACCAGTATACTAGGCTGCCATATTCAGTACTGTTAGAAATCATTTTATGAAAATGTAGATATTTGTAGAAAATAGACACTTAGATTAATGTGAAAGTTAAAAGAAGTCCAGAATTAGATAATGTTCATTTTTCTATGCTGACTTTCTTGACAGAGCAGCAGCATCTAGGAAGACTATCCAAAGATATAAATGGAAAATTTTTAATTTCCTATAGCTTGCATACACAAAATATTATAAAGGAAGATATAAGAAAATAGAAGGAAGGTAAGTAGTATCTAAATATATTCACATATTGACAAGAAAACAACTTATGCTATAAAATACATTTATATGTAATTTATTCATAAAGTGATGTTAAAATTGACTTTTAAAGAAATAATATAATAAAATTACTAAATTTAGTATTTGTCTTCCTATAGCAAAGAACAATTGAAAAATAAAAATGTAAATATTGTTATCACTGAAACCTTCATATATGCATATGTAAATATATATATACATATATATATATATATATATATATATACATGCATGCATTTTTCTTTCAAACAGTCTACTATGGAACAAAATGACTAAATGTAATAAGAAATTTGAAGCACTACTTTTTAGTATAATATTTTACAACAAAATTCACTTTGGAAAATAAATTTATAACAAACTAAATTTCCAAAATAATACATGTATAAACATGGAAAATAATAAAGGCATATATATCTATCGATATAACATGATGTATTATTTGCCAAACCTTTAGAAACATTTTTTATTTTAACTAATACCTATTAAAGTATTTCCTGAGTGAAGTAACTCAGATCCAAAAGGACATGCAAGGTATATATTCACTAATAATTTGAAAATAGCCCCCCCAAAAGTACAGAATACCCAGGATAAGATCCACAGAACTCAAAAAGTTTAAGAAGCCTAGTGGCCTAAGTGAGGATGCCTCAATTCCACTTGGGAGGTAGAAGAAAACAATCATGGGAGGGGTAGGGAGGGAGTTACTGGGGTGGAAAGAGAACAGGGAAGGGAAGAGGGGAACATGATCAGGTGTTTTGTGGAGGGAACAGGACTGAAGCCCTGAGGGCCAACAGAAGAATGGAAACAGACAGCCTCTGGAGGTAGAAGGTGGGGTGACCCTCTAGTATGTACCAGAAGCCTGGGAGGTGAGAGACTCTCAGGACATAAACCAAAGGACCTTATATGAAATGCCTTACAGTAGGGAGAGGCAAATTATAGAGCCTACCTCCAGCAGAATGCCAGTGCATCAAGTGAGGGATGGGGTTGCTATCTCACAGTCAAAACTCTGACCCATAATTGTTCCTGTCTGAAAGAACTGCAGGGATGGAAATGGAGAAGAGCCTGAGGAAAAGAAGGTTCAGGGACAGGCCCAAAGTGGGATTCAGCTCAAGGGGAGGCCCCAAGGCTTGACACTATTACTGAGGCTATGGAGTGCTCACAAAATCTATCAAGACTGTCCTCTGAAAGACCCAACAAGCAGCTGAAAGAGTCAGATGCAGATATTTGCACCCAACTAATGAACAGAAGCTGCTGAACCTTGTGGTTAAATTAGAGAAACGTTGTAAGGAGCTGAGGAGGAGGAGAGTGACCCTGTAGGAGGACCAGCAGTGTCAATTAACCTGGACCGCTGAGATCTCTCAGACACTGGATCACCAACTAGGTAGCATACACCAGCTGATATGACATGTCCAACACATTTACAGCAGAGGATTGCTGGGTCTGCACTCAGTCAGAGAAGATGTACCTGACCCTCAAGAGACTGGAGGCCCTGGGGAGTTTAGAGGTCTGGTGGGGACATCCTCGTGGAGAAAGAGGGACAGGAAGGAGGTATGGGAAGTGGAACAGTCAGAGGGTAGACAGGGAGGGGAATAAAATCTGGAGTGTAGAAATAAATAAATAAATAAATAAATAAATAAATAAATTACATTGAAAGATAATTGTGATTTTATTAAGGTGAAAAGAGAATTGGAAAATACTGTGTATTTCGAAGTGACTTAACATTACAGTCAGAGGTACAAGGAATCTGTAAATAATTTAGACTTTAGATAAATTAAGATCATGTCTTTTAACACTTCCCCTCATGTATAATCATGGCCACATAGATACATTCTGCTAAGTGGAATGAAGAGATTTTTGTATTTTTGTTATACTTTTTTTGCCTTTCTTTTCTCCTTAACATTGGATTTATATTCTCTTGATAATCAACCTTTGGAATTTTTTATGTGCCAAAAGATTATCATGCAGGATTACATTAGCAGCCACTTCCACATGTTATTGTAACTGTGATTCAGGCCAAAGAGGTGATGGACTATAAAGGCAGGAAGACCTTTATTGCACCATTTGATACTGTTGGAATACTATATTTTTCTCACAGGGCTGTCTTAGTAACCATGTTGACCTTTTTGTCTTTGTCTTTGTCCTTCCATCTGTGTCCAACTCTCTTTTCCATTTCAGAACTCTCTAGCTTTGATATCCACTTAAATTATTTTCACTTACTCAAATCTCTTCAATGTTTCCTGCCAGGGTTCTCAGTTAGAATGGCACTATCATGTTTTAAAACAACTCCCAAATTCTTGTTGCTATTCTATTTCAAAGAAAGCATGTGTTCCTGTCCTTAAAACTACTTTAGCAAGCTAATTTTGTGATTTTCTGTCACATATTACAGGCTAAAAGAGTTAGTTCATAGAAAAATACCATAACATTTAAATGATCTCTCTATTCATTTGTAGAGTGTGAAGATTTCATTCTAGTTAGATTATCACCAGAATGTGAAATGCCACTCAGTTTTGTTCTTAAAGGTGTTTGCCATTTCTGTATTATGTTAAAGTCCAAAATAACTTAAAATCAGGCAAATGAATGAATTTAAAGTGTTATCTGACTTGCATATATATACATACATATATACACATACATGTATATGTTTATATATGTGTATATAGATATATATGTATATCTGCATTTGGGGGTGTTTTCACACAAGAATGAGATGCTATCATTTTATGTCTACCAAAATTTCTTTCTTACTAATAGCACTTACTAAGTGCTAAGTAGTATTCGGTGAGAAGTAAAAGAAACTGGTCTCCCTTTGATAGCCTCCTAACACATCGACTATTCAGTTTATAGTGACGAAGTGGACATTTTTTTTTACACAAATAGCTCCTAACTATGCTTCAGAATGAAAATTTTCCTGAGATGGCTCTATAGAAACCTGTTGGAACAAGCTGTCATATCATTTACAAACCCACCAGCTACTTTTTATGAGCATTGGTTGCTCTTTATGACTGTAATAAAGAGAGTGTAGAAGCCATGTGTGTATCCAATGAGCCCCAAAGCTAGCATCCGAACACACAATACCTAATGAGATCTTCGAATGTTCTTCCCTTCAGCTGCCTGGTTGCTCTCTGGACACATCATTTGCACAAACATTTCATTGTAACAATAATAATAAAGGATTATGAAGGATATACTAAAAATGTCGAGCAGTCCTCGTTGTTAATCTAATAATTGTCAAATTATTATCTATACTATGAAAATTAATCTGTAAATCAAATGGAAGCTGAACTTTCAAGGAATTCAAACATAAAATGTAAAATAATTTTGTGGTATATTTCACTGATAATGTATTTATCATTTTACTATATCAATATGTAATTTTTTGAAATACACATTTTAAAATTATCAGTACAACTGAAAATTATTGTATTTATTTCATTTTGTTATTTTAATTTTATTTAATATTTTCTTTACAATTCAAATTTTATCCACCTCCTGGCCTATCCTATGACTGTTCCATATCTCATACCTCCTGCACCCCTGTCTCCAAGACAATGTCCCCACCCCCACCAACCCCTATTCCCACTCTCTGGGGGCCTCAAGTCCCTACAGGGTTAGGTGAATCTTCTCTGAAAGAGTCCAGACCAGGCAGTCCTCTGCTGTGTATGTTTTGGGGTTCTCATAGCAGCTGGTATATGTTGCCTGGTTGGTAATCCAGTGTCTGAGAGATCTCGGGGGTCCAGGTTAATTGAGATTGCTGGTCCTCCTAGAGAGTCACCCTCCTCCTCAGCTTTTTCCGACTTTGCCCTAATTTAACCACAGGTGTCAGCAGCTTCTGTCCATTAGTTGGGTGTAAATAACTGCATCTGACTTTTTTATTCATTCATTCATTCATTCATTTATTTATTTATTTATTTATTTATTCTTTTATTTATTTTTATTTATTTATCACTCCAGATTTTATCCCCCCCAGTCCACTGTCTGATTGTTCCACATCCAGTATCTCCTCCCTGTCCCTCTGTCTTCATGAGGATATCACCACCACCCACCATCCACCCCAGCAGACCTCTAAACTTCCTAGACCCTCCAGTCTCTTAATGGATACGTGCATCTTCTCTGACTGAACCCAGACCCAGCAGTCCTCTTCTGTACATATATTGAGGTCCTCATATCATCAGGTGTGTGCTGCCTGGTTGGTGGTCCAGCTTTTTTGTTTTTGAGGTGGGGATAATATTCAACTTTTGGGGGGTAATATCCACTTTTTAACGGGGGAGTAATAGCCACTTGTTAGTGAGTACATACCATGCATGTCCTTTTGTGTCTGAGTTATTTCACTTGTGATGATATTTTCTAGCTCTACCCATTGGCCTGCAAAACTGAGTAGTATTCCATTGTGTAAATGAATCCCATTTTCTGTATCCATTTAAGTGACCATATTTCCTATTATCAAAGGAACTTAAAAATCAACTCTGTTAATGATATTCTAGTATAAAAGGGTTTTGTGATATTCTTGTTATAAATAAAAGTGATCTAAGAATAAATAAGCATCAGTGAATTAATATTGATGCTTCACTTCAAAAGGCCTTGCAGTTAATGATCAAGATTAATAGGCATATGATAGAATTAAATTCTGATTCCCACCTGAAAAACAACCAGGATAGTCTCTTCAAAATCCACTGGAGTTTGGTAGCCAAATAAGAATTGTTCATAGGTGAATCCCATCACAATTTTAAATGTATGCAGAGTAAGATTTTGTCTTCTTTGTTCATCTCCCCACAAGCCTTACCATAAATTAGGAATCCAAAACAAATGTCTACACTAGGTGGAACTTGTACATACTTAAGTGAGAATCAAAGTCAAGATTTAGATATTCTTTGGAAGTAAGGATGAACCCCAGTTACATGTTCTATACTAAGGAAAGTAATTAGATTCTTAAAGATTTTCAGAAGACACTATGAGGAGCTTACTTTTAGCATAATTCATGTTTAAGCCCAATTACTTAATGAAAAGGAAAGAAAATCCGTTACTCATCAAAAGTAAGAGAGAGAATCAAAAGGAACTTAAATTGTTCTATTATTGTTGCTGTTGTAGTTCGGTAGCTTTCTTACTTTAGTAGTCAGTGGAGGACCAAATCAGGATTTAAACGCTTGTACTAAACACATGGAATTTGTTGTACCTTCAGGTTTTGCAGTACATACATACTCATGTATCTATATACATAGATACACTTCTGTGTGTATTCTTTTTGCTTCCTGATGCATACGTGTATTTATGCTTGAGGCCTAAATCTTTTCAAATTTCAGGGGTTTAATTCACAAACAATTCTATTAATAATGATAAATTAATTTACTCTGTCTATATATACTCTCCCTCTTCTTCCAGTCCTTCCCTTCCCCCCCCCAGCTCTCCCCACCCATTCATTTCTTCCCCCTTTCAAGAAAGAGTATACCTCCCATGGATATCAATAAGCCTTGGTATATCAAATTGCAGTGAGACTTGGATATCTTCTCCTATTGAGGCAAGAAGAGGTAGCCCAGTACAAGGAGAGTGTGCCATAGGTAGGCAAGAAAGTACCAGACAGTCCCTACTTCCATGGTTAGGAGTCCCGCATGAAGACCAAGTTACACAACTATTACATACGTGCAGAGGTCCTAGGTGTGTCCCATGCATGCTCTCTGATTGGCAGTTCCATCTCTGTGAGCCTCTATGGGTGCAGGTTGGTTGATTCTGTAGGTTTTCTTTTGGTATATGGCCTTCCTCAGATACTCTCAACCTTACAGTGTTGAGACAGGGTCTGTTACTTAACTTAGAATTCACTCACATTTTAGCCTGACCAGCCTGATCCCCCAAGTTCTTCCTGACGTAGTCTTCTTAATGCTGTAAGCTTAATGTAGCTTAATCCTACATCTACAGATGTAGATCATCACACAATGCATTTGATGTGTGCCTTTGGCATCTTAATCCATGTTTGCACCACAAATACATAATTGACTGAACCATCTCCCAGGCACTTTAATAATATGCATGACTCAAACCTGAATAGTTAAACAAACATATTTATGTAAAAGAAACTCCCAGTTTCATAATGCCAATTTACAGTGTGATAAAGTCTTATCCCAATATTTCTAACCTCTCCAAAACACTAGGAATATGTTGAAGCCATCTGGATATCCACATCTCCCACTCTGCTCTACTCATCTTGTCCTTCAAGCTGATCCTCTCTCCCCCTCCACCCCTCATTTTGCTTAGCTCCTCCTCCTCTCTCCCTTCCAATCACTGGCCTCTTACTGCCTCAGTGTGAATGGATAGGAAATATCTTGCAACACCCAACTTTCTTGACAGTTAATGACAACATTTTTAATAGAAATTGGTAGTTCCCCCTGTGCCATTAGGTCAAGGCTCTCTCCCACTTTCTCTTCCATCAGATTCGGGGTATCTGGTTTTATGTTGAGGTCCTTAATCCATTTGGACTTGAGTTTTGGGTAAGTTGATAAATATAGGTCTATTTTCATTTTTCTACCTACAGACAGCCAGTTAGACCAGCACCATTTATTGAAGATGCTTTCTTTTATCCAGTGTATATTTTTGGCTTCTTTGTCAAAGATCAAGTGTCAGTAATCAATTAAGGAATCCTGAGGTTGACCCTGTAGAGGACCAGTAGTCTCAATTAATCTGGACCCCTGGATCTCTGAAACACTAGACCACCAAACAAGCAGCATATGCCAGCTGATATGAGGCCCCCAACACACATACAATAGAGGACTACTGAGTCAGTGTTCATTTAGAGATCATCTACCTAACCCTCAGGAGACTGGAGGCCCCAGGGAGTTTAGAAGTCAGCTGGGTCGGGGAGTGGGGACATCCTTGTGGAGGCAGAGGGATGGGAGGGGGTATGGGATGTGAAATAGTCAGGGTGGACAGGGGTTGGTAGGGTGGGGGATAAACTATAGAGTGTATAAAAATAATTAATAAAAATATTTAAACAAAATAAAAAGAAATTGGATGTTAAATAGACCTTAACATCTCCTTAACAAGTGTGGGTTATTACTTAGGTTAAAATCAAGTGTCTTTCCAAATACTAATCTGTTACAACATAGTATTATTTTATCTTGGTAGAGAAGTGAATAGGTTTATAAATAAGAAGGTGAGCAAATGACAACCATTTAGAAAAATAATCTAATTCATGGGAGTTTAGGATTATATTTTCTAAGCCTTCTCACGATTTTTTTTATGAGCTGCACATTTCAGATCGTTTGTTACTTTAAAGTAGAAAGCTCCAGAGACAGCTTCTTATGAATACTTCTGGAAAGATCCTTGAGGTCAAAAAAGTGATTTAACCTCAAAGATCAGCCAAAATTCTGTAGAGTGCAGAAGAAGAAAAATATAATTTAATTTCTAGGACATTCAGCAGCTAGGGACTTCAACAGCTATAGGCCAACACATGATTTGTGTTGTAATAACCAGTCATGACAGCCACATATTTTTAAAACTACATTTAGAAGTGCTTCATATACAATATTTTAAATATGCTCTATAGATACTTTTGCTCCAATTTTGTTATATGAACACACATATTCCCAGAAATTGTGGTTGAATGTTTTAGGCAGAAAAGTTACATTTAATTAAAGTTACATTTAATTAAGCAGTTGATAAAGATTTTGAATTAAAAGAAAGTTATAACACAGTATGATAACATTGAAGTCTTGACATTTTCCCTTTATATCACAGATCTTACATTGTTGATGTAAATATCTGAGAAGCATAATTTAAGTTATATTAGCTGATGGCTGATATTGTATTTATATGGCGAGCTGTAGACATTCATTTGCTGAAAAACTCACTTGTTCTATGACCTAACTAAAAGCAAGATAAAATTTGGAATTTCTACCAACATTTTCTCTATATATCCTTTACTTGGTGTCTTAGTCAGGGTTTCTATTCCTGCAAAAACATCATGACTAAGAAGCAAGTTGGGAAGGAAAGGGTTTATTCAGCTTACATTTTCGCATTGCTGTTCATCATTAAAGGAAGTCAGGACTAGAGGTCAGGAAGCAGGAGCTGATGCAGAGGCCATGGAGGGATGTTACTTACTGCCTTGCTTCCCTGCCTTGCTCAGCTTTCTTTCCTATAGAACCCAGGACCACCAGCTCAAGGATGGCACCAGCCACAATGGGCCCTCCCTCCTTGATCACTAATTGAGGAAATGCCTTACAGCTGGATCTCATGGAAGCATTTTCTCAAAGGAGGCTCCTTTCTCTCTGATGACTCCAGCTTGTGTCAAGTTGACACACAAAACTAGCCAGTATGCTTGGCATCCAACTTGTGGCTAGGTCTACATAGGAATTTAATCTTAGTTTTTCATTTAAAAATTGCTGATGTAAAATTCGTTACCCTTTAGATGATGAATTCTATTTCAAGCCTGAAAGAAAGAATAACTTGTTAAGGCATTTTCCTGTAACTTTCACAATTATGTTATGTATACCACAAAATGTCCTGAAGATTTTTTAGTGATTGTTTTAAACCTTCAAGTCACTTTACTTTCCAGGAATAGGTGACCCACAGACAAACCTCTGAACCCTAAGGTAACCCCTTATGCTGGGGCAATTCCACCGTGGCAGAAACTGATACTCTCCCCTACAAACATGGAGGAATTTGAGACTATTTCACAAGAACCAGCTCATCAGTCAATCAAGCAGAACTCTGGAGCTACCAGGAAGAGTCTGGAAGGAGAAGACGACCATAACTTGATGATGTTCTGCCTCACGGTTTGTGACCTCTCAGTCTTAATACCCAAGACTGTTTTTCTCCCATGGCAGGCTGGTGGATGTTCCCCCATCTGACTCACTCCTAGAAAGCAATGTCTCCGTAGGAGAGAGGAAGATAACATGATAAAGTAGCTCACAGCTTCATGCTTGATCTAGTTCATGTTAGCATTCCAGGGATTGGCTGAGATACTTGATACCATCCACATTATAATATGGCCATATTTATTAAATATATGTCTACATTTCTTCCAGCATTTTCCTTTGGTCTGTGGGTCGAAAGGCTAGATTCAATTTATTTCTTCCCCACTTGATGTCAATGCACTGGACAGTGGCTTTGCAAACATGAGAATTACTTTGCAAGCTGGCTACAGCTGAATTCTGTTGAGGTGATCTTTATTTGCAATGTATAAAGATTGACTTTCTATTATTCAGATGCTGATTTCCTCACCCACAGAGATGGGTCTGCTTAGCACTTGAATCACATTTTGTAAACATTCGCTCTCTCACCTTCTGATTGGTTTAATAAAAACCCAGGAGCCTGTGGCAGAGAAGGAGAGAATAGACAGGCCTTCTGGAGAGAGATTGAGTTGTAGGAAATAGTCAGATAAGGAAAAGTTTCACCAGCCTGACATAGAGGGAAAAGCAAGCCCTGGTACTAGAGACTGAGAGAGTCTAAGCCTTGTGGCTGAACTTAGAATAGAATAAATGAGTTAATAAGTTACAAGGTAATTGGTAAGAAGCCTAGCTATACGGCTTAGGCATTCATAAATAAATATAAGTCTCTTTGTCAGTATTCAGAGCTGGGAGAGGCATAGAAAGGCTTTAGGGTTCCAGAGTTCAGTGCCAAGAAAATGTTCATTTGACTTTTGAGTTATAAAGCTGAAATATATTGCTTCAGTGAATATATATTATTTTGCCTCTAGCAAACTTATGCATGTAAACGCCTTGGTGTTTTTTTTTATAAAATATGAAATGACATTCTTGTTTGCTTAAAGCTAACATGTGCTTATTAAGTGGCTTATGATATGTCACTACTCAATACTCATCATGTAATATGATTATGCACAGAATTTTATTACTTTATGGCCAAGAACTGAGACAATATTTTGACTAATACATAGCTGGCAGCAAAGCAACTATGCCCAACAGTTTATGATGATCTATGATTTTCATGTATATCTTTGTTGAAATCCAAAAAAATTAATACCAAATTAAATTACTTATTGAAACATAAAAACTAAACCATCTTTAGGGAAACATAGATAGCCTCTGAGTTACAGCTAGCAATCACTGCAACCAGTTTAATTCGCATTTGTGTGTTCTATGAGGAAGTGTATATTTTTTATTTGAATGTTGAGAATAATCAAAAAGTGAGTGCAATGCAATGTGCTAATTATTATAGGGAATGCATAAATGTACAAAGAATAAAAACACCTTTTCAGTGAGAGAAACTGAAATGTAAAACTAAATGTACAAGTCTCTGTTGTTAAAGCAACCGAGACTTAAAATCCTGCAGGGTCAATAAAGATAAGAAAATGTTGCTGTTTTTATAATCCAACACAGCTTTCCAAGACATGACAATTGCTGCTGTTAAATAGGTGATTAAGATATCTCAGTCTGTGGAACTAATGAGCAAGAAATGAAGTTTTACAAAAGTTCTCCCCGTGATGGACTAATATGAGCATCAGCCCTTTTAAGCAGATAAAACAACTGAAGAATCTCGTATTCCTTCTACGGCCACCACTGGCAGAAAGGCCAAAGGCTTCTAAGACAAATCTCAATCTAGTACAATGTATGCTTTTATTATGCATTAACACATATGACAATGTGTTCAGTCATTTTGACATTAAAATTGTGAGTTCTTAGAAATATCAGGTGTTTGTATTTGTTAGTTCTTATGGGATAGGAATTCATAGGTATGGAATAATCTCTTCATTTGAGGGTTGAAAAATGGACAAGTTGTGACAGATAAGAGATAGTTAAAATGGCATGTAGTATCTTCATTTGGAAAATAAACGTAATATAAAAATATTCTACCTTCTATAGTTAACATCTAATTTCATTAGCCATATGTAAAAGAGTATTTATGATTCCTCAGTGTTCACATTTTTGAGGAACTGTACAAAATAGTTTTTTTAATTGAAAGATGTGATTAAAACCTTCTGATTTGACAGAGATCTTTATTTAAGGGTGTTACCCTTTTTAGTAAAAGTATATTCTGAGTCAATAAGTCAGAACTACAAATTGCAAATATCGATCTTCTGTTTTGATTGAGTTCCAGGTCATGATACTGCATCAATGTTTAATAACATCTGTGTATAAAGTCACATGTTCAAATTTCTTTTTATTCTTTTCAAATAACTTTCTTTATATTTCTAACTTTGTGCATATCATAATAATAGCAGGGGGAGTGTGGGAGTGGGAGAGTCCAGTTATGAGGAGAAGGTAGAAGGAGAGGCAGCTACTTCACTGAAAAAAAAAAAACCCTCACCTTGAGAGCTGCAAAACTAGAGCTTTGTGTGTACTTCCAAGCAGCTCAACCTTTGACCTCTCCCCTTTGTCATCAGTTCAGCTGGCTAGAGTTTCCTTTCCCAGAAACCTTGTTATACTACTCAAGAATCTTCCAGGTTTCTGTTGTTTCAGATATGAAGGTTTTTGTTGACCTCCTGAGACTCATACATACAGTTAGTACAGAAGTTTAAGGGAATTCTACTTATATTGGAAGATAATTTGGGTGATGTGCAAGTAAAATAAATATTTCATTTTGAAGAAGTGAAGAAAAATTGAAAATGTAATATATTTTTCTATCATACAATACATCTCAACTGCAGCTTTCACTCCTATTCATCTTCCCATTTCCCCTCTTCCCAGACCCACTCCTCTTCCATATCTCCCCAAAATAGAGCTGGACCCCTAGAGACATCAATCAAATCCAGAATAACAAGATGTAGTAAGATTAGGCACGAATCTTCACATAAAGGTGGGGAGAGGCAACCCAGTAGGAGAAAAAGGATACCAGTAGCAGGCAAGAGTCAGAGACACCGCAAATCACATTGTCAGGAGTTCTCAAAAAACATCAGTACAACAACTATAACATATAGGAACAGAATCTAGCACAGACCCATTCAGACTCTAAGCTTGCCCCTTGAATCTTCCTGAACTCTCCTGATTCCGGCTTAGATGATTCTGTGGGACATGTCCTCCTGGTATCCTCAACCATTCTGACTCCCACAATTCTTCCTCCTGCTCTTCTTCAGTTTCTCTGAGCTCCAAAGGAAGGGATTTCCAGCTTGGATCCCTTCCCTGCCCAGCGTTTGGCTGTGGGTCTCAGCATCCGCTTCCTTAGCTGCCAAAAGCAGCCCCTCTGACTTTCACTCTTTTAGGCACTCGTCTTTTGAATTTGAAATATCTATGGAAAAATAAGATAATAAGTTAAAAGCCTGACACATTAGTCTTATATTGCTTTCCTCATCAATTGCCATAAATCATATTCAAGCTACGAGAGTATTTTTGAGTTAGAATTCTTGATCTGCATACAGGCTTAAGAGAATTGCATGGTCATGTAAGTATTTAATTAATTCTGATCTTGATTTTGGTTGGACTGTCACACACTGTGGCAAATTTTCCATGCTAAAGTCCAACACCATGCTCTGTTGTAATCACACACACACACACACACACATACACACACACACACACACACACACACACAAAATACATACACACACACACTCACAAAATACATACACACATATAAAATACACAGAGAGACATACACACATATATCTCTCTCTCCCTCTCCCTCTTTCTCCCCTGCCTCTCTCTTCTTTTTCAATCTATCTCAAGTTTTCAATTCATCCAGATTATTCTCCACAAGCTAAAGGGCAAACAGAATTTAGGAAACCCAGATTTAAAATGTCAAACAAACAAAAAACATCATACTGAGAATATAGCAGGAAATTTTCATTTATGGTTAAGTAGCATGCAAGATCCATGTATTCCCAGTTAAGCTAATGCCCATCAACACCAAATCCACACATTTAAATGCTAGCCTTGATCCAGATCATGGGAAATAGGAGAACTTAACGTTTAGAAGAGGGAGGCAAATAGAGCTTTTGTCTTTTTGTTCATTTTGTGTTTTGAAACTGTTGCCATAGTAATGTCATTTCATCTTAAATATGACAATTATTTTCAAGGCACAGATCTCCTAGATTGTACAAATCTGGCCTTCTCCTCTTCTCCCAATAACCTATTTAAAAAAAAACATCCTATTTTCAGGTGTCTGGGTCTTAAATGTAGATTCAAATCCCCCTCGTTGAAGTCTTTAGACTCTAGCCACATCAATTTCTCTCCTTCCTTTTCTATCAGTAACATCATATGCATGTATTTTATCATTCTTTATTGACTTCTAGATCATGCATGTATTTTATCATTCTTTATTGACTTCTAGATCTCTGGCATTTTAATTAGTTTTCAATTTTAAACCATCTTATTTTCTTAAGATACATATATTTTACTGAGTAATTGATTTTATAATGTTTAAAATTAATTAATTAATCTGTTAGGCTGTTGCTTAGTGACCTTGGATATTTTTGAGATAATTGTACATGGAGCTTAGGAATTATGCACGGAAGCATAATTATTAATATTGAACATGCATTTACTTGGAAAGACATTCTCTTTTAGAGATCAGATATAGAATGCAAGCCTGGCTACTCAGCCATGCTATCCAACATGCATAATTCCAGCAGTAAAGATTAATTATGCCATAGCTATTTAAACCAAATTAATCTAACTTATTAATAAAATATTCATAATGTGAGAAAAATCAGTCATCAGGAATGCTCTAAATAATTTCTTTTATTTTATGTGAGAAACAAGAGTGCATATTTAACCTGCTTACAACAAGTGAATTTAAGTAAATAAAATCTGATGATAAATTTCGATGAAATGCAGTATGAAACATTTTAATTATGAGAAATATAAACACACAATGCACACATCTATTATTCCTAATAAAATTGTATTTCTTGTCACACAGTTGATTATAAATCTCAGGAAACTGCTGTATCTAACACAATTAGAAATGAGGACTACTGAATTTCATAATGGTTGAGAAAAGAAACATACAGAGTCCCACACCTTGGGACATATGCCTACTTGTGCTTTTGAGAGCACAAAGGGAGAGGAGAAGAGAGCCTGGAGCCTAGATTCTCTTTGCTATTCTGCTGTTAGTTTATAAAGCTTGCCTATTCTTTTGCCTGCTGTTCTCTCTCCATCTCTGATTCTCTCCCTCTCCCTCTCCCTCTCCCTCTCCCTCTCCCTCTCCCTCTCCCTCTCCCTCTCCCTCTCCCTCTCCCTCTCCCTCTCCCTCTCCCTCTCCCTCTCCCTCTCCCTCTCCCTCTCCCTCTCCCTCTCCCTCTCCCTCTCCCTCTCCCTCTCCCTCGTCCTCGCCCTCGCCCTCGCCCTCTACCTCTACCTCTCCCTCCTCTCCCTCTCCTCTCTTCTCCTCTCCTCTCCTTTCCTTTTCTTTCTTCCCTTTCTTTCTTTCTCCCTTTCTCTTTCTTTCTTTCTTTCTTTCTTTCTTTCTTTCTTTCTTTCTTTCTCTTTCTTTCTATCTCCCTTTCTTTCTCCCTCCCTCCCTTTCTTTCTTTCTTTCTTTCTTTCTTTCTTTCTTTCTTTCTTTCTTTTTCTTTCTTTTGTTGCCTCTACTGATCTTTTCTCCCTTTGCCATTATAATATTTGAAACATTTTTTGAGAGCTCTAGACGCTTTGTTTTAAGATATTTCGAGAGATGAATCTATAGAAGAGGCTCATTTCTCTTTTATAAAGATTCACATTTATCTCAGAGGCAGAAGGAACTTACAGTCACACATCATGTAGATCAAATGCACTAAATGAAAAGTGGTGAAGAGTGGGTCTCTCCCCCTGGTTTTAATAGTGAGGTTTTTCTATTATTTGTATTTGTATCTCTGTATCTTTATACCATTGGTGTTCGAGTAGATGGCTGTAATATTTGAGCAGAAAGGTTAAATGATTAAGACAACTCCAGTATTTCTTATTTGAGAGAATTCAGGGAAGAAATTGTGTTAAATAATTATCAGGAAAACATTTAATTAAAAAGAAGAAACAAAATGAACAAAAATCTTTTTTTTCTGCTATACAGCATAGTATTTAAATCTAACTTGAAAGCATATACCCTTGGAGAAATGGCAACAAAGGCCATAAAAAGTTCAGAGAATATTCTTAAAGAAAAATAACTAAAGCTCTCTTTTGGGAGTTGCAAATATCACAGTGTCTAACTTCAAAATCCAAGTGGTCAGGACATTATATTTTAACATGACAAATTATTTATATATAGCTCTGTGCCATGTGGGATGATCTGCTCAGGAAAACTGATTTATGCATTATTAAATTTGAGAGCTCTAAGATGGAGAAATTCAAGAATAACTTTAGACTTTTCATTCCTCAACTAGGCCTTAGGGGTAATTGGACCAATAAAATAGAAGCTCTTAATTTATATGAAGGAGTTTTAAGAACCATTAAAAGCAGTCTTGGTTTTTAATGAAGCAGATGCCTGGAAGTATAAAGGATGGGGTGAATATTAAGAAGCGCTTGAAGCCTCCCTGGTAAAATGTGAATAAAAATCAGGTATAGCAACCATCAAAAGGAGTTCTTTGCTATAGTATCTCTTCCACCTATAGACTACTTGCCATAATTGAGATACCTTTCTGTACCTAAGACAGACCAAGCCCAGTCTGTCCTTAGTACTCCTCTACATTTTATTCTCTGCTAATGGACCCAACTACATAATTGCTCAAATGTTGACTCTTAATAATGCCATCACTGCCATAGAAATTGGCCTTTCTATTGATCCATAACCATTGCTTGCCTTGTACTGCTGTGAGAGCATCTGTCATGACCTGCCGTCGTTCTGTTTTAAAATTTATGCCCTGTTTTCCAATCACCACATGATTTGCTTGACATTAGTATTTTACATACCGTTTGCACAGTGAGCCTGAGACATACTACACAAACAGGAGATGGGAAAGAAAAAAAAGTCACATTTATAATTTCAAAGGAAAAAAAGGCACCTAAGTTCTCATGTGGGGAAAGTAGAATTTGAAGTAGGATATTTAAAAAAGGGTAAAATTTAATTCTTTTGTTTTGTTAAATGTAGAAACCTGGTATATAAAAGATTATTCATCTTTGTGTTTGGATACTAAGTTAAATATATTCTCAGAAAATATTTGATGGTTGTTGGTAGTCTTCTATTATTGTTATACTATACATGATTGTATGATAGTTGATCAATCTCCTATATTACAAAAAATCAATAATTCAAACTCTAGTAATCCACCCAAATTATTAATTATTAAGGTCTGTTACTATAATGCCAGGTATCTATTATTAAACTGGATACTATGCATTTGTGTATAACTTGAAAAGTTATTGAATTAGTATATCATGTCTCTGGTTTTATTGTAAATATTTAGATAAGGTTACATTGTTACACCATTTACATATTGCCCAGCAAATAATGACTACTTAATAGAAATTGCTGGCATAGTGGGTGAGCCAACAACTTTATATTGATAAGTGAAACAAAATTTCAAAATTAAAAAGATAAAAAGATCTAATGTGAAATGGAAATTTCTGGTTGTGTCATGTGATATTTTGCTAAAGCAAACTCATGTGATGTTTTGCTGAAGCAGACCTGTGAGAAGGCACTGGATATTTATAGAGCTTACAAGTAGGACCTAACCAAAAGTGATGGGGTGTTTGCATAGCTAGCCCTGCAACACTTCCTTGGTCTTGCATCTTTGCTGATCTTGACATCATTAAGAGAGGCACAGCAGAGAATTTCTCTGGGATTTCTGACTGCTTCTAAGTTCTAATGGCTCCCACTGTTTTATGCTGATTTGAAGCATCAAATCTATCATGGCACTATTGAACTGGACTGCTGGTATCCTGACAATGAAGATTGGAATAGCCCTCAAAGATCCACTTCTAAATAGATCCCATTATTCTATTTACCAGCTTTTTTCCCCTATCTTTGGACAATGGGTTTGAAAGGAGAGTGGAAGTGTTTGAGAACCCTTATGAAAGTTGGTTTTGAAAATCTAAGCCTACACTAATTGAATATCAAATTAAGTAGGAAATTAGTTGATCTGGTTATATAGAAAGAAGTAGTGAGAAAAGGATAGGCTAACTAAACCATCAGATTTTATTGCCATTAGTTATCCTGCATTCACCTATATTGTGAGATATTTGCCAAGAATTATTCTGTAAATAACTTTCAAGAGCAAAGAATGTGTCTCCTTTCAGAACATGGAGTAGTAATTAAATGTGATGCTCCATGACAGTTATATTTCTATTTTACTTTTATCTTCTTCCAAACACATACATAATTTATAGCACTTTCAACAAACCAAATATACTTTTATACTTTAATACAAAGCATTTTTCTACCTTTGATTTTCAGATTAATAGTGTTTCAAATGTACTTTAGAACTTACTGCTTCAAAATGTTCTTGGCAAAACTCAGAATGAGAAATTTTATTTTTTAGAAATGAACTTAGTTCCAATCAAAATAAAAATAATGTTATGATTTTTGCTTACCTTCAGGCTCAGTGAATTATTAATAATGAGGGAAATGATATGGGATTTTCTATTAAAGATTTTGAATTAATTTAAACTACAAACAAATAGCTCTTTGTATTACAAAACTTTATTTTTTATGGTTTCTATTATTCTTCGAATTTCATATTTGAATTGATAGAGCTATATAATAGTAACAGAAGAACTTTCCATTTGGGGACCAATAATTATGTGGCTGATATTAATGAGTTATAGTAAATTTTGTCAGTATAAATTCTAACCTTGGCAATGAGGTTATACACATGTGGTTAATAGCATTAGTTTTAGAAAAGAGATATGTTGCATTGTGTTGTCTGTCCTGAGTCATGGATTTAAATACAGAACAGACACAGAGAATATCAAATTTAAGATTTCATCTGTTGAATTTAAATGTATTTAATTTCACTACCTAAAAACATGAGATTTTTAAAACTGACATTTTCTTGAAATTATTCTTTCTGTAAAATCATTATTAAGGAAAATGGAATAAATTATCAAGTATATGTTCAAGATTTAAGGTTGCTGCATTTATCCCTTTTAATTCCTTATATATCAAGTAGATCTGTAAACAAGTCCATGTCAATGTTTATCATTCCATTTGTTCAATAAGTAACTCAAGCATAGTGAGTTTCAAAAAGTCCCCAGTCATTCATCTGTTCAATTATTTTCTTACATCAAGAGATCCAACTCTAAAGTGGTCTTTTGTTGAAATTTGTTTGATAGCAAATTTTTATTTTTTGCCTTTTATCATTTGACAGCTTTTTCTATCAATTAAGGAATAATGTCTCTCTGGAGCTATAGTATGTTATCACATTCTTATGTTTGGTGTTTGAAGTAAAGTTTAATTAGACAGAATAACTCTAAGATTTGGCAAGACTTTTATTTAGACAAGAGATGGATGCTTCCATCCCAAATTGTTGTAGAGATGTAGCTAATTGGCTTGGTAGAAAAAAAATGAGAAATGCCTGATGTTCTCAACATAGCAGGCTTTGAACAACTTAAATGCTACAAGACTATGCCTAAAACAGATTTATTTGATATATGTGAAGAAGACACTGATAGTGGCATTTTAATCTTTCTGCATGTTCATATAGCTAATTAAACCATGTTTTATATATACAATTGACTTTTATTTAGGCACACGGAAAGATAAACTTATTGAGTTTATATCAAACTGAACAAAAAGGGGAAATGTTTTATTAACTTAGTAGCTATGGCTTCATATCCCAAGCCTGTTGTGGTCCTGGTGGTGACAGAGTGATGTGGTTACTGCCTCTGGGACAGGGTTCCTCCCATCCTCCCAACCTGTGTGAGCATCCATGAGTGTTGAAGGATACCCTGCAAACTTAAGGCTTGTTTGTATAATACTGTACATATTTTACATTCCTCCTAGCAATTTCTTCCCTGAAAATGTTACTGACTCCAAATAATTAAAACAAGCATGAGTCCAGGAGTTGAGGGTGGAACTAATGTCTCCACAAAATGGTAAATGAAGGGCCCTACAGGAGAGCCCTTAAGACTGTGGGAAAGAGCCCCGAACACATAAGTTCAAAAATATATAATTTCTCAACTATGCGAAAATAAGGATACAATATGAATTATATGAGGGCCTTCTTGGATCTAGAGAACAAAAGCAGCTTCATCATGACCTAACTTGCTAGAAAATTACTAAGGAAAATGTAGTTCAGGGTCAGCCTAGGACAGAGAAATGTTAGACCCAGGTGTGGTAGAAATGGTAATTTTAGGGCAAGGTTCCACCCAACTAGCTTATCATCTGTGCTTATCAAAGGCAGACAGATCTCTGAATTCTTTTGCAAGGTTAAGAAAAAAATCGTATGATTGCTGTCTCCTAAGAATCCAAGGGCTGGGTTCATGGGATGCTAGTTCACAAGGTAATCAAAAGGAAAACATGGAATAAATCACTTAATCGATATGTAAATAAAAGACTGAACCTCTATCCTGTATGAGATGAGCTATCCAGAGAATTCTTTTAGGATAAAAAGAGAACTGTTTGGAGAACACTCTTTGTCTCTGTCTCTGTCTCTATCTCTGTCTCTGTCTCTGTCTCTCTCTCTCTGTCTCTGTCTCTCTGTCTCTCTCTCTCTCTCTCTCTCTCTCTCTCTCTCTCACACACACACACACACACACACACACACACATGCATATACACAAGCAAGCTGGCATAGACAAATTTTCTAGAATAGCAAGCAAGGAAGCAGAATACAGACTTGAGAAATCTCCAGAAAGAAAGCGGAAAATAGAAAGATGCAGAGTAAGAAAGCTATCAAGCAGAACACAGGTCATCAGCTTGGATCCATGATTTGACTTCGAGTCTTTCTCTTTGCTGCTACCAGACACCAACCACTTCTCTTAAACACTCTCCAAGCTAATGTTGTTCCTTGGCATACATAGACAAATACAGCATCTTGTTTCACATGCATATCTTAGCTTGTAATGATTATATGTACTGTATTTGTATGTGACTAACTGTGGGTACAGGCTAGGAAACTACAAAATATTCCATGTTGTGAACAAAAAAATTAATTCAATAATAATTTACCTTAAAGTGCTTCAAGGCTGATGATTAACATTTTTATTGCCATATGAGTAGAATATGAAGAGATAATATCCTTAGTGAAAGAATTGAAATGCAAGTTACTGACATGTATCTTTATAATATTCTTTATTTGCAAATGTGGTTGTAAATATCTCTTGTCCCAAAATCAAGTGTCCTGTAGTTCTAACGTTGTACCTCTTCTTTCCTTCATGCTTAGAAAATTCTAAACTTGTGAAGCATTTTTTAATCCTGCAGATGCTTCTTTCCTTTCTGCTCCACCTGAGGCACAGTCATCAGCAATGAACTGCATGCTGACTTCCCTTTGCTTCCCCAACAGCTCCATCACTTTGCTAAAACTTTGCACACGAATCTCATAGACACTGTATGATTTCCACAATTAAACCACATTCGGTGGACATTGTGTGATAACCTTTACAGGTAAAAGCCTTGTCTATGACAAAGTTGTCTGCTGAGGAACTCAATTGTGGAACTCTTTGGCCGGAGGTGCTGAGCTGGATTTCTCATGGCAAGCCTTGCCTATGTGACTTTTCTCTAACCTGTGTCTTTATTTACAAGATGTTCCTGGTAGCCAGAGCTGTGAACATCCAGGCGTTAAAGCAAACAGAGTCCATTCTTTGAGCTATAGCACTGGCCATGATTTATCTTCTAGAGATCAATTGCTTTGCCTTTTGATCAGTTATACAATTATTACCTAGATACATTAAAAAATTAACCTCCCAACAATATATATAATTATATGGCTGGGTGGCTTTGGCACCTTGACATGGAAAGCATCAGTTAAGTACAGTTTCTTTTTTTTTTTTCATTTTTTATTGGATATATAATATATTTACATTTCATTTCCCTTTTTCTGGTTCCCCACCCCCCAAAGGTCCCACATGACCTTTTCCCTCCCCCTGCACCCTTCTCCAACCCTTCCCAATTCCCTGTATTGGTATTCCCCTAAACTGATGCTTTGATCCTTTCCAGCACCAGTGTCCACTCCTTTCTTCTTGTCCGACATCATTTGGTATGTGAATTGTGTCTTTGGTGTCTCAAGATTCTAGGCTAATATCCACTTATCAGTGAGTGCATACCATGGGTATTCTTATAAGACTGGGTTACCTCACTTAGTATGATGTTCTCCAGCTCCATCCATTTCTCTAAGAATTTCATGAATTCATTGTTTCTAATGGCTGAATAGAATTCCATTGTGTATATATACCACATTTTTTGTATCCATTCCTCCATTGAGGGACATCTGGGTTCTTTCCAGCTTCTGGCTATTATAAATAAGGCTGCTATAAACATAGTGGAGCATGTATCGTTATTGCATGCTGGGGAATCCTCTGGGTATATGCCCAGGAGTGGTATGGCTGGGTCCTCCAGAAGTATCATGTCCAGTTTTCTGAGGAACCGCCAGACTGATTTCCAGAGTGGTTGTACCAGCTTGCAGTCCCACCAGCAGTGGAGGAGTGTTCCTCTTTCTCCACATCCTCGCCAGCACCTGATGTCTCCTGAGTTTTTAATCTTAGCCATTCTGACTGGTGTGACGTAAAATCTCAGGGTTGTTTTGATTTGCATTTCTCTAATGACTAATGATGTTGAACATTTTTTAAGGTGTTTCTCAGCCATCCAAATTTCTTCAGGTGAAAAGTCTTTGTTTAGTTCTGTACCCCATTTTTGTATGGGGTTATTTGGTTTCCTGGGCTCTAACTTCTTGAGTTCTTTGCATACATTGGATATTAGCCCTCTGTCAGATGTAGGGTTGGTGAAGATCTTTTCCCAATTTGTTGGTTGCTGATTTGTCCTTTTGACAGTGTCTTTTGCCTTACAGAAACTATGTAATTTTATGAGGTCCCATTTGTCTATTCCTGATCTTAGAGCATAAGCAATTGGTGCTCTGTTCAGAAATCTTCCCCCTGAGACAATGTCCTCAAGGTTCTTCCCCCAGTTTCTTTTCTATTAATTTTAGTGTGTCTGGTTTTATGTGGAGGTCTTTGATCCACTTGGAGTTGAGCTTAGTACAAGGAGATAAGAGTGGATCAATTTTCATTCTTATGCATGTTGACCTCCAGTTGAGCCAGCACCATTTGTTGAAAAGGTTATCTTTTTTTCCACTGGATGTTTTCAGCTCCTTTGTCGAAGATCAATTGGCCATAGGTTTACTTCTGGTTCTTCAATTCTATTCCATTGATCCACCTCACTTTTACTGTACCAATACCATGCACTTTTTAACTCTACTGCTCTGTAGTATTGCTTGAAGTCCTGGATACTGATTCTCCCAGAAGTTCTTTTACTATTGATGATAGTTTTATCTATCCTGCGTTTTTTTGTTATTCCAGTTGTATTTGAGAATTGCTCTTTCTAATTCTATGAAGAACTGAGTTGGGATATTGATGGGGATTGCATTGAATCTGTATATTGCTTCTGGCAAGATGGCCATTTTAACTGTTTTAATCCTGCCAACCCACGAGCATGGAAGATTTTACCATTTTCTGAGCTCTTCTATTTCCTTCTTCAGAGATCTGAAGTTTTGTCATATAAATCTTTCACTTGTTTAGTTAGAGTCACACCAAGATAATTTATATTGTTTGTGGCTATTGTGAAGGGTGTCATTTCCCTAATTTCTTTATCAGTCTGCTTATCCTTTAAGTATAGGAAGGCTATTGATTTGCTTCAGTTGATTTTATAACCAGCCACTTTGCTGAAGTTGTTTATCAGCTGTAGGAGTTCTCTGGTGGAGTTTTTGGGGGTCACTTAAGTATACTATCTTATCATCTGCGAATAGTGATAGTTTGACTTCTTCCTTTCCAATTTGTATCCCTTTGACTTCATTATGTTGTCGGATTGCTCTAGCTGGTACCTCAAGTACTATATTGAAGAGATATGGTGAAAGGGGGCAGCCTTGTCTAGACCCTGATTTTAGTGGGATTGCTTCAAGTTTCTCTCCATTTACTTTGATGTTTGCTACTGGTCTGCTGTAGATTGTTTTTACTATGTTTAGGTATGGGCCTTGAATTCCTGTTCTTTCCAAGACTTTTAGCATGAAAGGATGCTGAATTTTGTCAAATGCTTTTTCAGCATCCAATGAGATGACCTTGTGGTTTTTTTCTTTGAGTTTGTTTATGTAGTGGATTATGTTGATGGATTTCCATATATTGAACCATCCCTGCATCCCTGGGATGAAGCTGACTTGATCATGGTGAATGATCGTTTTGATGTGTTCTTGGATTCGGTTGGCAAGTATTTTATTTAGTATTTTTGCATAGATGTTCATAAGGGAAACTGGCCTGAAGGTCTCTTTCTTTGTTGGATCTTTCTGTGGTTTTGGTATCAGGGTAATTGTGGCTTTGTAGAATGAGTTGGGTAGTGTTCCTTCTGTTTCTATTTTGTGGAATAGTTTGAAGAGTATTGGTATTAGGTCTTCTTTGAAGGTCTGATAGAATTCTGCACTAAAACCATCTGGTCCTGTGCTTTTTTTGGTTGGAAGACTTTCTATGACCCCTTCTATTTCTTTGGGGGTTATGGGACTGTTTAGATGATCTATTTGATCCTGATTTAATTTTGGTATTTGGTGTCTGTCTAGGAAATTGTCCATTTCCTCCAGATTCTCCAGTTGTGTTGAGTATAGGCTTTTGTATTAGGATCTGATGATTTTTTGAATTTCCTCAGTTTCTGTTGTTATATCTCCCTTTTCATTCCTAATTTTGTTAATTTGAATTCTGCCTCTGAGCCCTTTGGTAAGTCTGGCTAGGGGTTTATCTATCTTGTTGATTTTCTCAAAGAAGCAGCTCCTGGTTTTGTTGATTTTTTGTATGGTTTTCTTTGTTTCAACTTGATTGATTTCAGCCCTGAGTTTGATGATTTACTGTCTTCTACTCCTCCTGGGTGAAATAGCTTCTTTTTGTTCTAGAGCTTTCAGGTGTGCCATTAAGTTGCTAGTATATGCTCTCTTCTGTTTCTTTTTGGAGACACTCAGGGCTATGAGTTTTCCTCTTAGCACTGCTTTCATTGTGTCCCATAGATTTGGGTAGGTTGTACGTTCATTTTCATTGAATTCCAAAAAGTCTGGGTGCTTATGGCAGGATGGTGTGCTGGAATGGATATATTTACCTCGTGTGCAACAGAAAATGTTGGCTTCTTATTCATATATGTGCTCATTATTGATTAATAAACATCCTTTAATTGAGTTTAACAGAAATATTTTTCTCAAATGAATGTTCTTCACAACCTCTGGAGTCTGCCCTATGTATTTTCACAGATGGATCCTCTAATGGGAGGTCCGTGGTCTATGTGCCAGGACAAAAGCCTCTGAAAGAGGAAGGTGTGCAGACTTCTGCTCAGCAAGCAGAAATAAGAGCAGTTCTACTTGCTTTTCAAAATTTTACAGAAAAAAATGTAATCTTCATACAGACTCAAAGTATATGGTTAATCTTTTTCCTGCCATAGAAACAGCCTTACTTTCAGGGCACTCTCAAATTTTAAATATATCACAGCAATTGCAAAATAAGATTAGAGAAAGAACAGAAAAATTTTATGTAGGACATATACAGGGTCATTCTAATTTACCAGGCCCTCTTAGTAAAGGAAATTATATGGCTGATGTGTTAACTAGAGGAACAGTCATGAGTGTATTAGAGGCAAAAATTAGTCATGAGCTACATCATCAAAATGCTCTTGCTTTAAGAAGAATGTTTCATATTACTAGAGAACAAGCCAGACAGATAGTCAAGGATTGTGATAATTGTCCTCAAGTTTACCATCCAAAAAAATGGGATTAAATCCCCGAGGCCTTAAAGCATTAGATTTATAGCAAATGGACGTTACACACATCCCAGAATTTGGAAAATTGGCTTATGTTCATGTGACAGTGGATACTTATTCTCATGTGCTGTTTGCCTCTGCTAGAAGTGGAGAAGCTGTGAAAGATGTAATTCAACATCTTATACAAAGCTTCATAATGATGGGAAAGCCATTAAGAATTAAGACAGATAATGCTCCAACTTATACATCTAAGCCTTTTGCCTCCTTTCTGTGAGCATGGGATATACACCATACCACAGGAATACCATATAATCTTCAAGGACAGGCAATAATTGAATGATCTCACCAAACTTTGAAAAATCAGATTGAACGCCTCAGGGCTGCTAATAATTATTTTTCTCCCCATCACCTTTTAAATCATGCACTTTTTGTAATAAATCATTTAAATACTGATGAACAAGGAAACTCCCCTGCTATAAAACATTGGGGAGGAATAAAAGGAGAACAACTTCCACAAGTAATGTGGAAAGATCTATTAACCTGATCCTGGAAAGGACTGGATGTTTTAATTTTCTCTGGAAGAGGATATGCTTGTGTTTTTCCACAGGATGCAGAAAGCCCAATATGGACCCCAGACAGACTCATTCGACCGTTTCACCAAAGAGCCTCTATCGAGGAATCAGAAGAGAAAGCAGAGACTGAAAGAAAAGAAGATGCTGAAAAAGATGATGGGCTTGATCTCGCTGCTCTACGGGTGTCCTCAACTGTTCTAACACCATCACCTAATGCTGCATCTAGCATGGTTTATTTGAGAAGGCCTCAAGAGCCTGGACCTGTTCCTATAGCAATTAGATCTTGTTTGGGCTATCCTTATAGTATACTTGCTGGGAAACCTGCAGATTGAAAAGTTACTAAACTGGAACATTCTTATAAAGTTCACTGTTCCAAATGTATTTTGACTAATTATATTGATCACCAGCTAGCTAAATCTTATTCACACATTTTGATATTACGAAGACCTTCCTACATAATGCTTCCTGTAGATTTGAAGGATGATGCTTGGTTTGACAATGAGGCTTTGCAGGTAGTTACAAGAATTAATGAGCTTATTAGGCCAAAGTGTTTTGTAGCAGCTTTGATGTTAGGTATCAGTGCTTTAATAGCTATTGTGACTTCACTTACCGTTTCATCAGTTGTTTTAGTCTCAGAAATTAAGACTGCACACTTCGTTAATTATTTAAATAAGAATGTTTCTTTGGCACTGGTAAAGCAAGAAGTTATAGATAAAAAAATAGAAGCAATGAATTGCTACTTTGGGGGGGTATGGGGTGTTGTTCATGAATCTTCAACTTTGGCTATCTTTCCTACCATAATCTCTAAGCCTGTAGGTAGGTCACTTACTAAAAGGTTTTTCAAATTAAAATCTAAATTGACAAAATCCCTGTAGTATTATTTATGGAAAGAAAGAAAAATGGACTTGGCACAAACATGCCAACAGGTCACAAAGTTTTCCTAAACAAAACATCCTCCACACAGAATCCAAATCTGCCATCCACCTGCAGCAGGTAAGAGGCAGCAATACCACCTCTATTAATAGCACAAGGTAGAAAGCTGAAACACTGAAACATCTATTACCTTCTACCCCTCAAAGTAGCAATTCATTGTATTTGGGAGGTAAAATTACATTCTGTATAATGCTAGATTAAGTGAAATTGTAAAGACATTAAGAACATGCTTTACTATTTAAAGCCTGTTACTTTTATGACATGTAAGCAGAATGCCTTATTTCATAGTTTTAACTTGTTGCTACAGGATTTAAACTTCTGTAGTACAGTTAAGAGAGCTTGAGAAAGATAAACCCCTGTTGTCAAAGAGGAAAGTGATGGTGTGTCTGTCATACAGTAGGGACCATAACTGCTGTTTACATTCAGTGGGTATGGCTTTCATGGGATATACAGCTAGGTTTTGTGAATTCTTTACATGATAGCATTATTCTTTTATATTTTTTTTCTAGGATAAACAAATGCATAGTTTTCTTCTATGGGGGATAGAGAGCTTGTTTGAAGTAATACCGAAAACCTCAAAGGTTATGTTGATTCTTCATTTTTGCCTTTTACATAAGTGTCTTTATAACATGTATATTTAAAGCAGTTAAGTCTTTGGAAATATGTAACCAGAACTGTTAGTATTGCTTGTAATGCTTTAGTTAGGGTTAGTATATACATGTGCACACCTAAATATAAGCATGTAGGTTTGCATTTTGTCTTATAAAATTTTATTTCAATAAATTCTTCCTGAAGTAATGGGAAACAAAATACATAGTCCATATGCCACATGTAGTATTTCTGTTATTTGAAAGTAGCCCAAAGATGAGCATTCTAATTCTAAAATGAAACCGGCAGCCTCATACAAGCACACTCTTTGATTGTCTAAGATTTAATAAACGACATCAGCCAGATAGAGAACTTCTGAGTCAGTGAGGCCCTGTTGATAATTAATAATGTACTGTATGAATTAAGTGACACTTTAACTCTGACTTTATGTTTCAAGGTTAAAATATGGGCATTATCTCACCAGACTTATGAGCATTATGTTAACAAGATAAACCATTTTTTCCTGTGCTTTTAGTATGCCTTTACAAGATGTGAGAGAAGATTCCAGCTTTCAGAGAGTGAACACTGAGGGAAAGGAGAGACATCTTGGGATAAAATTTGTCCTCATAGTAATGGTTAATTGTAGATAAAAAAATTTGAAGAGTATTTCAGTAGATTAGCATAAAGATTTCATATCTACATTGTAAGAAATTGCCATTGTGATTGGGTAAGAATTGATGTATGTTATGTAAACATTGCAGAGCAAAGCTGGGAGAGGAGCTCAGATAGATGTACTCATGTGCAGGAGAGCAGACACCTGTCTCAGTTGGTCTTTTATCTTTTTGCAATATAAAGTTTGCTGAATGTCAAAAAATAAAAATAAAAGCAAAGCTTGATGCTTTAGAGTATGTCGTTCTAGAGCTAGGGCAAGAGATAGAAAATATTAAGGTTCAGCTTTCCACCAGAGGCCATGCCAGCTTTCGATACATATGCATAACACCATTAATCTATGATGAGCAACATAATTGGACTCTTACTAAAAATCATTTGTTGGGAATTTGGAAAGATAATGATATTTCTCATGATATGGCTCAATTAAAAACTCAAATTTTGGCTATGAGCAAAGCACATGATGGATCAGTTAACTTGGAGGATTTGGCTCAGTCTTTTATTTCTGTTCTGAGGTCTCTGAACCCTATAAGTTGGATACATTGGATCATTGTCATTGTGGTTACAGGAACAATTCTTCTTCTTCTTCTTCTTCTTCTTCTTCTTCTTCTTCTACTTCTTCTTCTTCTTCTTCCTCCTCTTCTTCTTCTTCTTCTTCTTCTTCTTCTTATCTTTCCACTATTTTTCAGACTAGTCTTTTCCTCCATTTCTGCTGCCAAAAGAGATATTCACAAGCTCAAATTAAAAAAATTAAAAAATCGGGAGATGCCACACAAATCTCGTAGACACTGTATGATTTCCACAATTAAACTGCATTCGGTGGACATTGTGTGATAATCTTTAGAGGTAAAAGCTTGTCTATGACAAGGCTGTCTCCTGAGGAACTCGATTGTGGAACTCTTTGGCTGGAGGTGCCGAGCTGGATTTCTCATGGCAAGCCTTACCTATGTGACTTTTCTCTAGCCTGTTTCTTTATTTACAAAATGTTCCTGGTAGCCAGAGCTGTGAACACCCAGGTGTTAAAGCAAACAGAGTCCATTCTTTGAGCTACAGCACTGGACATGATTTATCTTCTAGAGATCAATTGCTTTGCCTTTTGATCAGTTATACAATTATTACCTAGATACATTAAAAAATCAATCTCCCAACAATATATATAATTATATGGCTGGGTGGCTTTGGCATCCTGACATGGAAAGCATCAATCAGTTAAATAAAGTTTCAAAGTGGGCTTAAAAGAGTCTCACAAGAAGGAAGCAGGATGTTAAGGACTACACACAAACAAAAGACCTAGTGATATAACAAAGTGTTCCCAAGGACCCTTGAACTACTAGTTTATCATTAACTACAGAGGGACGTGATGCTTTGTATGTGTTCTCTGAAGTTCATACCTGATTGATTTTGTATTTCTTTGTGCCAGATACTCATGATAACCATTCTTTGTAATCACTTCACTGGACACAATTTTTCTTCAGTAATATAATGCCAACTTGTGTGTATAAAAATTCCTGCCTCAGAACAGTAAAGTGCATTCAGACTCAACCTACATCTGGTGTGTCTATCTGTCATTCATTGGACCAGTGCCTTCCTGCATACCAAAGACCTTGGTTCCCCCACGGGTGTGTGTCCTGACTGAGTCAGTCCGTGGCAAACCAGGAGGCCTGCCAGCCCCAAGGAAAATCCAGTTTAGAGCCTTTCAACCCAATCTTCTGCCTACCCAGTCCACTTGAAGCACAGCAGACAGCAGATATAAGCTGAACTCTTGTCTCCAAAGCTCCACCATCAGGCCTAGAACTCTACCTCTCTGCCTCAGGAGGTCTGCAGGACCACTCAGAGACACAGCCACCAGAAGTGAATAGTTTCTTCTTCTTTGAGCTCTGTTATCAAGCCCAAGCCTCTGTTTACCTACCTGAGAAGTTCTGTTGCATCAGGAACTCTAAGCCACCACCAGGGACAATCAGAAGGCAAAAGGCTAGTGTAAGAATGTAACCAACGGGCAATATAGCAGCAACAAAGCCCAGCTTAGCTATTCTCCCATGGAGAACCTCAAATATCTTAACACTAACAAAACAAAGAAGATTGATGTGTTAATAAAAAGATAGAGAGAGAGAGGAGATATGTTCTTTTTGGGTGTGGTCAAGTATAGGCGAAGGGAATGTCTCACGGGACCCATGCAGAGACATCCTTTCTCCCTGAGGGACCAGCCACACATAACAGATGACATAGTATAGAATAGTTTATTCAGGTCATGTGAGAGGATTTAAGAGGTTAGTAGAGGCAGAGAAAGGAGGAGAGAGTGAGAAAGTAGAGAAATAGAGGCTGACCATGAATACCTGGAGAGAGGGGGAAGGGAATAGGGGAAGAGGGAAGGGAAGAGTCCAAGAGGGCAAGAGAGAAACAAGAGAACAAGGAGGGGGCAAGTAGTCCCTTTTACATTGGGTCAGGCCTCCCTGGCTGTTGCCAGGTAATTGTGGGGTGGAGCATGCCTAGCTGCAGCCAGGCAAATATGGGGTGGAGTTTAGACAAATGCTAACACATGTGATGCTAAGCCCAGTCTTACAAAGATGATAGAGACCTTTAGAGAGGAAATGAATAAATTCTTTAAGAAACACAGGGAAATTCAATGAAATATATTGAGAAAATGAATGAAACTTTCAAGACTTAAAAATTGAAAGAAGATAAATAAATAAAGCATAAACTGAAGGGATGTTAGAGCTGGAAAATCTAGGGAAAGGAAGAGGAATTCCAGAGTGGAGCATCACAAATAGAATATAAGAGGTGGAAGAAAGTCTCAGGTGTAGAAGATAGGATTGAAGAAATGGATACTTCAGTCAAAGAAAATGAAAATCTAACAAGTTCCTAAAAAAAAGTAGCCAAGAAATCTGTGACATTATGAAAAGACCAAACCTAAGAATAATAGGAAGAGAAGAAGACTCCTACCTCCAAGGCCCAGAAAATATATTCAACAAAATCATAGAAGGCAACATCCATCCTAAATACAGAGATACCTAGAAACATATAAGAATTTTACCGACCACCAAACAGATTAGACCATACAACAAAGTCCTTCTGCCATATAAACACTAAATGTACAGAACAAAGAAAGAATATTAAACACTGAAAGGGAAAAGATCAAGTAACTTAAAAATGCAGACCTATTACAATTAGACTGGGCTTCTTAGTAGAGACTATATAAACCAGAAAGTGCAGTACAGATAACTTGCAGACTCTAAGAGATCACAGTTGCCAGCTTAGAATAACATGATCAGCAAAACTTTAATCTCCATAGAGGGAGAAAATGAGTTTTTCCACAACAATAGCAAATTTATACAATATCTATACACAAACCCATCCCTACAGAAGATACTAAAAGGAAAATTCCAATCCAAGGAGGCAAACTATACCCAAGAAAAAATAGGAAATTAATAACTTTATGCCAGCAAAACTAAAAAAAAATGTAAGAACACACATACTCACACACTAAGACCACCACCATCAAAATAACAGGATTTAGCAGCCATTGATAATTAATAATCTCTTAACACAATTGGACTCAATTCTCCAATAAATAGACATAGGCTAACAGAAAGGATGGCAAAATAAAATCCACCCTTCTGCTTTATGTACGAAACACACTTCAGCAACAAAAATTGAGAGTAAAGGGCTGGAGAAAAGTTTATCCAAGCAATGAGACCCAAGAAATAAGCTGGAACAGGCAATCTGATATCTAAGAAAATAAAACAAAACAAAACAGATTTTCAACTAAAATTAATAAAAATAGATGGGGAAGTAATATCCAAATTATATAAAGAACAACAACAATAAAACCCTTAGAAACCAACTAACCAAATAACCCAATTTAAAAATGGGGTATAGAGCTAAACAGAGAATTCTCAACAGAGGTTTATATAATGGTGGAGAAGCACTTAAACACCTGTTCAACAACCTTAGTAATCAGGGAAATGCAAATCAAAATGATCCTGAGATTCCACCTTACCTTAATCAGAAGGTCTAAGATTAAAATTTCAACTTCCAGCACATGCTAGCAAGGATGTAGAGAAAGAGGAACACTCCTCTACTGCTGGTGAAAATGTAAATTGGAAAAAACACTCTGAAAATCAATCTGACGGTTCCTCAAAAAATTGGAAATAGTTCCACCTGAAGACCCAGCTATACAGTTCTTGGCCACATACCCAAAAGATGTTCAGTCATAATCCAGGGCACATGGTCCACTATTTTCATATCAGCATTATAGCCAGTAATAGCTACTAGCAGCTAGAACTGGAAGCAACTCATGTTCCTCACCTGAAGAATGAATACAGAAAATAAAGTCCATTTACAAAACTGAATACTATTCAGCTATTAACATGAGGACATCATGAAATTTGCAGGCAAATTGATGGAACTGGAAAATATCATCCTGAGTGAGGTAACCCAGATCCCAAAGACATGCATGGCATATACTCATATGTAGAGCGCCTTATTGGGGTGCTGTGCTGCCTGGCATGAACTTGACATTGACCAAAGACACGGACAAGGGCTTCAAGCAGGAATCTGACTTAAGGGCATAATAGAGAAGTAGGTTAAGGCAGGAAATTTAATCTTAGGGTGAAACTAAAGAAACAGTCTTCAGGCAAGGTTTTGAACTTAGGCAAGGAAGCAGTCTCAGGTATTTTGGTTATTCTGACAAGCCCTTGGAAACAACTGTCACAGGACTTTGCTTATTGCCTTGACAATTTTGTGTTTACTGTCTTGCTTGTTCCTCTTTGTACTACTATCGATCTTAATGCCTGCATGGAATTAAATTGGTATAAGAGTGGATTGGAAACTATTAAACCTGCCTTCAGTCTCAGAATTGACTGGAGTCATGCTGCAATGTTGTCCAATTGTCTTTTCTTTTAATCCTCGCTCCTGCACTGGAGAAGCAGTTGACTGACTAAGCGGTCTTGGTCACTCATTGATAGTGGATATTAGGCAAAAAGTATAGAATATCCATGATGCAACACACAGACCATAGTAAGATTAACAGGAAGGAAGGCCCAAGTGAGGATGCTTCAATCCTACTTTGGAGGGAGATGAAATAATCACAAGAGGGAGAGAGAGGGACCTGCATGGGAGAGGGGAGAAGAGGGGAAAATGAGAGCAGAGTCAGCTATGGAGAGAGACCAGAGGTAAGCCCAGAGGGCAAGAAGAATGAATGGAAATATAGTGCTGCTGGGGCTGTGGTTAGAGGGAAGGGAGAACCCCTAGAAAGTCCCAGAGACAGAAAGCAATGGCTTGTAGCTTCCTGAGGAGCCATGGTTTGGTATCTTGGTTCTCCCTAGTCATTCTCGCTCACACTTCTTTTGAATAATATTTTTATTATTGGAAAAAATATTAGTGAATCTACATTTAAAATGAATATTGTGTAATTACTTAATTTATGATTGTGATATGAAACAAAATATAATTTTTCATTTAAAGCAATAATTATATATACATACACATATACATGCTAGAATATTTTCATCAAAATATATATTGGACATATTTCTTTCCATTTACTTCCATTCTCTTTCTCAAACATTTTTCTCCCATGAGTCTTTTTCCTACTGCTGAGATTTTTTTCTACAAAGTGTTTCATTATATGTATTTATGTACATGTTTAGTTTTTTTTGTGTGTGTGTGTATGTGTGTGTGTGTGTGTGTGCACATGTGCACGCTTTATGTGTGGAACACTTTGTCTTAGCATGAATAGATATTTCAAATGGAAAATGTGATCTTTTTAGTATTTCTCTCCAGCCATCTTTAACTTAGTGGAAAGTGTACATCCTCTACCCAATGGAGTTCTGACAAAGAAAGGGGAAAAAACTGAGATCTTGCTTTTCTGACAAAGAAAGGGGAAAAAACTGAGATCTTGCTTTTCCTTAATGTCTACACTTCATTGTTCTTTGTTTATAATGAATAGAGTTGTGACTTATTCTCCTTTTATAGAAACATTGTGGTGATATTTTAGATCCTTAGTAAGTTTACATAGTCATATCTGTTTATTATCATATTCTTGTAGTTTCAAAAGTACATTTGGCTCCATTTTTACTCTCCAGTTAGATGGGTATTAAAAGGATATCAAACAAAGATTCCTTAATACACATCTGAAGTCTAAATAGTTTCAGCGAGTAACATGAAAATATTTGAGAAATAAAACACAGTTCAAAGAGCTTTTTATAATATACAATAGAGTTTTTTTAGAGCATGGTGAGGGGAGTTAAGAGGGTAGTAGGGGCAGAGAAAGGCAGGGGGCAAAAGTAGAGAAGTAGGGGCCTGTCATGAACACATGGGGGGCAGGTAATGGGGAATGGGTGAAAGAGTAGGAAGCAGAAAGGGAAGAGCAAGAGCAAGAGAAGGAGAACTTTAGTTTAAAAGCAGCCTCATTTATAATAGCCAGAAGCTGGAAAGAACCCAGATGTCCCTCAATGGAGGAATGGATACAGAAAATGTGGTTTATTTACACAATGGAATACTACTCAGCAATTAAAAACAATGAATTCATGAAATTTTTAGGCAAATGGTTGGAACTGGAAAATATCATAAGTGAGCTAACCCAATCACAAAAGAATACACATGGAATGCAGTCACTGATAAGTGGATATTAATTAGCCCAGAAGCTTTGAATACTCAAGACACTATTAACAGATCAAATGATTCCCAAGAAGAAGGAAGAAGAGGGCCTTGGTCCTGGAAAGGCTTGATCCAGCATTGTAGGGGATTACCAGGACAGAGTAATGGGAGAAGGGACGAGGACTTATGGAAGGGGGAACCGGGAAAGGGGAAAACACTTGGAATGTAAACAAAGAATACAGAAAATATTTTTTTTAAAAAAGAAAATATCTAAAAATAAATAGATAGATAGATAGATAGATAGATAGATAGATAGATAGATAAAAATACACACGCCCAGGTCTCCAGAGATGGTGCAGCACTTAAGAGAATTTTCTCTGACTTCAGAAAACTCATGCTTGTCTCCAGAATCCATGTATTTCTTCATAACTTTATGTAACTTCTATTCAAGAAGATCTTAAAGATGCTCTTTCTAGCTTCCAGGATGAGAGACAAACAAGTGGTACACATATGTATATATAACCAAACTACTTGTAAACTCATGATAAAAATGAAAGAATCTATCTCCCTCCCTTGAGACAGTTCTCATCCCTTGGCCCCTTATTAATTTTTTACAGTGCTGATCTAAAGGGTCAAAAGAGAATAATGGAAGAGAAATAGATAAACTGTGGGTGGAGGAGATGCTAGGTAGAAGAGGGGATATAGAAAGTGATAACACTGAAGAATTTTCATAAAACATGGAATTCTGTTACTGTAGAAGTTTCCTAAACATAAATATGTATATATATTCAAACACATGTATGTACTTTATCCTATTATATAGATACTTAATACCTACATAACACATACACATATGTAATATATACTTAACACATATATACATACATACATACAGCATGCATACATACATGCATACATAAAAGATCTGAGAAAGACTTTCTCTTATTACAGGATGAAAATGACTATGATAAATAAAAAGACCTTTGTGAAGATTTAGTTATTACATTTTGGAGTTGTTTGCCAGTGATTTCTCATAAACCCCTATATATCAATGACTATTACCAATTCTATTGGTCACCTTCCATAACATGATGGTAAGACCACACTGCTTATGATACAACATATGTGCGCCATAAAATAAGCAAAAATCCAGCTAGAATTAATGTGGAAGCTTAATCCCTAGTGCATGGTTTCTTCAGTGCTGGGGAGTGAGTGCCGATTGTGAGAGGAGAGACATCGTCCTGAGTATATATCACTGTGAGCCCTGAGAAACTACAGAATGATGGGCCTGCTGAGACATGTCCATGGTGCAACAGAAGAATGAACATCATGCAAGTAATCAGCCCCTTTGGACAGGATTTCAGTCTTGCTCAAAAAAATGAAACCCATGCCTGACATCATTATAGGACCAGGAAATTATAGCTAGACAGGTCATAAACCTGAAGCAAGAATCTACCACTATTTTCCCTAATGGACATGGTATTTACCTGACTCCTAAAGATATATTGTTATGCCCATAGATTAATGCATCACTCAACTCTCATCACAAAAGCTTCTTTTTCCAAGAGATGGTTATTAGCAGATGCAAAGAATAAGAAATTTCAGAATTCTTTGCCTTACATGTGATTTTCGTACCATCAACCCCACTATAGGCCAATCACAGAAGAGGGAAGCAAACCAGTGTAAAAGTCAGAGGTAGTGAGTAATTAAAAGAAAATGGAAATGATGGAACATAGCAGTTGTAGAGTAATTTTAATTCAGCAACATGGCTGTTTAGCAAGGAATCACATCCAAATATATCATCTGGCTGGAATACAGACACTTGCTCACTGCACATCTTTAATCCCAAACAACGTAGGTAGGTTAGTTTGTAGAAGGAAGCCATCATGTTTGAAAGTGAGGTCTACCCGAGGGGCAGAAAAGGTAACAAATCAGAGAAAGATTTGAGAGAATGAGTCATAGATCAGATACACTCAATTCTCATAAGAACAGAGAGGAAAGAAAGGAGAAACTATTCACGAGCTGAGAATCACCATTGTCATTGTTGTCATCATCACCACCACTGACAACAACCATCACCATCAGTAGCATCATTTCATCTATTTTTTTAAAGATTTATATATTTATTTTATGTAAGTATACTGTAGCTGTCTTCAGACACTCAGAAGAGGGAATCAGATCTTATTACAGATGGTTGTGAGCCACCATGTGGTTGCTGGGATTTGAACTCAGGACCTTCGGAAGAACAGTCAGTGCTCTTAACCACTGAGCCATCTCTGCAGCCCTGTTTCATCTTTTGATGTTAGTCAGCCATTACATAGCTTCTGTACTAAGCATTAATAATTGTCCACATTAAGTGAGAAATAAATCATTGACTATCTTGTGTAGTGAGGATTACAAGTCAATGCTATACCATCATTTTTATTTTAACTTATACATTGCAGAATGTTTCCTTTCCTGGAAATTAATCTTTATTTTAAAGAAAAATATTCACAGTTGTTGATTATGACAGTGCATATATGTAATTCAGTCACTCGAGATGCAAGGGTAGGGGCAACAGTAGCCTAAGTCTGGGCAAACTAGTAAGAAGAGATTGCTCTGCGTGTTTGCGAGACTGTCTCAGAATATAATCGAATAGAAATAAAGAAAGTTAAAATAAATAAATAATAAGGAATGAATGGTATGTGTCAAAATAAAAGCTACTTTCTTTAAAGAAAAAACATTAAAGAGGAAAATAATTACTTTTTGAGAAATTTTCTTTTTGTATTAGCAAAACACATTTAATATGTAAAGGTATTCAGAAGCCTGCTGACAGTACAGATTATCATAAATTAAGTAGATGAGAGGGAAGAAACCTAGTGATTTGGAGCTTACTGAAAAGCAGGAGATTAACAGAATGTCAGAAATGTGATGCCTGTGCTCTCCTTTCCTTTGTGCCTACATATATATATATACATACATATATATATATATATATATGTATATGCATATATATTAATAATGAAAACAAGTAATCACAAGTATGAGAGAATACCCTCACTTTCATATTTTCATGTACTGCATGATATTATCAAAACAAAATGTTGGGTTTTTGTATATGCTTCTATGTGAGAATTACAAATTATAACTGCATGATATCCAGGACAGATTAAAAGTTTCTGAGGCCTCGTGGCCTTTTCCCTTTCCACATCAACATGTCTATCGTTGTCTGTGTTCAGATCATGTTTAAGTCAAAAAGTGAGACATTACGGGTGTAGTTTCTGATATTCCTGGAAGACACAATCCCACAACAAATTCCTGGTACTTGTTCTCCCAATCTCAATGAAAAAGAGGCCATGAACGTGGTCTGACTCTCAGATCTAACTTGTTAACCAAATGGGTTCCAAGGAAATGCCCAAAGAATACAGACTGTTGTCAACATAAGAGGTTGCTTTCCACAAACTGACAGCTAAGACTGCATTCCTAAAGACAACATTCAGATAGTTCAGTAATCAGGAAAAGGCCAAGCTACTGCCTTCATAGAACCTTCACCATTTAGTTCTAATGACTTTGGCAGAATAAGATACTCTTCAGCCTCTAAAAAGAGAAATGTAAAGTCCAAGGTAGCTGCAAACCTTTATTTATAATGCTGCTGTTAGTTGAAAGGCAGCTTGTTTCTGAATAGATGATGAGGAACCAGCACTGTTCCCATGAAAGACGTTCTTTATTGAAGAGGGGAAGAAGCAAGGACAAGAAAAGAGAGATGGGTCGGGGGTCTTTTATCTGGGCCATGACATAGATGCCAGGTAATGACTGACATGCACCACCATGCACAGGTGATGCAAATGAGGCATGTGCAGGGAGTGTTCCAAGAGTAGCCATGGCAACAGATGCAGGAGGGCCCTTGTCTCCTAGGGAGGACATCATTGCTGGATTCGAAGGCTAGGTGTAAACTGCTTCTGATGCTAACAGGTATACTGGATGCAAAATATACTGTAGCAATGGCTATGCCAAGCTTGTGGGAATAACCAACCGATATCTGATTTGACTTAAGGCTCACTACCATGCCTGACACTGTTTTGGTGACCCAGAATAGGATTCTAAATAGCATAGAGACCTAGGGTAAATTGAAAAAAAAATATATACTCATGGTCCAGAAAATAATAACTAAGAGGTAGTGATAAAATGATTGTTAATTACATTCTGCTATATTCATAGATTATTATTCTGCTATATTCATATTCACCAGAGAAAGTTCCTTTCTCCTACAGATGGGAACAAATTTACAGACTTACTGCCAGATATTATGCAGAGAGAGACATTGGAACAAAAAGCTCCAAATGGGATGTTTCCATAAAATTCCTTGCAACATAGCTCAGGAAATGCCTAGGAAGTGGAGGTAGAAAAAGTTTAAGACCAAAGGAGATGGAGGCCCTCTAGATCAACTGAGCAAAGCTCATGTGAACTCATGGAGACCGAAGCAGCAAGCACAGGTTTTGCACAGGTGTTCACAAGGTCCTCTGCGTACATATTTAGTTTAGATTTTTCTGGGACTCGAGAGTTGAGGAGCCAAGTGAGTCTGATTCCTTAGCTTTCTCCTGTGCTTTTGTTCTCCCGGTTTGCCTTGTCCAACTATGATGTGTTTGTTTGTTCTTCTCTAATAGGAAAACTCAAGTAGACCTGGGTTGATGGGAATAGGGAGGAACTGATAGGAAAAGAGAGAGGAGAACCTGTAATTAGGATACAGTTCAAGAGAAAATCTATTTTTAATACTATGGAAAAAAAGAAGAGGCAAAAGTCACGAATTTGAAAGAGTTCAGGGAAGAGAATTGAGATGGTTTGGAAGAAGGAAATGGAAGGGGGAAATCCCACAATCATATTTTAATCCCAAAACCTAAAGGAAGGAAAAATAGGATTTTGAGTTTGTTTTTCAAGCTAAAATATGATTTCCATGTTTATGATGCTTGATTTTTAATTGTAAAACTGAAAGAATTTATAACTGCCTTTAAAAGAAATACCTGGACATATCTATAAGAGCTTTTATAAATTACGAAAATTCAGGTGGGAAGAGCTAAGGTGATTATGTATTATGATAAAAATGGTTCTTACATCTAAGAGACTGGATCTTTTGTTGGATCTCAGCCACAGTTAATACTACACCTTGAGGTCACTTAAAGACTTAATGCTATTCTTCTGTGTGCTATTATTCATTTCTTTAACCTGCTTTTAAAAGTATGTTACAGCCAACATTACTTGCTTTGTATTTCTTAGGTAATCAGCTTTTCCATCCTAAACTAACCCAGAGCTTTAATCTCCAATCATGGATTCTTTCAATCCCTACCCTAGTGCAGTGTTTGCATGTTTGTATTCATGTGATTGCAATTACCTCCTGAAAAAGAAATTGCAGGCTGAAAGAGAACTTCCCACACCCAGTGTCGAATATTGCATATGCACATTGCTTGAAATAATATTTATAATACTCTTTTTATTGAGGTTAGTTGGGATCAGTTGAGTTTATGACTTAACATGATGTAAAATCCTGTGAAATAGGATTTTACATGTATAAAATCCTATTTTATAGGGATCGTATAGGGATTTCATCTCATCTCCATGTCATTCTTTCTGTACAATTCAATAAAAGAGAGAGCAAAGCCTTTTGTTAGGGGCAACAATACAAACAGAGACACATGCACAGACGTAGGTATAGATACAGGGACAGGTTCAGAATCATGCAACAGACAGAGTAGAATGACAGGTAACATTTGAAAAGTGAATCAAGAATGATCTCTCCCTTGATTGACTCCAAGAGCAAGCAAGTGCTCTGTATTCTTGTCCAAATGTGACATCAAAGAGTTATTGGTGACCCAAAGTTTATTATTAAGTTTATTGTTAATAATAATTATCTATTAATAATAAATATTATTAATAAGTTTAAACCAATGTGAAGACTTACACGAAGTATGGGCTGTACAATTTTAAGAGAGAAAGATCTGTAATGCCTACAGGGAAATAAGCAAAAGTGTTGACGTCCTTCTGAGCCCTCAAAGTGGATGCTGCTATGCTGCCATCTTGCTCTACTTCTGCCCCCATTGATTTCCTCCCATGACAGAGTGCGTAGTCTTGAATTGTGAATGTACATAAACCCTTCCTTGAATTGTCTTTGTCAGTATTTGGTCAAGGAAGCAAGAAAAGTCACTAATACTAACTGTTAAAATTCTCAGAAAACTAAGAAGGCATAACTTTTATATTCTTTCTAACGGACCTTTTCTTTATTAACCATTTCTTCAAGTGTCGTGTGTTAATTTGAAGTTCAAAGACATTAGCATGAATGACTTTTGTAAAGTGAAGTGTGTGATGCTATGATTTAATGCATTACAGGTAGGTCAGTCACAATGCGCCCAATGCCTAGATCATTCTTTTATATTGGCATTGCTCCATGTCACACGCCTGTCCTTTCTCTCCCATCACTCCCTTCACATAGACTAATGCTTGTTTACATTTTTCTTAGCAAGGACAAATGGACCTATGCCTTACCAGGATAAAAAATAATTGTGCAGTACATTTGTTCCTAGAGGATGTCTTCAGTGTGAACAATGAACGCAAATAGAGACATCAAACTGAAAGTACGTTAAATCTAGTGGTTTCTGAATTTTATGAGTCTAGCTATTGAGGTAGATTTTATTTTATTTCTAAAGGTACCCCTCCTTTTTGTCTTCTTTCTTTTATGTTTTTAGTCTTCTTTCAAAATTGAGGTTTGCTAGTATTTGTAGAAAAAACAATAATTTATTTTCAGAGTAATTCAGTTTGATATAATACTCAACATGATCTTCAGCGGTTCTTAATATTTTAAAACCTAACTGAATATAAAACCCAACTTAATATTTTAAAACTCCAACTACGTGGAGGAGAGATGGTTATGTTCATGTGTGTGACTTCTGGCAGGTGGATGAACTCCAGTTAATGTTCGTACATATAGGTGAATATAGATAGCACAAATCAAACTCCATGTGCTCTTAGGGGAAAATAAAAATAGGACATAAAGTTGGGTAGTTGAGTTGAGAGTAAGTGGTAGGTCTGTGAAAAGTTAACATGAATTTTGGGGCTGAATATTGGAAAGTATTAAGAGACTATTTTAATAAAATATAATTATTATATAAAATTTTTACATTTTTTAATATGAAAAATTTTGTGTTATCTTCTGGGTATTTCAGTTTGCAAGTACTAACTATAAAAATGCATAGTTCCCTGATACTCATATGTGTATTTCAGTCTTACAAACTTCTCCATTTCTCTAGCTTAGCTTTGGCCCAGTCTCTTTTCTCTTCTCTAGCTGAGCTTTGCCTCATGTCATGTTTTTACAGGTTCCAGGAATTACAGAAAATATATACTTTCCTATTTTTAGTTGACTTCATTTAATATGGTGATCTTCAATTTCTATTGTTTTCCTCCAAAAGAGCTAATTTTTAAAAGGTTTGTTTTATTTTGAGAATTGTATACTTTGAAATATAATGCCATATTCATCTTCTTTACCTCACCCATATTTCCCCAACAATCTCCTCTTGAAACGCCATGGCTCTTGTTCTTCTTTCTTGTTTCTTCCTCAACTTCATCTTCAATTCACTCACATTTCCTTCTTCATTGTCTTCTCTTCTGCAGCTCACTAACTTTAGTTAGAACTGCCTATTGGTACATGACTTTTCAATCCTCCACTGCAATGTGGAGAACATACAAGTAGCAATATACTTAATAAAAAATTTAACAACTGTCCCCTGCCAATAACTTCTCACTAAAGGATTATGTAACTCACACTGTCTAAGCAGGGATTTTGGCTCATTCTCAGTTTTGCAAGTCTTGTGCTAGTAAAGACAGTTCCTGTGAGCTCATCATTAGGTTAGCCCTGCCATGTCCAGAAGACGGCCTTTCACAGTATTTTTCTCTATCCTCTGATGCTCACCTTCTTTCTGCCTCCTTTCCATTTTTATAAATAGTCGTTACATCTAAAATATTATAAATAAATATTTGTTTAATTTCTGCATGGAAATATTATGGATTTTTGTAGTCTGTATTATGTTTATTAATGCCTTCCTGTGTCCCATGTGCAAATCATCCTTTAAATATACACAATAACTAAAATAATAATTGTATCTATTTAATAGACTAGATATATAATATTTTTGATTTAATGCTCTCTCTCCTTAAAATCTTCCATGAATGCCAAAGTAACTCTCTCCTATTTTTTAATAGACAGGTACTTGACCTCGACAAGCAGTGTCTTCATATCTATATACCTCTCTCTTCATTTCTTCAAAAATGTGATATTTTCAGTGGCTCAAAATTTCTAAATGTGATGTCTTTCCAAAAAAAAAAAAAAATCACTATTCTAGCCAGGCGTGGTGGCACAAGCCTGCAATCCCAGAACTTTGGGGGCAGAGGCAGGCGGATTTCTGAGTTCGAGGCCAGCCTGGTCTACAGAGTGAGTTCCAGGACAGCCAGGACTACACAGAGAAACCTTGTCTCGAAAAACCATAAAAAAATCACTATTCTATAAATTTGAAAATTTTAACAAAGAAGTTAATAGTTGACATAGAATAAAATTGAGCCGCACATCTGCTTAGGGAAAGTTATGCTGATTCTATGAAACAATGTTTTCAGGGCCGGAATAGCGGATGATTCAAAGCTCCTGTCAGCCCAAAGAGAGCGACCAAATGGCAGAACAGGCATCCTCCCAACAAGGATTTGGGAAAGGGCCAGTCTGTCAACATTGTTTTGCACCAGTGCAGCTCTGCGGGCCTTGGTATAAGCAAAGGTTGGATAGCAGCAGGCTGTGACCTGAAGGCATGGCGGGCAGAGCCTAGTCTCAGACTGTGTGACACAAATGGAGACTCCTGTGAAACAACATTCGCCAACTGACCAGCGTGGAGAACAACAGGCAGGAACAGGTGGCTGAATCTGAACCGGACAAAGTCATCAGGAAATCGCAGAGTGAAATAGAACACAGGCATTATTAAAATTTTCCCATATGCCGTGGCATGAAATATTAGCAGAAAATAAATTAAACAATTTCCTCTTCTAATTTATACAAACAAAATAGCAGAATATCCTGACTCATCCAGAAGCTATGGATTTGAACCATAACATAAGTGTTAGAGACTGTTTCAAATTTTATCAAAGCTTCACAGGTTTTGTTTGTATATCTATCTGCTTCCATCCATGTACTAAGTTTTCGTTTTTATGGGATTTCATACTGACTAATTTTGTTCACCTGGTGTCCTATTTTCCTTCCTCACTGACCTGTGTTCCCCACATGTAGCCTTCACCCAGAATAGGCAATCCTTTCCAATCTTATATAATTTATAGTCTCTTCCACATCCTTCCTCAAAATCATTGCCTTCCCTTTTATATATACATATACAAAAAATAAAATATAGGATTTACATAAGAGCAAGAGCAGGTCCTATTTGTTGTTTAAAGTCTGGGTTCTTTCACTAACAAAACAATTTAAGGAGAGGTAACCTCCTGGAAATTGAAGCTTAAAGTTAAATATAATGCCATTGTATATGTGCCAAATATTAGCTTTTTACTTGATAAATGACTAGGCTGAATCTACGTCATTTTTGTTGTGAATATAGCAGTAGTAAGTATAGATGCACAGCAAGTTCAGAGATAGAATATAGAGTCTTTTAGGGACACGCACAGATCATTAGATCCTCGTTAGCTCTGTTTTGGGTGTTGTAAACATTGCCACATTCATTTCCACCCTGGCATCATCAGTTGCTACTCCTTGAAAAGTGACTCAGGCTTCCTGATTCCTCAACTTTGTCTTCTTTTTGATTACTGCAATTAAAGCTAGGGTGAGACAGAATCTAAAGGAAATATTAATTTACATGTTTCAATGTTATGTAAGATTTTAAAGATACTTACTGCAATATATCACTTGTATGAACTATTTGCTTATAACATTTTTATACATCTGTGTAATACCTTTGAATATACTCACCTCCATTGCCTTTTCTTCCTTGCCTGATGTAAATTCCCTCTTCCCAATGTCTTCTTCACCTTTTATCTCTGTTTCATAAAAGAGATAGATTTAACATATAATGCTTTCTGTTTGTATGTACCTTGTATTGCTTAAGAAGAAAATCTCAATTTTCATCCATTTTATTTCAAAGGAAACAGTGTAATTTATTTTTATGGATGAATAATAATTACATATATATCACATAATGTCTTTGCAGTTGTATGTTATCTGATTAATTTCTTTTCTGGTTTGTTTCTTAAATGCAGGTTCTCACTCCATAAGCATAGCCGACCTGAAACTATGTACACACACACACACACACACACACACACACACACACACTGGAAGGAAACAATTAAGAGTTATCAACAATTATACTTCTGTTGAACTTAACCTGAAGAAAACAATGACAGACCTTGTCAAATTCCTAAATTTACTCATTTATAGATAATACAGAAGACAAACGTGTCATAAAGCACTACGGACATGTTTTCTAGAAGGAACTGAAAAATCAGAGACATTGTAAAGATGATTATGAAAAACACAGAAGAGAAGCATTGTGAAGATGTCTATGAGAAACAGTAAATCAGTGACATTGTGATAAATATGGATAAAATATAGAGTCAAAGTTAAGATAAATGTTGGAAAATTATGGAGCTAATTACTGTAAACAGCAAAGACCAAGTGCTGTCTTTTCTATTTCAGTTAAGTGCAATCATTTTTGTTACAATTTAACATTTATAGAATTGATATAAATTAGTTATTAAAACTATATCATATCCTGTTCAATATGCTGGAGTTAACCAAAAATCTTTCAATGTTTCATTTGAAATACAGGTTAATATGTATATTTATGTATGTATGAAATTGTTATTTTTATGTTAGCATTATTTGTGCCATTGTTTCTATATGTATTTTTGTGCTTCCAAAAATTGATTTTAAAGAAATAGTGTCCAGTTATGAAGCTATGAGTGTAGGCATGCTTAATTACTGATCTCTCTTACAAAATCATGTGCTGAGACTTATAGAAGATTTTTGGAATTGCATCAATGATAACACGGATGGAGAAGGAGCTATTTGTGACCATGAGAGAAAACAAAGTAAACATCAGAGAAAATGCATTACCAATGAACACGACGGTAACTGTACCCTATATCTCTAATAATACCTTATATCTCTAACAGATCATATCCAAGGATATTGAATCTATGACAAAATAAAACTGAAGGGAAACTGTGAAAAACATTTTGGTAAATAAAATAGAATGTGTAGATTACCAAATAAAAACTGAGCTTTTGGAAAAAGAGGGTATATTAGAAGATAACAAAGAATATGAGGACACCATGTGTTTAGTTTGTGCATATAGATATTAATTTATAGTGGTACCTGTATCATCACATTGTCTTTGAAATTAACAGTTCTTTTAACAGAGTACTTTAATAGGTTAGTTTTACTCTTAACAGACTCTTCTTAATTTTTCATGATTTAGGACTTCAGTTATATACATCTTCAAGATTGGTACATAGCAGTACCCAGTGTTTCTATTTTATTGAATAAACATGAGAGATGATGGTTCCAGCAGTCTGCAATCCTTGACTCTAATCACAAAATTCAGAGCCCATAATTTGAGCTACTGTAAAGCTCTGCCATACTACACTGTTTCTGTGCTCCCATGCCTGTGACCACCATATAAGGGCTTTCTTTCTTAATATTGCTCCAGCATGATGTGGTCAAAACTCTGATGTATGGCTCAGTGAGACTCATAGGCTTTGATAAATTGGTCTTAAAGTTCCCTGGTCTGTGTTGCTGAACTGGGAGGCTGTTTCTTACTCATACATATGGTGATTAAAAATTAAAGATGAAATAAAAACCCACAGAATTAAATTATTATGAATTAATTGTAAAGGCTGAAAGAAATTATCCAAGAATAAAAATTAAATATAAAGAAAATTAAAGATAGATTTTAATATGTATATTAAAGGTACATATGAAACACAAAGTTAACATGTTTTATCTTCTAAAAGATCTCCAGAATCAATAAAGGAGAATCCTTTATTGAGAGAAAAAGAAAAGCATGAAAAGTTTAATATATAGGTGATGATAGTAGGTATTAATGCTTAGTCTAAATGCTTAAATTTAATAATAATGGAAGAATGCACATTCAACAAAACAAATAATTTTTATATTGTTTATCTCAAGATTCTCAAGTTAATGTAGTAATACATGGTAGGAGGTTTTCTATTAATTTTTGGCTGCTTTAAAATTGTACTCATTAATACATATGAAATATATGGAGATTGTAGTAAATTAAAATTTTAAATTAATTATGCTTATGAGAAGTTTTCTAGATATTCTTATTTTTTTTCTCGATTAAGTCATCTATTTACTTTATGTCCTCATCACAGATGGCAGCCTCCCCTCCCTGCTCTCCTCCCAGGCTGTCTCATCCCCCTACTCTCCCTCCATCTACCCGCCTCAGCTCAGCTTCCTTCCACAGCTCAGCCCTGACACCAGTAATGATACTCTGCTGAACTTGTCAGGCATAACTGTCATGGGAGAGACTTTGTGGGGCCTGTCGACCTTGCCAACACAGGAACTAGCATGGAACTGATTAGCATGTTCAAAATCAGCAAATCTCAAAATCTGAGGCTGGCAGGAGTAGAAGTAACTTCCTCCCTACTTCCATGCTGACCACAGAGCACAGAACCCTGATATCCCCAACCAGATAGTCACAGAGAGTCAGTCATGTAACAGCACTTGGCACTCTTTCCCAGGCAAACGAAGAATCTCAGTAGCCTTAGCCTTCAGCCAATAGCTTTTAGACACCCTGGATATTCTCCTGCCATTTTCTAAAATTATATAACCTTTGGTGTATCCCAAATAAAGGATATACATTCTAACCCAGCCTGAATAATGAAATATATCGAAAGCTAAGGTTATCTCAGAAAACGGCTTCATTAAAGATTGTCAGAGAAGAGCTGTAAGACCAAGATCCTTGAGGAAGACCTATCTCACTGTCCCACCCCTCCAGCCCTCACCTCCCACCCCTATCAATCTATATGTATATATTTATGCTTATGCATATATATATGTACATGTGTGTGTTATGTTTATGAGTGTGTGTGTGTGTGTGTGTGTGTGTGTGTGTAAAATACAAAAATCATGAAGTGCAAATTTCTGTGAAGACTTATTGTGTCATATGATGTTTTTCTGGAAGCTGTTTTATGAGAGGGTGATTTGCTGAGGCAGACACTTGAGAGGATGCATGATGATTGGAAAGAGTATAAACATAACACAAGAAGCAGTGAGTTTCACTCTTGTATTGGTTTGCTTTGCACTACTTCATTGGTCTTCGCTGACTAGGCTCCTGCTTTGGTTTGCCTCGCAGTGCTTTGCTGGTCTTTGCTTGTCATGACTTCATAGACAGAAATGCTCCAGAGAACTCCTCATGGTTTCCTGACTGTTCTGTGCCACTTCTGCAGACACATGCCAGTTCAGTGGAACCTACCAGATTCTTCTGGATCGTCTTGCTGCTACTGATTTTGTTTGTTGTTTGTTTGTTTTGAGACAGGGTTAGCCCTGGCTGTTCTCGACTCACTCTCTAGACCAGACTGGCCTTGAACTCAGAAATCCACCTGCCTCTGTCTCCCAAGTGCTGGCATTAAAGGTATGTGCTGCCACATCCCAGCTACTGAGTCATTTTTAGTGTTTGGACATTGGACTGGACTTCTGCTACTGATTTGTATTTGATGTTTTAGAGTGGAATGCTGATATTCTGTCAACAAAGAATGGAATTGCCCCAACGAATTATTCTAAACATGTCTCCATCCCAGCTCTTTCTTTTCACCTATCTCTGGTAGGTGGGCCAGAAGAGAGGCTGAAGTGTTTAAGGACCCTTATTAAAGTAGGTTTTGAGACACCCAAGCGTACACTCTCATAAATAAAATAGCAAAACCCCCTCAGTGTTCATGTTCTACTACAGTCCCTTTTTTTTATATCATATCAAACCATTACTATTAAATACAGTCGTATGTTTATTAAAAGGAGTCTTGTCTTAGAAACTTTGAGTTTTGCAATGATATTCATTTTTAAATGATTTGATGTGTGTGTGTGTGTGTGTGTGTGTGTGTGTGTGTGTGTTGAGTCTTATATTGCCTAGTTCTGGGTTTAAATACTGGAAAATGGATTGTTTTTTTTTTTTTTTAATTTTCTCATGTAAACACCATAATGCATACCTAGGTGGTACCCAAACCTAGGTGGTTCTGATATGCAAGTATATATGTGTAACAATAAATTGAGGAAAATTTCACTATATAATCCCTAACAGCATTCTGCTATACTTTAATGCCTACCAATATTAGCTACATACTGAACATTCTCATTGTTTTCTATACAGATATATTACATTGCAAAACATTTTAAATATCTTGTGTTTTGAAAACTAACCTTTTGGACTTACGTTTTAAAAGATAATTTCATTTTTAATGATCAATAAAACATTTTATTATTAGTTGTCTCTGTCTATGAATGGAATTTGTTTGACTATAATTAAGTATATTAATCATCTTGTGGTCATTATATGTTTAGATGCTCATTTCTGAGTTTATCTTTGTTGAATGGGTATTTTCTTAGTGTTTTCCCTGGTTTCCTTTTCTTCTCTGACTTCTAGCCTGAGTGGCCTGGGGTTCTGGCGATTAATTCGCTAGTCTTCAGGTAAAGTGGGGTGTGCTCCCTGGAGTTTTGTGGGCTGGATGGCCTCTGGGGTTTTGATTGCTAACATTGGCTCTGAGGTCCCTTGTACCAGTGAGGCCCAAGGTCCTCAGTGCCAGGGTTGCCTCCATGCATGCACGCTGCATCGCCAGTGAGAAAATGAGGTACACAGGACAAGGTGTATCTCACCACTGCTGTGTGTACCCTAAGGGGACCTAGAGGGCAAAAGGTCTGGGGCAGAGTCATATCTGCTTGTTCCTGATGCCTGCAGACCTCCGGAAATGCAGGCAGTGCCTAAGAATGGAGTTTCCCTATTGGTTAATTATGAAGGAATTAAGACCAATAGTGTAGATGCTTCAATCAATCCTACATAGACCGGGAACAACATAATCATAGGAGGTAGAGAGACAGAAGGACACGCGAGAGAAGCAGGGTCAGGAACAGGTATCAGAAGGGACAAGAGAGAAGTACAGAGGATCAGGAAATTAAATAGAAACCTGTAGCAGTGGGGGATGGGGACTGGTGGGTAGTCATTAGAAAGTCGCAGGCTCCAGACAATCAGGAGGCTCCCAGGAGCCAATGGGGATGACCTCAGCCAAAACACCCAACAAAGAGGAGATATGACCTGTAGAGACCACCTGCAGCATAAAAACACGGCCCCCAGTTGAGGGATGGGGCCACACACCTATCTCAAAATTTTTAACTCAGAAATGTTTCTGTCAAAAGAAAGACAGGGACAAAACTTGGAACAGAGACCAAAAAATGGAAAGGTCATCCAGAGACCTCTTGATCCATCACATATACACACTCCAAATCCCCCCACTAGCCCTGATGCCAAGAAGTTCTTGCTGACAGGAGCTTGATATGGCTGTTCTCTAAGAGGTATTACCAGTACCTGACCACAGATGTAGATACAGCCAACCATTGGGCTGAGCCCGTGAACCCCAATGGAAAAGCTAAGGAAGGACTGAGTGAGCAGAAGGGCATTACAACCACATAAGAAGAAAAATGTCAACTAACCAGACCACCCAGAGCTCCCAGAGACTAAATCACCAACCAGAGACTATACATGGAGGGATTCATGGCTCCAGTTACATACCTAGCAGAGGATGGGCTTATTTGGCATCAATGGGAGGGGAGGGAGGCTTGATGCCCCAGCATAGAGGGATGCAAGAGGGGTGAGGCAGGAGTGGTTGAATGGGTGGAGGAGCACCCTCATAGAGGCAAATGGGAGGGAGGAGAGAGGGGATGAGTTTGGTGGTTGTGAGAGGGTAACCAAGAAAGGGGATATCATTTGAACATTTGAAATGTAAATGAATAAAATGATTAATAAAAATAAAAATTAAAGAATTAAAGAATTAATTTAATTTTAATCTTGTTTTTACATTATTCTTCCTGTTCTTACATTTTTATTACTGTTTTAGTAACTAATTCTATTTATTTTGCTCAGTGTTCCTAGTATATATGTAAAAATTCCTGTAGAATGCTAATGTAAAGAAACATTTCACACAGGTGGGGGATTCTTAAGTTAACACATGAGTGGAGAATGTTATGTACATTTGGAGCTCAGAGGAAAACTTTCTTGATTCTGTTATGGGCTTCCACCACGTGGGTTGAGTCCTCTAAGTTGAATCCAGTCCATCGTAGTTGTTTGCTCCTACTGAGTGCAATAAAAGCAAAGAAAAATACTAGTTAAGTAGAATAGGTTGTATAAAGAGAAAGTAACTATTTACAATTGGCTAACCCCATAATTGTGTGGGCCAATATTCTGACCAAGAAAAAAACACCTCCACATAATGGATGCAATTCTCCAAGTTAAGACTCTTCTACTAATGTTGTGGTAAGGCAGTTCCCCTACACAGTTCCATCCCCTTTGTCTCCTTTCTTTGCTTTCTTCCATATACTCTTTTAAATTGATTAGCCTGTTTCTTCATGTAACGTGTATTCTATTACTCTCTACCAAGCTCTTCTTCAAAAGCCCTGTTCCCCTCCATCTCTTGTTTCTCATTCATGTTTTATGACCTGTATATTATGTTAACACACACACACACACACACACACACACACACACTGGGGGTATGGTATTTTCTCTCAGATTTTATGATTTCTAACTTAAAATGAGAAGTTTAAGATACATCCATTTTTTTTTCTGAATGTGTAAAATTCTAATTTTGTCTATGAGGAATAAAAGTACAGTGTGTATGTCCCAACTTTTCATCATATATTTAATTATTGGTGGACATATAGAACTATTCAATATATATGTATATTGTATATATAATATGTATACAGTAATATATATACATGTATATATATACATATATATGTATACATATATTATTGTGTTACATTGGACAGTAATAAGTATGAATGGGAGAATATCTCTGTGATTCAATGAAATACCATGAATCAAAAGCAGGTTGGGGAAAAAAGGGTTTATTCAGCTTGCATTTCCAGATTGCTGTTTTTCACCAAAGGAAGTCAGGACAGGAACTCAATCGGGCCAGGAACCTAGTGGCAGGAGCTTCTACAGAGGCTACATGGGAATTCTGCTTACTGGCTTGCTTTATATGGTTTTCTGAGCCTTTTTAAAAGAAACCAGAACTACCAGCCCAGGGATTGTATCATTCCCAATGATATGGACCCTACTTCATTGATCACTAATTGAGAACAAACATTACAGATGGAGGTATTTTTTTGAATGAGGCTCCTTCCTCCCTGATGATTTTAGCTTATGTCCAGCTAAAATAAAACTGCCCAGATCTCTTGTCAAATTGACACATATACACATAACTTTTCAATTAGAACCTTTCTCATTTATCCCCATGGTTTCACAGTATGTTAATAATCACATTATAAAACATGTTTTAGTTTTACAGTCTTTACAAATCCAAACACATTAACTATTCATTCTCTTTAAAATATCCAATCTCATTTAAAAACTCTTGTTTAAAAGCTCAAAGATTTCCAGCCTTGGGCTCCTATGAAAACCAAAATTAGCTTAAATATGTTTTTCAAGAGGGAAAACCCAGGGCATAGTCAAGATATTAACAAAGCAAAACTAAATCCCAACAGGGTAAATGACTCAATGTCCAATCATCTGGGATTTTTTTTTCATGAACTTCTGGGATCCTGTATGGGTCTCAAATTACTTCTCCAGTTTGTTCTTCTGTACAACACATGACTTGTCTTCTAGGCTCCATAGAGTTCCACTACACTGTTGTTACTGTGGTCATTTCATAGTACCATTGCCTCTAAAAATACTGGGATCCCTTGCTGCTAATGGATGACACCTCCAACTGTAGCCTTTTCTAGGCTCTCTTCATGGACCTGCTGCTATACATTACCAAACCTCATCTGCTCTCCATGATTATTATTTTCTTCAAAACCGGTACTACTTGAGAGACTCTTACACTATCAAGTACACCTGCCATCAGGTGGTACAACCATGAAGATGTCTGTAACACAGATTCTATGAGCAGTCTTGACAAAACATTTCTCCAAAGACATCGCTGCAGTTATACTGGTTTCTACTTTATCTTGGCTGATTTTTTCAGCCCCACCTGACCAGTGTACATTGTTTCAGCAAAACAAAGATTTTACTTTATTGGTTCTGGCCACCTGTTTATTACAGCTGAGTGACTCATCAGTTGACCAGATAACACAGATTCTCCTCAGACCCCTGCCCCCACAAAAAAGATCCAGTAGTGTATTTGTTTCCCTCTGAGACTACACAAGCCAGACCTCTATAGTCTTCAGTGTTCTCAATATTCCTATCATCAGAATTCCTACAGAACAGTTTACTATGCTCTCAATACTCAATGGCTACACAAAGTTTCAAAGTCCTTCCATAATTCTCCCCAAAATAACATGCCTAGATCTGACACAGCAATAACCTCAATACCCTTACCAATTTCTGTTTTAGATAGGGCTACTATTGCTGTGAAGAAACTGCATGAGCAAAGAAACTTGAGGAGGACAGGATTTTCTTAACCCACAGTTCATCATCAAATGCAGTAAAGGCAGGAACTCAAGTGGTGCAGGAACCTGGAAACAGGAGCTGAAGGAGAAGCAGTGAAGGCATGCTGCTGACTGACTTCTCACACATGGTTTGCTCAGCTTGCATTTTTATAGTACTCAGGGCAGTCATCCTAGGAGTGACACCACCCACCAAGGTCTGCCTTCCCACAACCATCATTAATTTAGAAAATGACAGACTTTCTTAAAGCCTTATTACATGGACAATTTTTTTCAGCTAAGCATCTCTCCTCTTTTATGACTATAGCTTGTGTCAAGTATTTAAAAAGTACTACAATTAATATGCACAGTAATATTTGCTTATTTACTGCTGATAATTATGTGAGTTTAGAAAATGAATAAGGGTGTTCATACTAGGAAAGTCAGTACTCAGCCATATTTATAACCATATTGGTTTGGAGAGTTGGAATTTTGTGTTTCTCACACTGGGCGTAGCTTTTACACCTTGCCACCATGATTGTTATATTCACAAGTTAAATATGTAGCAACATAATATGTGTGAAGACAAACAAAATTTCGTTTTCCAATGACTGGTTTATTCTATTTGCTTAGCCATTAAATTTTCTGTTTGGTGAATTACAAAGTGTTGATTTTTTCCAGCTATGTTTATGTAATTGCTTCATCCAAAATTCTGTTACGAATAATTTCTGAAAATAAAAATAGAATATTTAATTGTTACTGGATCAGTATGAAGATTTTACTGTGACTCTACTGTATATTGTCTTATTATTCAGAGTTCTGTTAATGCTAAGCAAAGCATCTTTACTGATTGTAAAGATGGAGAATGGTAGGGTTCAAAGAGCTCCCACAAACTGTGCCACTCATTTTAATTCATTTCTTTCAAATGTAAACATCTAAATGTGTCTCCTAGTTACTTCTGTATTGCTGTGAGGTAGCACTATGACATAGACATCTAATAAAGAAAGTTTTAACTGAGGACTTAATTGTAGTTCAGGGAAGTCCATCTGCATGGCAGTGAGTATGGGAACAGGCAGGAAGGCAGGCACAACCTTAGAACAGTAGCAATGAGCTCATATTCTGATCTAAAGACAGCAAACAGAAACAGAGGGAAATTAGACTTTGCTAAAGAATTTAAAATTCAAATAAAGAACCTTGCCACTACCCACTTCTTACAGGAGGGCACATCTTTCCAAATAGTTCACTACTTGGGGAGCAAACATGGGAGTCTGTGGAGGCAATAGTCATTCAAACCATCACAGTAGGAGTGATGGAGGAATTAAGAGGTTATAAAAGAGAAATTAAGTTTGCATATTGCCATAGCCATATAGCATGAGTATTTTCTTTTGACTGATGTTGTTAGATACTATGAAATTTGTAAATCTCATGGGGGAAAAACATTACTTAGCATTGAAATTTTTTCTATTTAAGGGCTTTTCAACAGCTTTAATTTTCTTTTTATTCAATTATGACCACTTTATTTCTAGCAATTCAAAATTTTTATTTTTCCATCAATTATTTCAAGCCCTCTTATAAACAGGCCCATTTGGCTTCTACTATTATACTTATTGTGCTTATTGTGTTATGCTTAAATGTTTCTGTAAGATGCTTTATTCAATTTCTATTTATTAGTACTGTAATTAAAACAAAATGTCTTTTCCATGTAGATTTCATATAATTTACAATAAAAGAACAGTGTATTTGTAAGTCTAGCTGACTCCGGCTCTTAGATAGAATTATTCTGGAACATTAAAGTCATACACACACACCAAAAAAGAGGCCTTCAATCATTCAAGCACAATAAATGCATCGAGACAGTTTTGCACTTGTTTATTTGTTCTGGAAGTCAGCCAAATTAACTTGTAATACTAAATAACCACAGATGTCAATGCAAAGTAATTTGAAGTGACAACGTATCAGTTTAAAGTGCATTCTTGGCAGTAGGTGCTACACTTTGGCTTCATCAGGGTCAACCCAAGCATCCTGTTCTCAGAGTCACTGATTTCCAAAATGAACAGCAATATTTACAAACCAAATTGCTCTACCAGCTAATACCATATTATAGGGGGCAGATTTTGTAAGGAAATAAGGGAAATAACCTCACATTTAATTGTCTTACCAGCAGCTATCTACTAATTATATCAGCTATGCTTCCCTTGTGTTTTAACCTCTACCACACAGCTCTGATGGGAAAATACTGCTTTAAAAGTTTCACCTAGTAAATGACTGTTTTTGCAAATGTCACAAAACACATAAAAACTGAAATTATTTTTATTAAGTAAATTTGTTCTTTGATAATTCCATGCCTGTGGATAATTCATGTGAGCTTTCTCCCCTGATTTTCAGCTAAGCCCCTTTCTAGTCCCTACCAAGCCGTCTACAAGTTATTCCATTTCCTGATTCAGGACTTTATATTTTATTTTACGACACGTTTTAACTGCAGTCATATTTGTTACCATCCCTGTTGAAACTATCTTTGTGGCTTGATGATGTCACAAATGGATAAATAATAATTACGTCAACAAATTTCTTCCTGAAATTGATCTCATGTATATCAAATAAAATTTTTTAGAATAAGGAAAATGTGTAGATTATAGAAGTGTTCTAAGTAAAATGTATCATGAATATATTTTGTTAATGTAATTATTATTGAAAAATATCCACTATACTATGAGATAAATGCAGATGTAATCTAGAAGGATAAGTCTGTAACTTTTACTTTTATAGTTAGAGTACACTCAACTAAGAAATGTAGGTATTACTTCCTTTCCAATATGAACTCATAAAAAACACCAAAATTGGTTTTTAAACACACACACACCATACACACACACACACACACACACACACACACACACACAAATGGCATAAAAAAACTTTCCTTGTCTTATCACAATTTTCCTCCAAGTTTAGATCATATGAGAATTATGTCAATATTAAAATGTAACTAGTAATAGTTGGATTTTTCAAAGATCGTCTATTATGGTTATGATTTAATAACAATTTTTTAGATGTGGACTTCAAAATGTATGGCATCAAACTGCAAGAACAGATTACATTCCAGTTTCTTATAGAACTATTCATAATATTCAAGAAAGTAAATCAAGCTAAATCCTCATCTCTACATAAAGACAGCAAAATACTTGGAATATGTATGTAAAATATGTATACAAAGAAATTTTATTTTTTAAGAATAAATAAATCATATTATTCATAGAAATCCAAACAAAAACAACAATATGTGGAGAAAACCATATTAAGCAAAAAAGCACAGATTCAAGAAAATTATTACTGTATGTCTATCAGGTGTGTGTGTGTATGTGTGTGTGTGTGTGTGTGTGTGTGTATGTGTGTGTGTGTGTGTGTAAGAAAAGAGAAAGAAAAGAAAAATTATATGGGTAGTAAAAGAAGTGAGGTAGTAATTAAATAGTTAAAAACATATTATAATTAATATATTTCAGTACTCCATACTTTCTCACTTAAAGAGTGACTATTAGAAGCTACAACCATAAAGTCTTGTTAGCATGACTGGGCAAACATGATCTGAACAAGTACAGCAACAGTGGGTATGTCAGAGTTTGTGGAAGAAAGCATAGAAGGCCCAAGTCTTTACAAAGAACTACCAGCCCATACGAATGGTGTAAGCAGGAGAAATAACCTTCTCCAGGGAAGAGCAGGCCAATGGGTTATCCAATACCAATGGTCAGTTCTGAAAAGAGAGATACAAGCATCATCACAAAGATTGGCATGTCTTGTACACATATAGACACAGGTACACATACACATACATATGTCTGAATATATAAATACATGCAGGCAGCAATAATGGATGATAAAAAAAGAGGCAATTATTTTGAAAGAGAGAAAGATGAGTATATAAAAGGGGTTGGAGGGAGGAAAAAGAAAGGACACATAATGTCATATTGAAATCTTATTTTATTTTTATTCTATTTTCATCATATTATTTATTATACTATATATTAAAATTTTATATATAAACTAGCTACATGTACACTGTTTTGTCAAATATCAAATATAATAATAGTGACAATTTAAGTGAGAAAGAGGAATATATGTCTCCCATATTTAATGAAAATGATTATGCACAATATTTATAAGGGAAAACAATGTTAAGAATGTTTAGAAATGCAATGAAACTTTATATTAACTTATTACAACTTGTAATGAGTATTTTATAATATACTTAATTTCTAGATACATTTATTACGATAAAAGGTCAATAGCATGAAGGCATTTGTGGTTCTTTTAAACCAGAAAATTAGATGTGTTTCTAGTTGTATTTTGTTGTGAATTTTTTAACCTATCAACATTTTTTTCTGGTACTGTATCTAGATAAGATCCTCACATCTTATCCTATGTCTTCTGGACAAAATTGTCACAAACATGTAACAAATTAAAGTGTTATTTATTGATATGTGCTTATCACCCTCCATTCGTATACATATATTTTCTACCTCAACTTTTTCAGTTTGAGCTTTTAGTGTAACTTACCATTTATATGCATACTTTCCCCCCTCCCATTTGTGTTTATGTACATATGTGGAGAACAAAAGTCAATGAAAAGTATCTTTCTCAGGCACCATCAAGGGCAGTAAACTCTAGGACTGACCAGTCACTACTTCTCACCACTGGCTTTATCCAAGTGTAGAAGCACACAGCTGCACCTAGCTTTTTACATTTGAGATGAGATTTCTAACTCAAAACTTAGGCAGGAAGTATTTTACCTAGCTGGCCAACCTCTGATACCAGGAAAGTAATTTTTGTGAATGTTAAATATCTGAGTTATTTTTAATAGTAATAATCAATAATTTATTTAATTGAAAACTATTTTAGAGCAGTTTTACGTTCAGAGAAAACTGAGATGATAATGCTGAAAATTCTCAAATGTCTCTGAGCTCTGTCACTTAGTTTACTTATGAGGGAGGCATTTGTGTGATTCATTGGCTTTCATACTCTAGAATTGAAACATCATTATTTAAGAGCTATAGCTTACACTAGGCTTCTGTATTTATTCTGCACATTTGTGTGGGTTTTCCCCACGGAAGGCCTGAGTATCATACTTGACAGCATTTACAAGAAACTGCGAAGTGCCACGCTTCCCTTAGTCATACCCTCCCACCGTGCATTGGCATCCCTTGATAGTTTAGTCATTCGTATCATTTCGCCATTTCCAGAATGCTGCAATTCGCATTCCTCATATGACAGTTGCAGAAGGACTCCTCTCGTGAGGTAGTGCTCACTAAACTCATCGCCTCTCTTTAATTCATGGGTGCTCATTTATTTCTCTAGACCAATGCTATTCTCTTGGGTAGTTGCATCATGGCTTATGCACTTGCCGACTGGAGGGAATTAGGACTTTTACTTTTGACAGGTTTATATAAAGGTGACAAAACAGCTTTATGTGCATGTCTTGGATGGATTTGATTTTGGCAAATAAACAAGTGTGTGGCTACTGGAACGTACAGGAAAATTACGTTTACCTCTGTAATACGTTTCTGAGTTCTTCCAAAGTGCCTCTAAATTTTCACTCTCACAAGGAATGCATCAGCCTTCATATTTCTCAGCATCCTAATTAGCCTCAGTGCTGTCAGATTCTTAGTCTTAGCCATCCTAATAATATTCAGTCATGTCTTTTTGTTCTAATTTGGGGTTTCCTATAACATGAGAACATCTTCTTGAGCTTCTTTTGACCACCTATATTTACTTTGTTGCTAAAATATTTTGCCTAACTTTTTCCTAGGTCTCTTTCTTGTTTCTAAACTGTAAGTGCCCCATTCGCACTGTAAGTTCAATGACTTTATTGCCCAGGTCCATGCAGGAGGAAAGGCAAATGGCTTTTAGAACTCATGGAATGCAGTCCACGGGTGACCACGGCCATATGGGTAACCCTTGGCGTGGCATGGTCCTAAGGACTATGTGTGCTGAGAATTGTATCCAGAATTTTACAGAGTTCTGCTCTGCTTTCTGCCCTCATATCCCTCTTAATCTAGGAATTTTATGGACACTTTAAAGGGGCTTCCAGTCCCTCACTAGACAGTACCTCAGGTACTCACCATAATAATACTTGATCTTTTTCAGGCTTTGCTTCTGGAGCAGATTAAAGACATAATCATCACTCTAAGAAAAGACGGAGACATAGTTTGCTGACAGTGTCCAACTTTAGAAAACACTTGGAAAAATAAAATCATTAGTGAAACTAGGTTGAGATGTTTTTACCACTGGATCTGATGTAGAATGTCTAATGAAACAATACAAAGTTCAGAAAGGCACACTCTTATGAGCTAAGCAGGGGACCTTTGTGGTCAGGGAACAAGAACAACAGCAGCCCTGGCTGATGTGGCACTCATTGAGGCTAGACTGGTGATAATTGATGTTTTATACCCATTTTTTGTCCTCAGTATTCTGATGTGCTTTATTAAGATTTGCTGATGAGTAATATGCATTTTGAGTATTTCAGTTAGATATGACTGATTTTTATATAAAAGTTTAGGTTTGTGATTCTTTTAAGATTCTTACAAGAGTACTTTTAAAGGTAGACAATAAAATAATTATTCATTTCTTTGTAACTGCAAATTGCACCCTACCAGTATGAGAAACTGGCTGAGAAAATTACCTTACTTGCTTACACTTTTTTTTTAATCTATAACAAGTTGCTTAGCTAGAAATGTACATGGTTTTGGGGAATAAATATTTTTGTTTATTGTACTACTTAGTGTTATTTCTTGTAAAAGCATTGGAAAATACATTGGTTTTCATAACCACTCACTAGAAGAAAACTAATACATAATCACATTGTAATTTTATACTGTTTGAAAGATTTCGCTGAGGTGTATAAGTTATGGGAGAAAAAAAATAAAGTGTGAGGGTTGGAGCATTGTTCCCTCCATCCATCAACTGTGTGTGTGTGTGTGTGTGTGTGTGTGTGTTGTCTGTGTGCGCTGAAGTTTGTTTCATCCACAAATTGTGTGTATTTATGTATCTATGTGTGAAATATTTGGATCCTCCTTGCTGAAGCTTTGCTCTCACCACTCTATGTGTGAATGTATAAATGTCTGTCTGTAGGTCTGTATGTATATATGGTATATATGGTATATATGTATGTATGCATATACGCTTGTGTATATGAAGTAATTGGATTCTGCATCTTGTGTCATTCAGTGTGTGTGTGTGTGTGTGTGTGTGTGTGTGTGTGAATTTTCTCTCTTTTCTTCTCTTTCTCAGCAGGCCTGAGGTGTTAAAAGGATTCATGGTTTTTCTGCTGGTCATAGGGAGTGCCAGTCCCAGTAAGTTAAGCTTTGTTTTCTCAGAAAAAAAATAGTCTGCTGAGTAATTTCACCTTTGGCAGCAGCCTCTATAGGTATCATGAACCACCTGTAAGCAGTCTCTGTAAGTATCAGGGTCCACCCTGTCAGCAGCCTCTGTAGTTTGGGATCCACCCCTGTCAGCAGCCTCTGCAGGTATCAGGGTCCACCCTGTCAGCAGCTTCTGTAGGTATGGGGTCCACTCCTGTCAGCAGCTCTAAGCACTTATCTCCAACAGCTGCCTGCCTCAGTTTACCCACCACATGGATGCCAAAGACCACCATTGCGCCATTGGCACTCTATCACAGATACGATTGTAAGTACCTTCCTCACTTTTGAATTATAATTATTCATGATTTTCCATTCCAATTATTATATAATCATAATTATTCATTATATCATTACTATAATTATTAATTCTCCTAATAATATGTCCCAAGTAATTAATCCTTAAAATAATTTTACTTATGTATGTTCCAGTCATTACCTCCTCCTGGTCCTCAGTCCCACAGTTCCTCATCCTATTCTTCCTTCCCCTTTCTTTCATGAGGGTGCTCCCCTCACCTCTACAAGGCTTTCCACTTCCCTAGGTCCTCAAGTTTCTTGATGATTATGCACATTTCTCCTACAAAGCAAGAAGAGGCAGACCTCTACGTTATATGTGCCTGGCACCACGGATGGGGCTGTGTGTGCTCCTGGTTAGTGGCTGAACTTCTGGGAGCTCTCTGGTGTCCAGGGTCAGTTGACACTTCTGGTCTTTCTATGGGGTTACCTTCCCTTTCAGCTTCTTAAATCCTTCCCCTAATTCAATCATAGGTGTCCCCAGCTAATTAGAATGGTTGGGTGCAAGTATCTGTGCTTGTCTCAAGTCAGCTGCTTGTTGGGCCTCTCACAGGACCACCATGCCAGGCTCCCATTTATAAGCACGTTGTATCATCAGGAACTGTGTCAGGCCTTGGTGCCCCTCCCCACGAGATGGATCCAGATTGGGCGGGTCACTGGACTGCCTTTCCCACAGTCACTTGTCAATTTTTGTCTCTATAGTTCTTTTAGACAGGAACAATAGTGGGTCAGAAGTTTTGAATGTGGGCCTCTCACCTCCCAGACCTCTGGGACTTTCTTGAGGGTCCCCCCCTGCCCCCGACCAACACTTCCCATCCGCTGGACCTGCTTATTTTCATTCATTCTCCTGATCCTCTAGGTTTTATGTCTTCCTCCCCTATACCTGAACTTGATTCCACTTTCCCCTTTCCTTTCCTCTCCCACTCAGGTCCTTCCCTCCTTCTGCCTCCTGTGATTATTTTCTTCCACTTTGTAAGTGGGATTGAAGCATCCTCACTTGGGCCTTTCTGCTTATTACATTTCTTAAGACCTGTGGGTTGTATCCTAGGTATCCACTAATCAGTGAGTACATACCATGCATGTTCTTTTGGGTCTGAGTTACCTGACTCAGGATGATATTTTTTAGTTCCATTTATTTGCCTGAAAATTTCAATGATGTCCTAACCTTTAATAGCTGAATAATTTTCCATTGTACAAATGAATCACATTTTCTGTATACATTCTTCAGTTGAGGGACATCTGGGTTGTTTCCAGATTCTAACTATTACAAATAAGGCTGCTATGAACATAGTTGAACATATGTCCTTGTGGCATGGTGGGACATATTCTGGGTATATGCATGCCCAGGAGTGATATAGCTGGGCCTTCAGGTAGAACTATTTACAATTTTCTGAGGAACTGCCAGATGGATTTCCAGAGTGGTTGTACCAGTTTACAACCCAGGCTCTCTGTCTCTCTCTGTCTCTCTCACTCTCTGTATCTTTGTCTCTCTATTTTTCTCTCTCTGTGAATCTGCTCCCCACTCTCTCTGACTATAGATGAAGATGTAGTTATCAACTACTTCTCTAGCACATACCTGTCATGTCTATTTGCAGTATTAAGAGATACCTATTAAGATTTCACAAATCTACACCCTACAAACCTGTACCCTACAAATCTACCTCATATAAGATGCATTTGTACTTTTTTGATCATATTTTAGAAAATTAATCATAATAAAATTGACAGTATGAACCTATAGAGATATGATGTTATATGGAGTGGGTGGGCAGAAAGCAATAGTATTTCAGAATTCCTTCATATGTGACATAAATTCCTTCAGGCTTATCCTATAGCAGACTTTTATTTATCAGTGTTGAGACCTTAGATTTCTAAGGGCAAAATCCTACACATACCTGAAATATAATGATATTTGGAATTTTGGCATATCACGATAAAACACAAAATGATAAAATATGAAACACTGGTTTGGATATGAAAAAAACACTGAAAATGCACCTCTATTATATGTATATGTATATGTATATATATATATATATATATATACATATACATGTATATATATGTGTATATATACACATATATATATATATATATATGAGAAGTGCTTGCTAAGAGGAGACTAGTATAGCTGTCCTCTGAGAGGCTCTGCCAGCACCTAACTAATACAGATGCAGATACTCACAGCCAAACATCTGACGCCAATGGAGGAGAGAGGAGAAGGACTAAGGAGCTGAAGGAGATTGCAACCCCACAGGAAGAACAACAATATCAATTAAGTGGAACCCCCGGAGCTCCCAGAAATTAAACTACCAATCAAGAGTATACAAGAATGGGTCCATGGCTCCAACTACATATGTAGCATATATATATATATATATATATATATATATATATATTTGCCTTAACACCCCACAAAAGTCTACAGGTAACTAAGAAAAATTGAGTCGGAGAAATAGTCTTCAGCAAGGGAAGAACACAAATATTGGTTATGTAAAACAAATAGTCAATCCTGAAAAAAATTCTAATAGCATTTTACAGATTGAACAGTTTAAATATGTACATATTTTACATATACACATGCACATATATTCATGTGATAATAATTGATGAGAAAAGAAAGCATGGCTTTGAAAGAGAGAAGAGAGGGATATATATGAGAAGTGTTAAAGTGAGGAAAGGAAATGAAGGAATAGTGCAGATATATTAAAATCCCCCAAAGAAAAATAAAATATTTTTGGACAATAAAAGCTATATTTCTATCTGGAATGGAAGCTGGGACTCCTGTGCTTAGTAACTAAGCCTACATTACCTGAAAAGTGTGTAATAGCTTTCATCAAGAGAGTTACTTTGGAAAATCCAAAATGATCCTTCTGAGGCACCACCTTCAACTCCCCACTGCTTTTTGTTTTTCTGGGACTTAAATTTTGGCAGATCTCTCTACATGTGGAAGATACATGTTGTCCTTGAGAGGCCATATTGCACTCCAATGGACTATTTGATTTTACATATTTATGGAGATAGAAATCCAAATTACTTGCATGGGAAGAGCTAATATCTTTTGTGTGGAAGATTGTGGAAGGGAGTAACTTTGATGCAATTAGATGTACTAAACAGATATGCAGATGTGTTGCACACAGTCTAGCAACTCATAGCCTTCAAAAAGGCTCTAACCCATTTTTAGTAGATTGGCCGAAAGACTCACAGACAGGTGGAGTAGTTAGGAAAGTAAGAAATGGTAAAGATTTCTAAATTGAATGGCGAAAACTCAAGAAGTATACAGAAACTGAAATTGAAATGTTAGTGTGGATGATATTAAATTCATCCCTTCACAAAAAGTGTAAAGAAACCATTTTCAATATGATTGTGAAAAAAATTATCAGACCCTATTCCTAGTATCTTCTCTATGACAGAAACTACACAAAGAATTGTGGTCACTGAGTCAAACAACCAAACCAACCAAACAAACAAAAAAAAATGCAAAAGTACAACCACTGCTGAATATAAAAGAAATAACTAGTTGTTAGAATTATAGAAGCCAAATGAACTACTCATCGTCTAAAAAAAAAATGGCATGGTTTCTGTAATCCTCATGTGCTCACAAATAGTGTCCTATCATGACTGCCCTCCAAAAGCCCCAATGCACAGCTGAGTCAGTTGCAGATAGTTACACCCAACATATGGACAGAAGCTGCTTACTCCTGTGGTTGAATTAGGGAAAAGCTGGAAGAAGCTGAGGAGGAGGGCAACCCTATAGGAGAACCAGCAGTCTCAATTAACCTGGACCCCTGAGATCTCTCAGACACTGAAACACCAGACGGGCAACATACACCAGCTGATATGAAGCCCCCAACATACATACAGCAGAGGACTACTCCCCGGTCTGGGTTTAGTCAGAGAAGGTGGACCTAACCCTTAAGAGACTTGGAGCCCCAGGAAGTGGGGAGAAGTGGTGGGGTGATGGCTGGATGGGATATCCACGTGGAGACAGGGTGGAAGGGTGGAAGGGGAGGTATGGGGTACACCTTCTGCCCTCCCACCCTGAAACAATCAGAGGGTACACTGGGAGGGAGATAATATCTGAATGGTAAAATATGATTAAATAAAATTAATTTAAAAAGAATAAACTAGTTGAAAGAGTAATCTAACTTAACCAGATGTATGGCTGGCTCGTAAATCATAATGACATTCAAGTGAAATTATTTTCTAGAAGAAATGTCCTAGGGCAAGCACAAAGAAAATCAACGTATTCTGAAAATCCCCTGTATTTCTAAGCTCAAGACTTTTCTCCTAAAATAGAATTCTGAGTGCTAGAGAAGTGACACGGATGGCTTTAAATAAAGGGAAAACTCATCATCAAGAAGGACATCACCATATATTTGTATGGTCATGTTATTGCAACATTTCTACATGAGAACCTCTGGATTTTTATCTAAGTAACTTTATTCTACAAAAATAAATGAGCCAAGCTTTCTGACAACACTAGATATTCATGGCACATTGATATACTTCTCAAGAGACCTGCACTCATAGCTTCAGTTGAGTTCAGGTACCTATTGAGACTAGAAAGAAAGCAAAGAATTAGATCACTTGATGCCTAGTTGGACACTCTGTGCTCTGCTGATCACATTGGTATGATTCTCTATGAGGCCTTTTCTTTTCTGATAGATTACTGAGTTAGAGTGGATCCAGGGAAGAAGAAGGTAAGAGGGAACAGGGAGAGTTGGACGGAGGAAAAACTGTGGTCAGAATGTATTGTATGAGAGAAGCATCTGTTATCAATAAAATATTATAATAATAAAATGGTATTTTATTTCATTGATATTATTCTCAGATATTATTTGTATGTATGAGGGCTCCTATTGTTTGGACCTTGATTTTCTTGTATCCTGATACTTTACTGAAAGTATTTATCAACTGTAGGAGTTGCCTAGTGGAATTTTTTACATTGCCTTTCAATACTATCACATTATCTGCAAATAAATTGACTTCTTTCTTTCTAGGTTATATCTCCTTATCTCTGTCAATTGTCTTATTGCTCTAGCTAACACTCAAGTATTATATTGAAAAGGAATAAAGGCAGTAGATAACCTTATCTTGTTCCTAATTTTAGTTGAACCACTTAGTGTTTCTATCCTTTTAAAGTGATATTGGCACTATGTTTGTTATAAGCTAAGTTTGTTATGTTGATGTATAACCATTGTGTCCATAAGCTCTACAGGAATTCTGTTATGAAGGTGTGTTGGACATTATCAAAGGCCTTCTCTGAAGCTAATAAGATGATTATGTGGTTTTTAACTTATAGTTTCTTTATATTGAGGATTATATTTAAGGATTCACATATACTGAAACATCCCTGCATTTCTGATGAAATCTACTTTATCATGATAGGTCATATTTTTATATTTTCATGGATTCAGTTTGCAAATATTTTACTGAGTATTTTTAAATCTGTGTACATAATGAAAATTGGTCTGTAAATCTCCTTTTTGTGGGAGGTCTTTATGTGGTTTAAGTGTTAGGTTAACTGTAACCCAACATAAATTAAACAGTATCTGTTATGTTTTTATTTTGTGTAATGGTATGTGTAGTTTTGACATTAATTCTTAATTGAAAGTCTTATAGAATTGTTCCCTAAAGCATTCTTGCCCTGGGCCTTTGTTGGGAAACTTTTAATGACTGTTTTCATTTCCCTAGAGGAAATAGGTCTGCTTGCTTTTTTGATCGTGATGTAACTATGGTAAATGGCATGTATTAAGAAAATTATTCAATTACTTTTGATTTTTAAATTTAAGGGAATACGTGTTTTTAAAGTATGCCCTATGGGTGTCCTCAGTGTCTGTTGATATGGTCTGTCTTTCATTTTGATTTTATTAATTTAGATATTTGCTTTATGCACACTAGTAATTTTGATTAAGGATTTATATATATCTATGAATTTTCTCAAAGAACCGCATCTTTGTTTTATTAATCCGTTTCATTCTTTTCTTTTTTCTATTTTATTAATTTCAGCCATTATTTTGATTATGTCTTGCCATCTATTCCTCCTGGGTGTAATTACTTCCTTTTGTTCTAGAGGTTTTAGTTATGCTGTTAATTTGCTAGTATGAGAGCTTTCCATTTTTTCTTTTTCTTTTTTTTAATATAAATACTTAGAACTATGAACTTGCCTCATTAGAATAGCCTTTCTGTGGTCCATAAATTAAGGCATGTGGTATATTCATTTTCACTGAATTCTAGAAAGTCTGTCACTTCTTTTTGAATTTCTGTCTTGAGTCATTTTTCATTCTGTAATGAATTAGTCAATATCCAAGAGTTTTATAGCTTTCTGTTGTTTCTGTTGTTGATATCCTGATATAATTTGATGAAGAGTTTGATTTCTTTTACCTATTGAGATTTGTTTTGACTCTGAGTATGTGATCAATTTGCAAGGAAGTCCCACTTGGTTCAGAAGACAATATATTCTTTTGTATTCAGATTATATATTTGGTATTAATCTGTTAGGTCCATTTGGTTCATAATATCAGTTACTTCCACTATATCTTTATTTAGTTTCTTTCTTTATAATGTGTCAGTTGGTAAGAGTGGGATATTGAGGTCATCCAGTATCAGTGTTTGAGATCACTATGTGATTTAATCTCCAACAGTGTATCATGCACTACCTTGGAAACCCCTGTGTTTGAGACATGGCTGTTAGGAATTGAAATGCCATCTTGGTGAATTTTCCCTTTTTGTGTATGTCGTGTCTGTGCTATCTTTTCTGATTTGTCTTGAGGTTTATTTTGTCACATATTAAAATGACTCCAGCTTGCTTCTTATGTCAGAATATATATCTTAGCAGTTGAATATAGAAGAATGGATATGGCCCAAGTCCTCTATCCTGCCTGGTGTCCCCCTTGGAAGGGGCAGTGTGTAAGATGGTATGGACCCCACAGCACAGACTTTGTGAGCAGGTGAGAATACAGAAGTAAGATTGTGAGAATGCTGCTGCAAGAACGCTCATTTAATAATTCTCAGGGAATGCCCTTTACATTCTCCACCCACGTCCCATTGGTCCCAAGCAAGCACATCTTCCAACTGGCATTTCTCAATTGACTGTCATTGTCTGCATCACCAATCTTTTGGCTCACAGGCAGTATTCAGTTTGGTCCTGATGCAGAAATTGCCTCTATGACTGTGTTTATGTGGAGGTGGCCACCACTTCATCCATGAGGCATGCTGTTCTACCTACAAATGGACATTATTTCAGATCATATTATTTTTATGATTTTTTTATATATTTTTATTTACATTTCAAATGATTTCCCCTTTCCTGGATCCCCCACTTCCCGAAAGTCCCATAAGTCCTCTTACCTCCCCTGTTCCCCAATCCACCACGTCCCATTTCCCTGTCCTGGTATTTCCCTACACTGCTGCACTGAGCCATTCCAGAATCAGGGGCCTCACCTTCCTTCTTCTTGGGCATCATTTGATGTATGAATTGTGTCTTGGGTATTCCAAGCTTCTAGGCTAATATCCACTTATCCGGGAGTGCATAACATGAGTGTTCTTTTGTGATTGGGTTACCTCAGTCAGAATGATCTTCTCCAGTTCCATCTCTTTGTCTAAGAATTTCATGAATTCATTGTTTTTAATGGCTGAATAGTACTCTATTGCATATTTATACCACATTTTCTGTATCCATTCCTCCGTTGAGGGACATCTGGGTTCTTTCCAACTTCTGGCTATTATAAATAGGGCTGCTATGAACATAGTGGAGTATATATCCTTATTACATGCTTGGGAATCCTCTGGGTATTTGCCCAGGAGTGGTATAACAGAGCAGAAGTATCATGCTCTGTTTTCTGAGGAACCAACAGACTGATTTCTAGAGTGATTGTAGCAGCTTGCAAACCCACCAGCAGTGAAGGAGTATTCCTCTTTCTCCACATCCTCACCAGCACCTGTTTTCTCCTGAGTTTTTGATCCTATCCATTCTGACTGGTGTGAGGTGAAATTCCAGGGTTGTTTTGATTTGCATTTCCCTGATGACTAGAGATGTTCAACATTTCTTTACATGAAAGTTCTTCATTTAGCTCTGAACCCCATTTTTTATTTTTATATTATTTATTGGATATATCTATATTTACGTTTCATTTCCCATTTTCTGGTTCCCCACCCTCCAAAGGTCCCACATCCCATTTTCCCTCCCCCTGTTCCCCTATCCACCCCTTCCCACTTCCCTGTTCTGGTATTCCCCTACACTGATGTTTTGATCCTTTCCAGCACCAGTGTCCACTCCTTCCTTATTGTCTGATATCATGTGATATGTGGATTGTGTCTTTGGTGTCCCAAGAGTCTAGGCTAATATCCACTTATCAGTGAGTGCATAGCATGGGTATTCTTTTGAGACTAGGTTATACCTCACTTAGTATGATGTTCTCCAGCTCCATCCATTTCTCTAAGAATTTTATGTATTCATTGTTTCTAATGCCTGAGTAGTACTCCATTGTGTATATATATATATATATACCACATTTTTGGTATCCATTCCTCTGTTGAGGGTTCATAGCAGCCTTATTTATAACAGCCAGAAGCTAGAAAGAACCCAGATGTATCCCATTTTTAATAGGGTTATTTGTTTCTCTGAAGTCTACCTTCTTGACTTCATTGTATATCTTGGATATAAGCCCTCTGTTGGATATAGGGTTGGTAAAGATCTTTTCACAATTTGTTGGTTACCATTTTGTCCTTTTGACAATGTCCTTAGCCCTACAGAAACTAGTAATTTTATGAGGTCCCATTTGCCAATTCTTGATCTTAGAGCATAAACTATTGGTGTTCTGTTCAGGAAATTTTCTCCTATGCCCATGTGCTCAAGGGTTTTCCCCAGTTTCTTTTCTATTAGTTTCAGTGTGTCTGGCATTATGTGGAGGTCCTTGATCCACTTGGAGTTGAGCTTAGTACAAGGAAATAACAATGGATCGATTTGCATTCTTCTGCATGCTGACCTCCAGTTGAACCAGCTCCATTTGTTGAAAGGGTTCTCTTTTTTTTTTCCACTGGATGGTTGTAGCTCCTTTGTCAAAGATCAATTGACCATAAGTGTGTGGGTTCATTACTGGGCCTTCAGTTCTATTCCATTGATCTACTTGCCTGTCACTGTGCCAATATCATGCAGTTTTTAACACTATTGCTCTGTAGTACTGCTTGAAGTCAGGGATACTGATTCCCCCATAAGTTCTTTTACTGTTGAGAATAGTTTTAGCTATCATGGGTTTTTTGTTATTCCAGATGAATTTGAGAATTGCTCTTTCTAACTCTATGAAGAATTGAGTTGGGATTTTGATGGCGATTGCATTGAGTCTGTATATTGTTTTTAGCAAGATAGCCATTTTAACTATATTAATCCTGCCAATCCAAGAGCATGGAAGATTTTTCCATTTTCTGAGGTATTCTTCGATTCCTTCCTTCAAAGACTTGAAGTTCCTGTCATACAGATCTTTCACTTGTTTGGGTAGAGTCACACCAAGATACTGTATATTGTTTGTGGCTATTGTGAAGGGTGTCATTTACCTAATTTCCACCTCAGCCTCTTTATGCTTTTGGTATAGGAAGGCCACTGATTTTCTTGTGTTAATTTTATATCCAGTCACTTTGCTGAAGTTGTTTATTAGCTGATCAAATTTGATAATTAGATTGGGAACATCCCCTGGCACAATGAGCCATCTCCAAGTGGCTAAGGAAGCCAGCCATACACCCAGCAGTTAGGGTGGAGGAGGCAGCTAGCACAGTTTAGACCTGCACTGCAGCTCAGAGGAGCCTCAGGAGGCCTCTGGCAAGAGTCTTCTGGTTTCTGCCTCCAGATCAGGAACATCCCCGCCATATAACACCATCTCCAAGAGGCTCAGGAAGCCAGCTATACACCCAGAGGTGTGGAGGAGACAACCAGCACAGCCTAAACCCAGAGTTGATCTGGGCCACAGAGCTACATACCCAAATACAACTACAAGAGAGTGGGTCTTGGCCGCCATCTTTGCTACTATGACTGGGTAGCAGATTGGTAGGCAGGGATCACCAGATCCATACTATTAATATGTGTCTTTTCATTGAAAAGTTTATTGGTGTGGAGAGGTATCAATGGTAAGTGATTGCTCATTCCTGTATGTTACTGTTGTTGTTGCTGTTGCTATTGTTGTTGTTGATGATGATGATGATAATGACGATGTGTGTTTCCCTCCTTTGGCTTGACTTTGCTGGTCTGGGATTATTTATTCCCTGTGTGTTCTTTAATGTAATTTACCTCTTTATGTTGTAGTTTCCCCTCTATCACCTCCTGTTGGTCCTGAGACCTATGACGTCATATAGGCGACACTAATGCAGCCCTGCAGGTTTACTCCTGTTACCAAGGCAACGGCCACCATGTACCCAGAATTCAATAGGCCCACCTAGCCTACCTGTAATTTGAATAATCATGCACATAAGAAGGAGCAGCGTGCCCTTTCTCTCTCTCTTTCTGCTCATCGCCCCCAGCCTTCCCCTTACCCCGTTCCCCTTTGTACCCCCATTTAAATAAACCCGCGTGGAGTTACTTGGTCTGGTCTAACTGCTTCAGCCCACACCTCCCGGCTGCGGATCCCAGCTTTGCGGACCAGGCGGTTCGGGGCCGCGGTTCACTCCGGCCGTCGGCTGCCCGTGCGGGAAAAACCAACACCTCGTACTTGGCATGGTTTGTAGCTAAATGTTGATTAATTTAGATTTTATCATACAATATCTTATTTTCTCCATCTATAGAAATTGAAAGTATTGCTAGCTATAGTAGTGTGGCCTGGAATTTTTTGGTCTCTCAGAATCTCTAGCACATCTGTCTAGTTCCTTCCAGCACCAGGGGCAAGGAGACAACAACGTGTGTGGGGTTTACACAGATTAAAATCTTCTGTATGTCAAAGGACACTGTGAATCAAACAGAAACAAAGAAGCAGGATACAGAATGAAAAAAGTATTTTGTTTTTACCTATTCCAAATTTGACAAAGGACTAACAGCAAAATTTATATAAAGAACTTGAGAAGTGAGATATCAAAAAAATAAGTTTAAAATCAGGTGTAAATATAAATAGAGAATTCAGAATAGAGAAATTTCAAATGACTGGGCAAAACTTGCATGTTCAAAATCATTAGCTGTTAGGTAAATGCAATCCCAAACTGCTTTGAAATTCCATCTTACACCTGTCAGAATGGCTATGGTCACCTAACACAAGTGACAACTCATGCTGGCAAGGATGTAGAAAAGGACATCCCTCCACTGCTCAGGAAATTGCAGACTTGAAGAGGAGCAATGGAAATCAGTATCATAGTTTCTCAGAAGATTGAGCATCAGTCTATGCTAATATCCATCTGTACCACTCTTAAGCATATACAGAAACTGCACCACACTGTGCCATAATGACATAACCTCATACATGATCATTGTAGCTTTAGTCATAATAACCAGAAACTCAAAACAACCTAGATATCCATCAACAGAAGAACATAAAGAAATTATACAATGGAGGATTACCTTATGAAATTTGCAGGCAAATATATGAATTTGTTTTTTTTTAAAGATACTTAGTGGGATAAGATAGTGTTTATCCACTTCTCAGTGGGTATTAGCTCTTAAGTAAATGATAACCAATATATAATCTCTAGACCCAAAGATGTTAAGTAAAAGGAAGAGGTCAATGGGGGGGGCACAGGGATCACCTCTGAAGGGAGAACTAGAATAGATTTGTACAGACACCCTGGGAGTGGGTGGGGACAAACATTGGGAGGGATTCAGTGGGGGAGATGGGACGGAGAGAGAGATTACAGGGAGAGAATGCTAGAATTTGGGAGCCTTTGGTGGGAGTTGTAAAAACCTAATATAGTGAAAACTTACTGGATTCTGTGACAATGACCCTAATGAGGTCACCTAGTAATGGGGAATGCAGAATCTCAATGCACTATATATTTTTTTATACCCAGGCAAGTCTCCCACTGGAGGGACTGGGTAATATTCCATTGAAAGTTTAACTAAGGGGGTTCCCAAACAAGCTAGGTTGATGTTAGGACAAGGAGTTACTCTCTACAAACTGACAAGTATACCCATTGTAGAGAATATCAATTAAATAACTCGTTTAAAATGGAGAAGTTGAGCTGCTGTCAGCATCAAGACTTCAGCCCTGTATTCTAGTCTCTTCCGTGCTAGAGAGCATTCTTCAGGATGGTGAAAGAGCAACCAGAACACAAAAGCTAAAGGTAAGACTATTCATTTAGACATAATAAACATGAAGCCCAGGACTTAGAAGGAGAAAGCTGAAATAGAGCTGAGAGCTCCTTTTCTGAAGACAAAGTTTTCAAAGCATCAGAAGTTATACAGATGCCAAGGGACAAAAGTAACTTGTCATCAAACCTAGCTGTGGCACCTAAAAGCCACAAAAATAAGCAATCTGACCAAATATGTTCAGAACTGAAATAGTGGCACTTATATCTTATAACAAACTAGTCTCTCATTGATTTATAATTTGATGAATAAGAAAGAATTAGTGGCTTAAGAAAAACACCTGTCTGACTACCTTGAAAAAAGGCTTACTATTGCTACTTTTCCAAATGGCTACATGTTCTAACTGCATTCTAAATACTTATCCTTATACGCACAAATAACTGTAGCTCTCATCCTTTATGAAAGAAGGCTCTTTATCCAAAAGATAGAGGCTACAAGAGAAATCCACAACTGCTCAAAACATAGAATATCAATGAATATGTAATGCCCAACTCCAATCAGTCAATATATTGCCTACACAACTTATATTGAGGGAGCATTGCAGAACACAAAATGGGAAGACTATAAGAGCCAGAGTACCAAGGCATCTTCTCTACGTGACAGAATAGCTATACCTGAAATCTCAACAATTTGCCTGCCTTGCCAAGCTTTGAGGAAAGGCAAAAGAAGATGCATATGGAAAAGTCTCACAAAGTTTCATTCTTGTATGGACAGAGGCAATCAATAGATTTGAGAGAGGTAGAGTCATTCTTCTTCAGGATTAATTTCCGTTATAGGGTATTCAATTTCATGTAGTCCATTCTAAACACATATAGATACAAAAGGCACTAATTATCCTCAGTAGGTCATGTGTGTGTGTGTGTGTGTGTGTGTGTGTGTGTGTGTGTGTGTTTACATTGTGTGTGTGCATTGTGTGTGTGTGAAAATAAAAGGAGATATCATAAACCTAAAAGGGAGTGGGAGCATGAAATTTTGTGTGAGACAGGAAAGAGAATGAAAATCAGTTACAACTTATATGTGAAAAATCTCAAAACTTTTAAAAAAATACTAAAAAAGAAAATATCAAAATTAAATTAAAAACCTGACAACTGGTAGCTTTATTTGTGTACTAGTGTTTGCAGTTACTTGGGAATGAGATTGCATTCTAGAAATCAGAAAGTTCTGATGCCTTCCTCACAATTCAAAGTAATTTTTAATTTAAATATAATTTAGCAAGTGTTATTATAGGTAATTTATCACAATCAATAAAAATGAATTGATCATCATGTGTGACAAACTACCAGAAAGTTATTTATATCTTGAAAATTTTCCATTTGAGGAGTACTTAATAATACTTTTGCCATTATAAAGCGAAGAAGACTATTTCTCTGAGATTACTAAACTCCCTTCTAAATCATTCATGTGTTGTGCTTGTGTGTGTGTGTGTGTGTGTGTGTGTGTGTGTGTGTGTAGGTTTTAAAGCCATAGGTGTAGATATAAAGGGAATTTTTCTCTAAGATATGTTTCTGTTGTCCCTTGATAGCTTTAGGATGCACATCAGAAAACAGTAACTTTTAAAAGTAGTTACCACATTGCTATACATTACGTATAAAAATATATATGTAATATATATGTATGTATTTCCCAAGACTTAGAAAGGATTTAGTTGATAATTTGTTTTCTACCTTAAGAACTGAGTCAGGTAAACATGACAATATTTATGAGTGTACAGCTAAAGATATTTTTATTTATATACATAGAGAAAGTTGTATGTTCATGGAATCTCAGTTCTCAGTGTGCTCAGGGTTTCTCTATCCCACCAGTGTGGCAACATCTCACAAAGTTAATTTGAATTCCTAGCAATGGTTGCACAAGCTAAAAAATCTGAATCAACACATTCATATTTGGATGTTCTTTGGATTCCTTCCTGTCCTGTACTTCAAACCCTCAAATTAGATAACTCTTAGATGGAATTCACTCAGATATGCTTGTCCTCCTTCCTCCTACACACTGACTTACGGGTGCATGCTCACCACACTGCAAAATTAGCAGTTCAAACATTCTAACGTAGTTTCTCCGATGCCCACAGAAGGGGTTTTAGATGTTTGTGAGAAGCACTAGAATTCAATTAATTTTCCCCAGGGAAGGACTGAATTTCTTTTTAATTTTTTCTTCTTTCAAAATATGTCAGTGTTCTCATTTTCTGGTTTGCATTTGTCCTCAGAGTTTATCCGTGTTTTCCTGCCAGAAGGGTCACTTTCAAATCTACATAAATAGCATTTATTACTTCTATTGTTGCAACCTCTTACTAATTATGTTTTTTTAACTATGTCTTTAATTCTTTCTAATCCGTTTTCCAAACAACATGGAGAGTGCATCATTTCAAATGCAAATTAAATGAAATTTGACTTCATAAAAACCTTCAAGAGTTCTCCTTAAAATGATGTCCTACATTTTTAGTAAGACTTATGTCACTTTGAATAATGTGGCCCCTGTTTCTTTGCCTTTCTGGCTAAACCAATTTCCTGCTTTTTACAAATCAACCCTACAAGTAATCTCTTATTCACAAAATTAAATGTCTTTCATTTCCTGAGTGAGTCTATATTTCCTTAATGCCATGTTTTGCACAAAATGCTGTATTTTCAGTGCTGTTTCAACTTCCGTTCATGATTCATTCTCTTTCCCAGTTTCTAGCCATTATTCAGAAATAATTCCGGTTAGCCAGCCTTATAAGGTGCCCTTAGGAGAAGATTATCTACCCTCAATATAACATACTGAATTTCATTATGCCCATACTTTACCACATAGCATTTTAATGCATTTCCTCCTATGCCATATGTTCTATATGTATTTTTCTTACTGCATTTTTCATACTTGTGTGTATTTAGTGCTGAGTCATATATTTTATAACATCTGTCATGCTAATGAATAAGTTCATGCTTATGTGAATCAGGAACTTTCTTAATGGAACTCATGTGATCTGCTTTCTACCTTTCCTCCTAATTGCTACCTATATGAATAGATCAATTGATAAGATTAAAGTCTATAATTTCTAACTCAGAGGGAGCAGTAATTCAGAAGTTTGAATGTGTTAATACACCTCCAGCAAGCCTATCTGGCTTTTATTAGGAAGAATGGGATGTCTCTAATTCTGCCTAGGAGTAAAGAGAATAGGCACAATATTGTACTTGTGCTTCTTCTTTGATACTTTAAATGCTTTGCTCCTCGTTTATATTTACTTTATGAAGCATCCATAAGTACCAGGTCAAATGAACAAGAGCATTTGATATGTAGTCTAGCGGGACAGGCATAAGGCTTTGCAGGGAAACAAGAGCATTATTCCCCCAAATAATGCAGTGTGTTTACATGTTTTGTTAGCATTGAATTGTTTCAAAGCTCTGTCCATTTATAATTTATTTCTTCTGCAAGATTGAAATAATGGGGTTGTTTATGTTTCTTGGAATTTCAATGGAAATAGGCCAACCAAGAAAATATTAAGCATGGAAAATGCAGGCATGTCAATATCAGCAAATGTGGATTTTGTAGAAGGTACATTAAAAGGAAGAGGGACTTTTGCCTTTCCTTATATATATGTTTTGTGTTTGTGGATTCAAAAATTAAAGGACTGAAACATGAAATAATTTGGGATTAGTAGTACCAGCAAGATTGCTCAATGTTTAAGAGAATTGGCGTTCTTTCAGGGGACCTGGGTTTGATTCCTAGCATCCACATGCTGGCTTACAACTGTCTGTAGCATCAATGACTGAGATCCCAATTCCTTCTTATGGACCTGTGCAGGCACATGCATAGCACACCCATAGTACATACGTATAATTCACTCATATACCAAGATGTACATGTAAACAAAACACCTACAAATAATAAGTAAATTTAAGAATTAGAGACCAGGACTTTTACGTGGATGAGAGGATAAAGGCTCTTGCTACTCAAGCCTGTCGACTTCAGAGCTATGCTTGGAGTGCACATAAAAGCAGAAGAGAACAGGTGTTTACAAGAAATGGCTCTGCGACTTTCATGTGTGTACTAGGGCATGCCCACAGAATATTATTTATACATAATAAGAATTATTAAAATAATAAGTCACATTTCAAGTTCACAACATTTATGTATGTAGCTGGCACACAAATGTTGAGCCATTTTTCAAAAAATGTGTGAAACATTTGCAGATTTTGTTATTATCTAAGATGAATATGCAGACATAATTCATAAGGTTAAGGCTGTCAAGTTTCCTGTGTATGTTTGAAAATGCTTATATCATCATAAGTGAATATTCAAGTTGCAGCAATGCACAAAAAATATATGCATGAACCTTAAACTCAACTGAAAGTTGAGTGTTTAGAATGTGATTGAGGTTCTTGCGGGGATGGAAAGATGTTTGTAAAGCTGGTGCATGTGGAGAAGAGCAGCCAAGTCCACTGTTTTCTAAATATGGCTGTCAGTTAAAGGTGATTAGTTGAATTCAGTGGAGCTGGACTCTAAGATGACTCTGGGCTACATATACCTAGGGACTCTACTTAATCTCAAAGAAGAATTGATTAACTTGCTCCTAGTGCTTGATAGTAAAGCATCCTTACTTTGAGTTTTTAGACACATCAAAAATCCATTTAAGTCATTAAACAGACTGTTTTTATGAAACTTAAATCATTTAGAGGTAAGAGATTTTCAGGAAAAAATTCAAGTGGAATATAATAGGACTTGATTTTTTTTTTCTTTTGATAACATTTCCTTGATGTTTAAGTGCCTAAGAAATAAGTACATTTTAAATAATCTCTTTATTTTTATTTTATGTGTGCCTGGTGTGAGACTGTCAGAGCCCCCGGAGTTACAGTTGTGAGCCAACAAGTGGATGCTTGGAATTTTACCTGAGTGCTCTGAGCCATCTCTCCAACCTAAGAAGTCACTTCCTACCAGATTATACAACTTTTTTTCATAGTTTTTTACTTGTGTTTTAATTTAATGTTGTTTTAATATTTACATTGTTGACTGGGCTTCATTGACTATCAAGATGTATAAGCTTGTATAAGCTTCGTGTATATACATTTTTAAAAATATTCATTCATTATAATTTGGAAATTTGTTCTAGAAAATTTGTCTAAAATTTCGTTTTTAACTCATATGTTTTCGATTTTGAATCCCTGTCATTGGCTTGCTCAACTCCTTATTTCAAGTATATTGTTTTTCTCCAGCATCAGTCAGTTAATTCTTTAGTGTTCTCTCTACCCGTCTTTCATTTTCTCCTTGTTCCTTCTCTTCTTCCCTTTCCTCTTTCTCAGTTTTTATAAAATACATACAGAGATTAATTTAGCAAATGTAATATGTTTAGTTTGGTTGCATTTTCTTTTTAACTTGAACCCAATGTCAGAATGTGTGTGTGTGTGTGTGTGTGTGTGTGTGTGTGTGCGTGTGCGCGCGCGCGTGAGCACACGCACGTGTGCATGCATGCCTATATATATATGATGCATTGATTAATTCAAAACACAATATACAGCCTATATTCTTTAGTAATACAATAACAAAAGAGTAAATGTTTCTCTTTTCCTTTTTTAACTTTCACAAAAATTATATCCATTAAAATTCTTTTGGCAGGTATGCATCTATTATCTTTCCCACAACTATATTTTTATATAAACTTTTAAAAAGATATTAGTTTTATGCACTCAAAAGAAATGGATACTCATTACTAAGGCTTATTAGTCTTTGATATTATTGTTTTAAACTGTTAATTAAAAAATGTCTGTGAACCCCTAACAAATTCCAGCATTTCAAGGTATTTTTTTTTTTTTTTTTTTGGTTTTTCGAAGCAGGGTTTCTCTGTGTAGTCCTGGCTGTCCTGGAACTCACTTTGTAGACCAGGCTGGCCTCGAACTCAGAAATCTGCCTGCCTCTGCCTCCCAAGTGCTGGGATTACAGGCCACCACCTCCCGGCCTTTTTTTTTTTTTTTTTTTTTTGGTTTGGTTTTTCAAGACAGGGTTTCTCTGTATAGCTCTGGATGTCCTGGAACTCACTCTGTAGACCAGGCTGGCCTCGAACTCAGAAATCTGCCTGCCTCTGCCTCCCAAGTGCTAGGATTAAAGGCGTGCACCACCACTGCCTGGCTCAAATTCCACACTCTTAAACATCATATCTATAGTTATTTATTGAGAGCTTGCATTTACATTTCCACATACCCCCAAATGCTTTCCCACCTTCTTTCTTTCCTACCTATCTTTCTTACATTCATTCCTAGAGATAAGTCTGAAAATAAAAACTACAGGTTTTGCTCTAATTTCTGAAATCTGTGTATTCAGTCAACAGAATTGGAGAAAATGTCTAAGGTATTCTGTAATTGACCACTCCCAGGAGAACTAGTTGAAAATTACTTCTTTCAGGTTCTGAAAAGATCAAGAAACCCACAAGAGGACTAGGTATTGAACCAAAGAAACTTTGCTAAATGACCTGTCAATCTGAGAAGCTCACATTTTCATAAACTTGTTTGCTCTTAAATGTACTGTTCCAAGAAAGTGCTTGTCCATTAAAAGACAAAAAGCTAAAACCTCAGAAGAAATGAAAGTGCTTTGAATGACAAATGCCACTGTGAAGGGTGGAGCATCTTTAAAAATAAGAACTAATAAGTAACCAAATTATTTTCTTAGAAAGATAAGAACTTAGAAAAAAATCGCATTTTAAGTTTAAAAATTTTGTTTAGAAAATATTCTCAAACAAGAACTTTGTAAGTTGTCTGTCCCTTCTAACTTTTTAAAAGTATATTCCATTCAGATCTGACACAAAATTCGTATTTGATAAAAAGTAAAAGACTGCTTCCTCAAGACCATTGCTTCCAAACATCAACATTCCTGGTTGGCAACATTGCTCTCTCTGATTAAGGTTTTTTAGACGGAAGGAGCAACTTGATATCTTCTTTACTCAGAAATAAAGTCAAGTATTCAATAGCTTCTTGCATGATTTTCAATTCTGTGATTTCTGTAGACAAATTCCAGGAACAAAGCATACTCGTTCTCTACCTAAAGTGTAAAAAGAGACACTATTGGTAACATGATGATGATCATACGAGAGTGCATGTGAGGAATTTATCAATCCTGATATTTCAGTACTTTGCTTTGCCTTCTCTGCTTCCTTAACTTTGGTCTAAACTAGGATTTAATTCGGATAGATAGACAGACAGGTGATAGATAGAAAGATAGATAGATAGATAGATAGATAGATAGATAGATAGATGATAGATAATACTGAAAAAGATTGAAGACACTGAGTCATTATTGAATTAACAGTGCTAATTCAATATGTGTGAAGAACTCTGGTAGGGGCAAACTAGAAACGGGAACAACATTTGGAATTTAAATAAATCAAATAATTTAATAAAAATTATATAAGTAAATTTAATTTTATATACAAATATATGAAAAGGGTAAGCTAAAATTATTTCTTAAAATACAGATCCTTGAATCCCAGTACCATTCTCATTATTCTGCCTTATTTGTTCTCAATAAACAGCTTTTGCTCAGTTTATTTTCATAAATCTCCGCTCATGCTTGTTCCAAATGTGTGTTTGCAGAGCAATGCATCGAGAGATGGAAATGCTTGGCCGCTCACCTTGTGGGTTTGTGCTGCACTTCTTTCTCTAATGGTTGTGAAAAGTGAAACATTTTCCTTTCTTTCCTTTCTTCCTTCCCTTTCTTTCTTCCTTCCTTCCTTCCTTCCTTCCTTCCTTCCTTCCTTTCTTTCTTTCTTTCTTTCTTTCTTTCTTTCTCACATTACAGGAGATAGAATCACACCAGGATTCATTAAAAAGGAATTCAGAGATCCGAGCAAACTTTCTTAAGAAGGAAAGCTTTAGATATAAGAGAACGCTGTCTATCAGTTAATGGTCTGAGCTTGTTTAATGAGAATAAAAGCAAAAGAAAACCTGAATATGAATGATGCCACCCAACAATCAGAAATATGCCTATTTGAGAAGTAAAGATTGCATCATGATTTCTCTATGAGGCATATTTACATATGAATATATGAAAGCATGTTATAAGCAGCTCATATTTCTGATTTAAAGACAAAAGTGCTAATCAGGTAAGTTTTTTAGAAATTGGGATTGATTTGTGAATGTTTAAAAAAATCTTTTTGGAACCTCAATTATTCATACAGTTTCCAACAAGGACGATAAATGAGATGGTTATCAACAGCTTTTCATCAGCTATGGAAAGTAACTGAGTTTCTTAGCCAGGCCAGTTCAAGCTAATTATTTTTATGCATTGAAATAAACATTGTCTCTAAAGCATTGTAGGTACCATTAAAATACAAGATAAAAAATTGATGTTGAATTCAGGTAATTGGTGCTTTATTGTTTAATCATAATATTCCTGGCCTCAAAGAACGTCTCTCTCTCTCTCTCTCTCTCTCTCTCTCTCTCTCTCTCTCTCTCTCTCTAGATTTATTGTTTTATTTTATGCATATGAGTACACTACCATTGCTCTCTTCAGAGACACCAGAAGAGGGCATCAGATCCCATTATAGATGGTTGTAAGCCACCATGTGGTTGCTGGGAATTGAACTTAGGATCTCTGGAAGAGCAGCTGGTGCTCTTAACCACTGAGCCATCTCTCCAGCCCCTTGAAAAAACTTCTGTAAGTTATTTGATACATAAAATAATCATTTTGCAAATGCCAGAAATTGAATAGTAAATGATCTAAATATTTTGTTTGAATCACTCTTATCACTGACTACAGTTATTGTATGAGTTACAAAGTATTTGTTAATTTTTATGGCCAAAATTGTAATTATTTAGCCTGTGCCCCTATTTTCACTTCTTTTATTGGTTTTGAAATCTACTCAAATTATCATGTTTTAGAATGTGTCACAATCAATAACATGCAGAGGTGTAGCAGAAGCAGCTTTGCTTTATGAAACAAATTCAGATTTAAAATCAAACTCATTAAGCATTTCAGAGGCACATTGTGATAACAAAGTTGATGTGGAAAATTGCCAGGTTTTACTGTCTGAAAAAAATTAAGGAACATGAATGTTTGATGTAAATCCCTGTGGTCTTTAGTGATAAAACATTTTGCACAAAATTAACATTGTGCTAGTGGGAAGAGAAATAACAATACTCTTCCAAGGTCAGGTGAATAGACAAAGGTATACAGTTTGTTATCACAACAGCATAACAAAAATTCTGAAGACTGTTAGCTATTTTCTAGCCAAGATAAATAAATTTGAAGAGCAATATTAGAGATTTTTCAAATACTGCTAATTAACAGGGTGCATATAATTTCATCCTTGTAAAATTTTGTTTTTTCTCTGCATGTCCAAGTAAATATTCTCAATCAGAGAAAGGGGAAAATGCCTTACAATTTCTTTTCTATTGTATCCAGAGTTAGAAACACATGGGTAGCACCTAGCTTGCCAGAAACAGTAGTATTGAGATCCATGCTCCATTCTAATAGATAATTCTGGAAAATGACTTATTATCAACATAAACAGTGAATTTATACAGCGGCTGTGTTTCTTCACTCTTGCTAGTCCTCAATAATGACAGCTGTGCAATACTTATTTAATATTGTTCTATCTCTCTCCTTCAGATGTCTCTTCCCATGATGTCTTCTCAAACCCCTTCCTCATGAGTCATCTATTCATTCTCTTGCCAGATCTGAAAACACATGCCTTCTCCTCCTGACTGGCAAAAGGTTCTGCCCTATTCTCTCTTATGACCAACCATTGGGTGATGAGCATATTGATAAAGCAGAAAATAAATGGTAAGCATTGTTTACACAAACTTGAGACAGGAGGATTTTTGAAATAAGCATTACAAAGCTTTGTGTGGATCGAAACAAGATATGAGGACAGAGAAATCAGCATTTGAGTAGCACAGGAGTAAACTTCACACAGTGTACCAAAGTCCTATATAATTCAACACACAAAGCATCATGATTAAAACACTTACATTGCAAGTTGTAGCTTAATGCTACTGAAGACAAATGTTCTTTTATGTAGTTTTCTACTTTGTATTGTAACTAGTCTGAAAAGTCACACAATTGAAAATCGGGGATATACTACATAAAACATTTGAATGTTTCCTAGCCAAGTTCTTATGAAAGAGGCATACAGTGGTTTCAGCAAAATTCTGAATTATATCTCCTAGCTTATTTTCTTTATCATTTTGTCCCTTCCCGTAGTCCTCCTTTACCAAACAACCTATGCAGTCTCATTGAATTCTCCTATTTTTGTTTCCCTTTGCCTAAAGAACACTATACTTTTTTCTAAAGAACACTAACTAGTGAACACATGAAGTCTCTACCTAGATTTTTGTTATTATTTTATTGTGTTATTAGGTTTTACTTTATTGTTGGTTACTTGTGTAAAATTTGGTTTTTTCTTATTTTACTATCTCTTAGTTTTTTATCAGTGGCTAATTATCACGTACACTGTGTCCTATAGAGTAGAAGAGACAAGTGAAGAAAAAAGAATAACCTTTATAATCTGCTCAATAACTTCTGAGAATAAAGCTTATCCTCTTGGTAGTTTCCAAAACATTTTGACATTTTTGTTTATAGTTTTGTGACTTTTGTTTACAGCCCCATGGAAAGAACAATGAGGTTGGCCACCAAGATGCCCCAGGACTCCCAGGGACTAAACCATCAATCAAGGGGTCCACATGGTTCCAGCTAAAAATGTGGCAAAGGAATGCCATTTTGTGCATCAGTGGGAGGAGAGATTTTTGGTCCTTGAAGGCTCAATAGATGCCCCAACAAAGGGAAACTGAAGGGGAGGGTAAGTTGAGAATATCTATATTGTAAATTACATCATTTATACCTCTCTTGAACTCTCTCACATCATTTAACATTACAAAAAAATCCTTTCATCTTTTTGTCTTGTGTGACTGTTAATGAAAATTTACTTTAAAAGACTGTCACCAATGTGAGGAAAGAGGAACACTTCTCCATTGTGGCTGGGATTTCAAGCTGGTAAAACACTCTGGAAATCAGTTTGGTGATTCCTCAGAAAATTAGATATAGTACTACCTGAGAACACAGCTACACCACACCTGGGCATATACCCAGAAGAAGCTCCAACATGTCATAAGGACACATTCTACACTATGTTCATAGCTGCCTTATTTATAATAGCCACAAGCTGGAAAGAACCCAGATGCCCTTCAACAGAGGAATGGATACATAAATTATGGTATATATATATACACAATGGAGTACTATTCAGCTAATAAATATAATGAATTCATGAAATTCTTAGGCAAATGAATGGAACTAAAAATTGTCATTCTGTGTGAGGTAACCCAATCACAAAAGAACATACATGGTATGCACTCACTGAGAAGTGGATGTTAGCTCAAAAGCTCAAAATAAACAAATTAAAATTCACAGACCACAGGAAGCTCAAGAAGAAGGAGGACTGAAGTGGGGGTGCTTGGGTTCCCCAGAGAAAGAGATCAAAATACTCACAGGACCAATAATGGAGACAAAATGTAGAGCAGAGACTGAAGGAAAGGTCACCCAGTTTCTGCCCTACCTGGGGATTCATCTTCTAAACAGTCACCAAACCCCAACACTATTATGGACAATAAAAAGTGCACACCAAAAGGAGCCCTCTTAGGAGGAGCACTGCCAGAGTCTTGCACACACAGAGGCAGATGCTAGCAGCCAACCATTGGACTGGGTGAGGGGTCTCTAATGGAGGATTTGGAGGGCAGACAGGAGGAGCTGAAGGGGTTTACAGCCCCATGGAAAGAACAATGAGGTTGGCCACCAAGATGCCCCAGGACTCCCAGGGACTAAACCATCAATCAAGGGGTCCACATGGTTCCAGCTAAAAATGTGACAAAGGAATGCCATTTTGGGCATCAGTGGGAAGAGAGGTCTTTGGTCCTGTAAAGGCTCAATAGATGCCCCAACAAAGGGAAACAAAAGGGGAGGGTAGGTGGGAGTGGGTCAGGTGGGGGGCATATATGTGGAGGCAAGGGGTGGGAGGAGGGGTTGAGGCTTTTCGGGGAGTGGGGAAAGGTTTCAGCATTTGAAATGTAAATGAAAATTATATTCAATTTTTTAAAAAAAGACTGTCACCATCCTCGTTTTACATTGAATTGTAAGTCACTATCACTTCTAGAAGAAATACAAGGTCAAATTTTATTTATATTTGATACCAGCTCTATCTGCTTGAAAATATTTTCCCAAGCACCAGGAAACAATGTACTTATACAAACCTTCAACTCATGTTGTCAATTATCTCAAGATATTCTACATTTTTTGAGGCTCTTGTGAAAGGTGCCATTTCCGTGATTTTTTAAAATCTGTTTGTACACAGTAAGATTACTGATTTTTGTAAATTTATTTCTTTTTTTTTTTTTTTTTTTTTTTTTTTTGGTTTTTCGAGACAGGGTTTCTCTGTGTAGCCCTGGCTGTCCTGGAACTCACTTTGTAGACCAGGCTGGCCTCGAACTCAGAGATCCACCTGCCTCTGCCTCCCAAGTGCTGGGATTAAAGGCGTGCGCCACCACCGCCCGGCCGTAAATTTATTTCTTATTCTGCTAACCACAAAGGTGTAGTACAGAGTCAACGATTTCACAAAGAAGGAAAATAGAATGTGTAGTCATAGAGATGAGGCCCAGAATGAACCAGAAGGAAGGGAAAGAAAGGTAGGGATAAGTAGCTAGTATGTGGTATGGTAACCAAAAAAACCTACTGATGTAGATGTGTCATATTCATTTATGTATATGATAGCAACATCACATGTAGACATCATTTACTACCAAGTGAAATATCCAATGCCAGGGACTTGTTAAGTTTACTTTAGTTATTGGCCAAAGGGGCCCCATTGACCCCCCAAGCATCCCCCCCAAGCAACTCAGACTACATCAACAAACTAGGTAAAGCCTTCTTTCAATGGCAATAAGTACATAACACAAGGAACTTGGAGAAGTTAAATAAGATCTCAGAGATTGTCTTATCTTAATCAATGGGAGGGGAGATACTTGGTCCTGTGAATGCTTGATACATTAGGAAAAGGGGATGCTAGAGGGGTGAGGTGGTAGTGGGTGGGGGGGGAGTACCCTCTTAGAGGCAAAGGGGAGAGATGGAGTAGAGAGTTTGTGGAGGGGAGAACAGGAACAGGAACAACATTGAAGTGTAAATAAGTAAAATAATTAATAAAAATATACTAAAAGACTTGTGATGTTATCTTTTAATGTTTTTATTAGATATTCTATTTATTTGCTTTTCAAATGTTATTGCCTTTCCTTGTTTCCCTTCCTAAAACCCCCTATGCCATCCCCCTCCCTCTGCTCACCAACCCACCCACTTCTGCTTTCCTGTTCTGGCATTCCCCTGTACTGGGGTTATCTTTGTTTGCTTGTGTGTGTGTGTGTGTGTGTGTGTGTGTGTGTGTGTGTGTATTTTGTATTTTCTTTTTTAATTTATTTATTTTTATTGAATATCATCTTCATTTACATTGCCAATAGTAAAACCTTTCTCGATATCCCTTCTCCCCTAGGACTCCCAACCCCTCCCCCTCCTCCTTGCCCCTGCCTCCAAGTATGTGCCTCTCCACCCAACACACTCCCCCTCCCCTCATTTTCCCTTTGTTCGGGCCTCTGTTGAACCTTTCTCTGACCAAGGACCATTCTCCTCACTGATGCCCAACAAGGCCTTCCTCTGCCACATTTTTGGTTGGAACCATGTGTGCCCCCTGGTTGATGGTTCAGTCCCTGGGGGTCAGGGGCATCTAGGTGGATGAAATCATTGTCCTTCCCATGGGGCTGTAAACCCCTTCAGCTCCTCTGGTCCATCTTCCAGCTCCTCCATTGGGGACCCCATGCCCACTCCAATAGTTGGTTGCTAGTGTAAGACCTGAAAAAACAAGGGCACCCCAGCACCCCATGCCTTGGAAGGTGACACCCAAATCACTCTTGAAAAACAGTCTTGAAGCAACAGCAAGAAGATTTTTATTCCGGAGACTCTGGGGTTCACAGTCACACACCACTCAGAGACAGAGGACTGTGGACCCTGAGTGCAGAATGGGGATAGCTTTTATAAGTTTATAACAAAGTCCGAACATTGCAAACCAATCATTCCTTAGCATCAAGAGCCTGAGCAGTGAGAACCAATCGATTTGTACCACTCTATAGCTTCTAAGCCAATCAATTTAAATTATCCAAGCCTGAGCTCCGAGGACCAATCAGTTTCCTATTTTCTCAGAGGTCCATAGCTGCGTGGGCTCCTGGGTGGGGGTGATGGCATAAGCAGCTTACAGAAACCAGAGACGCAACTAGTTAGCTCATTTCCCTTTATCTTACAGGGGCTGGGATCACTTACTCAGGCCCTTTTACCTAGTTCCATATAAAAATCAGGCTCAAGGACTGTGACCTTTCACCTAGTTTCTAACAAAGAGCAGGGTCTGGAATTTGAGGTGTTTAGGGCTCCTTAGGAGGCTGGAGTTAGAGCTGTAGTTTTCATCCTTTCACTCATCTGCCTTTGTATTTGTAAAGCTCTGGCAGGGCCCCTCCAGAGACAACCATGGCATGCTCCTTTTGGTATACACTTCTTGTTGTCCATAGCAGTGTCTGGGGTTTGTTGACTGTTTATAGGATGACTCCCCAGGAAGGTCAGTCTCTGGGTGGCCTTTACTTCAGTCTCTGCTCCACACATTGTTTTGATTTTTGTTTTGGCTTCATTTCTCTCTTGCTGTTTTCACTCTGGTTTGTTTTCATTATTTTTAGTCTCTAAGAAAGGAGAGAAAGAAGGAATGATATTGGATTGGTACAAAAATTGGGAGAATCTAGGAGGAGATGAAAGTAAGCAAATTGTAATAAAATTATATGTAATGAAATTTCAATAAAAATGAAATAAAATTAGTAAAATAATGATTTATAGGAGTATACATTTTTATAAGACAGAAATTTCATTCAATCGTAAATAAAATAATCTTAAAATATAAAATACGCTTATCTAATTTATAATGATGTAGGATGAATTTTGTCTAGAATATTTAATAAGTAATTAATATGAGAGCTAAACTATGTCTTATTCAAATTATAGTTTAAGACTGTACTTCCTAAATTTCACTATTTGTTGTGTAACTTAAATGACATGGCTTACAAATTCCTATCACTTGACTACTATATTTCCTCCCTATTTTTCAAATTTATTTTCTAATTCACTTTACTTTCTGTTCACAGCACCACTCCCCACTCTCTTCCCAATCCCACTCTTACAAATTCCTCTCCTTACTGCCCCTCCTCTTTCTCAGAACAGGAGCAACCAACCCTTTTGTATCACCCCACCTAGGGAGTCTTATACCCAGCAGATCTAGGCACATTCTTTCTCACTGAGGCCCAACCCTGCAGTACCAGTAGGAAGAAAGGAAGGGGATCCAATAGCAGGAAACACAGATCAAGACAGTCCCCTTTCTGCTTCTTATACCTCTATCTGCTGCTGGAGGAAGCCTTTCAGTGGACAGTTATACTAGGTTCTGCCAGCATAGCTTTGTATCATTAATAGTGTCCTGGGTTGGCTCTCTTATATGGAATGGGTCTCCAGTAGGGGCAGCCATTGGCTGGTTGTTCCCTCAGTCTCTGCCCCATCTTGTAAGCAGGACAAATTTTGGGTTGAAGTTTTTGCAGGGGGATTGATGTCCCCCTCCCTCTGTAAATCCTGCCTGGCTATCATTGGTGGCCATTTTAGTCTCTTTATCCTCTTTTGCTAGAAATTTAAACTAGGGCCACACCCAAAGACTTTCCATATACTCTCTGATCCCAGGCATGTCACCAGAAATGTCTCCCCCTCCCCCAATATCCATTCTCACTCCCAGGCCTCTTTCATCCCCACTTTCCTGTCCTCACCTAGTTCCCTCTTTCCATCCACCTCAAGTGACTACTTAGTTTCCCTTCTAAGTGATATTCATGCACTTTCCCTTGTGACCTTCTTAATACATAGTTCCTTAGATTCTATGAATTATAGAGTGGTTATCCTACATTTTATGGAATGTGCATTTATTAGTGAGTATTTATCATATATGTCTTTCTGGTTCTGAGTTACTTCACTTAAGATGATATTCTAAATTTTCATCAATTTGCCTGCAAAATTCATGGTGTGTGTGTGTGTGTGAGTGTGTGTGTGTGTGTGTGTGTGTATGTGTGTGTGTGTTTGTGTGTGTGTGTGTGTGTGTGTGTGTGTGTGTATTTCTAATAGCTGAATAGCTGAATAGTATTTCATTGAATAGATGGACCACATTTTTCCATTCTTCAGTTGAGGACTATCTAGTCTGTTTTCAACTTATGGGTATTTAATACATGAAGCTGCTACAAACATAGTTGAACAAGTGTCTTTGTGGGATGGTAGAGCATGTTTTGGGTATATGCCCAGAAGTGGTATAGCTGGGTCTTGAGGTAGAATTATTCCCAGCTTTCTGAGTAACTGCCAAATTGATTTTCAAAGTGTTTGTACAAGTTTGCACTCTCACCAGTAATGAGGAGCGTTCCCTTTGTTTTACTTCCTCACAAGCATGTGCTATAACTTAAGTTTGGGATCTCAGCCATTTTGTTGGTTTGTGATGTAATCTCAGGGTCATTTTGATTTCCATTTGCCCAGTGGCTAATGGCATTGAACATTTCTCTAAATGCTCCTGGGCCACTCAGGATTCATTTGCTGAGAATTCTCTTTTTATCTCTGTACTCCATTTTAAATTGGGTTATTTGGACTGTTAATTACTAAATTCTCCAGTTCTTTATAAATATTAGAAATTAGCCCTCTGTCAGATGTAGAGTTAAGGAAGATCCTTTCCAATCTGTAAGGACAAAAGGGCAGTGTCATTGTATTTACACAAGATTTTTGTTTCATGAGGTCGGATTTATTAATTGGCGATCTTAGAACCTGATTTGTGTTCTGTTCAGAAAGTTGTCTCCTGTACCAATGAGTTCAGGTCTACTCCCCATGTTCTGTTCTGTTTGATTTAGTGTATCCAGTTTTACATTGAGATCTTTGATCCATTTGAACTTCTGTTTTATAAAGGATGATAAATAAGGATCTATTTATATTTTTTCTATATGCAGACATTCAGTTAGTACAGCAACATTTGTTGAAATGTTTTCATTTTTCCATTGAATTGTTCTGACTGCTTTGTCAAAAGTCAAATGTCCATAAGTATGTGGGTTTATTTCAGGGTCTTTGATTTAATTATCTATTTCTATACAAATACCTTACAGATTTTATTGCTATTGCTCTGTAGTACTGCTTGAGGTCAGGGATGGTGATACCTCAAAAAGTTCTTTAATTGATTAGGTTCTTTTAGCTATCCTGTTTAGTTTGTTTCTGTTTGTTTTGGTTTGGTTTGTTTTTTGTTTGTTTGTTTTTGTTGTTGATTCTCCATGTGAAGTGGAGAGTTATGTCAACGCTGGGGAAAAATTGGGTTGGAATTTTAATGGGAACTGCATTGAATCTGCAGATTGCTTTTGATAAAAATGGTCATTTTCACTGTGTTAATTCTACCTATCTATGAACATGGGAGATCATTCCATCTTCTGAGATCTTCTTCAGTATCTTCCTTCAAGGACTCAATGTTCTTGTAATACAGATCTCCCATTTGCTTGGTTAGAGTAATACCATAGTATTTTATATTATTTGGCTTTTGTAAAGGGTTGTTTCCTTATTTTTTTTTCATTTTTTATTGGTTATTTTATTTATTTACATTTCAAAATGTTAACCCGATGCCAGTTTCTCCATCACAAGCCTCCCCTCCTATTCCCTCTTTTATGTCCCCCCTCCTCCGCCTCTATGAGGGTGCTCCCCCACCAACAACCCACTCCTACCTCAGCAGCCAAGCATTACCCTATCCTGGGTCATTAAGGCTCCACAGGACCAAGGGGCTCCCCTCCCAGTGATGCCAGATAAGGTAATCCTCTGCTACAAAACCAGCTGGAGGGTACTCCCTGTATACTCTTCAGTTGGTGGTTTAGTCCCTAGGAGCTTTGGAGGGTCTGGATGATTGATATTGTTGTTCTTCCTATATGGTTGCAAACCCCCTTCAGCTTCTACAGTCCTTGCTATAACTTCCCCATTGGGATTCCCACACTCAGTACAATGTTTGGTTGCGTACATCAGCATCTGTATTGGCCCAGCTTTGAGAGAGCCTCTCAGAGGACCACTATACCAGGCTCCTGTCAGTAAGCATTTCTTGACATCAGCGATAGTGTCTGGGTATAGTATCAGTGGATGGGATGGCTCCCTACATGGGACAGTCTCAAGATGGCCTTTCCTTCACTTTTTGTTCCACTCTTTGACCCTGTATTTCCATTTGACAAGAGAAATTCTGAATTAATATTTTTGAGATGGGTGGGTGACCCCATCCCTCAACTGGGTGTGCCTATCTATTTGATATGGTCTCTACAGGTTATATCTTCTCTATGTTGGTTATTTTGCCTAAAGTCCTCCCTGTTGGGTCCTGGTAATGTCTTGGGTTTCTGGCAACTGGGAATTTATAGTGGCTACCCTCATTTTCCCCTTCCTGACTGCTACATACCTACTTTCAAATTGCTAGTTGTCTGTATTTCTCCCCCATCTCCTCCCATATCTGAACTAGTCCCCCTTTTCCTTCTCCTTCTTCTATCCTTCCCAGATCCCTCTCTTCCTCTGCTTCCCAGAGATTATTCTCTTCCCCCTACTGAGTAGTACTGTATCATCCACACTTTGGTGTGATCTTCTTTCTTCTTGGGCTTCATATGGTCTATGAGTTGTATCATGGGCATTCTGAGCTCCTTTTTGGCTAAAATCCACATACCAGTGAGTACATACCATATGACTGTGTTACTTGAGTCAGTATATTATTTTCAATTTGTATCCATTTGCCTATGAATTTCATGGAGTCTTTGTTTTTAATAGCTGAGCAGTATTCCATTGTGTAAATGTACTACATTTTCTGTATCCATTCCTCTGTTGAGTAATATCTGGAATGGTTCCAGCTTCTGGCTATTATAAATATGACTGCTATGAACATAACAAATCATGAGTCCCTTTTACATGCTGGAGCATCTCCTGGGTCCTCAGGTTGTACTATTTCCAACTTTTTGAAGAAGAACTGTTTAAATAGGTTACCCAATCTTGATGTATCTTTGGTAATTGGTATCTGTCTAGAAAACTGTCCATTACATTAAGATATCCCTGTTTTGTGGAGTATAGGCTTTTAAAGTAAGACCTGGTACTTTGAATTGGTGAGACTTGCATGTTGAAGTCTCCTACTAATAATATATGGTGTTTGATTTGTTGTTTAAGTTCTAGCAATTTTTATTTTACAAATATGGGTGCCTTTTGGTTTTAGACTATAGTAATTAAGGCTTCCATTGTTGTAAGGAGACACTACGACTAAGGCAACTCTTATAAATGAAAGCATTTAATTGGGGCTGTTTTACTGGTTCTGAAGTTCAGTCCATTATCCTTATTTTAGGAAGCATAGCACTGTCCAGGCAGGCATAGAGCTAGTGGAGCTACATCTTGTTCCAAAGGCAAACAGGATAAGAATGACTTCCAAGCACCTACATGTAAGGTATCTCAAAACCCACCAGCACAGTTATGTACTTCCTCCAACAAGGCCATACCTCCTAATAGTGCCACTCCCTGGTCCAAGCATATTTTAACTACCACAGGGGTAGGCATATTCAGAATTGTGATAACATCTTGGTAGATATTTCTTTGATGAGTATGAAGTGTCCTTCCCTGACTCTTTTCATAAATTTTGGTTAAAAGGCTATTATATTAGCTATTAAAGTGGCTAACTCATCGTTCTTCTTGGATCTATTTGCTTGGAAATCTTTGTTCCAGTCCTTTACTCTGAGGAAATATCTATCCTTTTTGCTGAGGTGTGTTTATGTATGCAGCACAATATAAATCCTATTTGTATATCCATTCTGTTAGCATGTGTCTTTTTATTGGTGAGCTGAATCCATTGATGTTGAGATATACTAATGCCCAGTGATTGCTTATTCCTGTTATTTTAATGTTGGCGGTGTTAGTATATTCTTCCCTTGTTTATACTGGTATTGAATTATTTCCTGTATTTTCTTGGATGTATTTGTCCTCCTTGGGATGGAGTTTTCCTTCCGGTATTTTCTGTATGACTGGACTTGCAGATAGACATTGTTTAAATTTGGTTTTATATTGAATTATCTAGCTTTCTCCATCTGTGGTGCTTGAGACATTTGCTAGGTTCACATCTGCAGTATTTTTTTTTAGAGGTTTCAAGATATCTATACAACCCCTTCTTGCTTTAGGATCTCTGTTGAGACATCAAGTGAAATTCTTTTAGGTCTGCCTTGTGTGTTACCTGGCTTTTTTACCTTGCCACTTTAACATTCTTTCTTTGTTTGTAGATTTTATGTTTTGATTATGTGCCGGGATGATTTTCTTTTCTGGTCCAGTCCAATTGGTCTTTTATAAGATTCTTGTATGTTTATGGGCATCTTTTTCTTCAGGTTAAAAAAGTTTTCTTCTATGATTTTGTTGAAAATATTTTCTGGTCCTTGCAGTAGGTGGTCTTCACCTTACTCTATTATTCTTCTAATTCTAATAATTCTAATATTCACCTATTATTCTTAGGTTAGGTTTTTTTCATGATTTCCCAGAATTCCCAGATGTTTGTTTCAGAAATTGTTTAGATATAACATTTTCTTTGAACATTGTATTATTTCCTCTTATGCCTGAGTGTTTTTTTTGTTTTGTTTTGTTTTGTTTTGTTTTGTTTTGTTTTGTTTGTTTTGTTTTCTTTCAGTCACTTGTATTCTTTTGGTGATGTTTGCATCTATTGTTTCTGGTCTTTTCCCTAAGCTTTCCATCTTCAGTGTGTCCTTCACCCAGTCTTGAGTGGGCTAACTAGACCTTAAGTGTTCACCACAGTTGTACCTTAAAACCCAGGTGGAGTCAATTTCCTACAGGAGTAGACTGCCCACTGAGCTTGCTTTGCAACTTAATCCAGCTGACTAATAAACGTTGAGCCTTGACAATAAACCTTTGTCTTGGCTTTATTTTTCATAAACCTTTGTCTTGGCTTTATTTTTCATAAACCTTTGTCTTGGCTTTATTTTTCTCTCACAGCCAGTCCATTTTCATTTCATTTCCAGCCCCATTTTCAGGTAACCCAGTTCATCCATGACTGCTTGGCAGCTACACTTCAGGATTCCCTCAGTATGTTTCTTTATTGCTTCTATTTCTATTTTCAAGCCTTGATCTTCTTTATTTCCTTCACCTGCTTGATTGTATTTCTTTAAGTGACTTATTAATTTCCTGTTTAAACACTCTATCATCTTTTAAAGATTGATTTGGAAGCTATGTTCATGTGTTTTGGTTGTTAGTATATCCAGTGCCTGCTGTAGAAAGATAATTGTACTCTGAACATGCCATATTGCCCTGGCTTTTGTTGATTGTGTTCTTTTTGTGGACATTTAGCCCTCTGGTTGTCCCAGAATGTTCCTGGTGTAGTAGGTATTGGCAGAGGGCATACCATTGATGATCCTGGTGTGGCAGGCTTCTGATTGGTATCCTTGGGCTGCACAATGATAGTCAGCTAGCTGTGCAAGTCTTTCAGCAGTTTTGTGTTCCCCTGGGGAAACAGCTAGAAGGGGATAGGGGATAAGTATATATAGAGGTAGCCAGAAAATGGAGAGCTGAGAGACAACCAACTGCTCCATGAACCTGGGCATTCCCCAGAGCACTCAACAGGGTGTGGAAAGGTGTTCAGGAAAGGAGTCAAACTTGTCTGGTTCTGGATAAGCAGGTGTAAATGACTAATACATGTTAATATAACTTTTAGCAAGCACAATTAATATTTTTTTGAATATTCATTTTTAATGTTATTCATTTTAATTTTTAACTTTAACTAATTGTTTAGCAAATAAACTATTTAAATAAATTATTTATGCAATATTTATGAATGTATATAATATGTTTGGGTCTAATCCACTCCCAAATCATTCCCCTCAAATGCCTCTCTCTCCTCTCTATATATGCAGTTTTTAACTTAATGTATTCTCTGTATAAATTATAACTTTAAAAATGTGAATTTTATTATAATTTATCTCATTATTGTTATTGTATATTTCAAAATGTATATTTTGATTTTATTTTCTCTGTTTTTCTGACTTTATTTAAATGTGAGAGGGATATATAACTTTTTTCTAAATTGCTTAAATTGTAAAATATTAAAAAGTACAGGTGGATTTCACAAAGATGTTATTTTATAAAACATAAATTTCAGAATGATCACTTTAAATATATGATAAACTTGATTTTTAAAATTTAGAGATATCTTATATAAGAATGATATTTCTCACTTGGAATATTGTCAATAACAATAACATAGAATATGATTTTTCAATATTGGAGATCAAGCCAAGAGCCTCAGTCATGGTGAATGTATATTAAATAGCTTAAAAGAAAGATTTTAAAACTGAAAAGATAACTGGAATTTACTTGCTTTGTTTCTCGTTATTGTAATATGTGTTATACTGTATATATGGCCAGAAAGAACGAATACTGCCTCTGAGAAGCCAGGCACGGCATCATCTGTCCATCACTCCCTAATTTCAGTGAGTGCACTCATCAGACTATTGGAGACATCTGGGCACTGACTGAGTGTTATATTGCCTGAGAACAGAAAATATGCACCAGAGATATTCATGTGTATATATCCATGCTCTCTCTTTTCAGTAAAACATTGTAGTTTTGTCATTCTAGGAAAAAATGTTATTTTAAAATATAGCATATGCTAGCTGAATGATATTTTGTTTTGCACAGAAACATGGTATTATATCATTTCTCTTTGTCTTCTCCACAGAAATATTAAAAAAAATTTCAATTGTGTTATTAAGAAATCCCCATTTTATCATTATATCCCAAAACAATTTGTATTATTGTGAAAATACAAAATTAGAATGACTTCAGTTTGTGAAGGTTATTATGTGAGGTTAATTGTCAGACAAGAAATAATAGTATTCTGAACAATGGAAACTACCAGATGAAAACTTAGTGAAGGACACCTTAGGGGAAGGCATATAGGCATACATGTTACATACAGATCAGAGAACACACCCATACATCAACAACAAAATAACAACAAACAGCAAGTCTTTCTATTTGAATCATGCATCTTCCACAATCTACCTGTGAAATACTAACTCATACTTAGTTGGTACAAAGAGCTGAGAAATTCGGCAATTGTTACATCTTAGCGGAAGAGCGAGCCCTCTAGTATAGTCTAATACGTCTTGCCCTTCCACTATGTGAGCAGAAGCGAAGACATGCTCTGTGAGAAAATGGATTTCAACCTGTTTCTGGAATGGGCTACTACTTGATTTCAAACCAAAAGTATGATGAATTTCTTTCTATATATAATATACATGTAATATATAATAAACATATATGTATGCAAGTATACTTATATATACTTATATATTCTTTGAGAATTTTTGAATGTATTTGAAGATTTTGACCTTCCCTACCAGCGACCTCCTAGACATGATCTTCTCATTGCCTACCTTCCGTAGCCAATATTGAGTTCAGTTTGTGTTAGACAGTTGGACTTGGCAGTAGAGCCTGGTCTAGTATTTGGTCAATCTATTCTGTGGCTAAATAGATTAGTCTCTAGAACACAATACTATTATTCTGCTGAATGGACATAGTATAAAAATGACTTATGACTCTGCTCTACAGGTCAGAGCACCTGCCAACCTCATCAGAGGGAATTTTCATTTCAGTAGATGACAATTAACACAGATTAACAACTGGACAACACAGAAAATAAGTTACAGTAAAAAGTTCAGGCCAAAAATTGATGACTACATAGCTTTCTTGCCTACAATTCCTAGGAATCATTGGAGAATAGAGGATGAAAATTTCTTTTGTAAAGGTGAGAGGTTGTGAATAACATTAACCAAGTAATGTTATCTGGAAACACTAAAGTATTTGCACATAGCACTAACAGTCATTAGGATGACATACGTGAAATCCACAGCAAGTTTAATCCAAATGAAATACATACATAGTGTTTGAACAAAATAATTAATCTCAACAGATTAATTTTAAGTAGTTGTAAATGTAGCAAAGTCAGTAAGATGTTTGTCTATGCATATAAAGAGCTCACGTTTGATTCTTAGCAGTACAAAATTTGTGTGTGAAGATATATGTCTATAATCACAAAATTTAGAATGTAGAAGCTCAAAAACCCAAAGCTAAAGGCCGTCATGTGATACATAGTGAGTTTTAGACTAGCTTGGAAAAACAGAAACACTGTCTTTTAGAAAAAAAATAAGATTAAAGACAATTCATTTCAATGGTAAGGGCAGACAACAGCGCCCTTCTTATGGAATACTCCTTGAAAGGGCAGAGAAATATTCTTTGACTCTTAGAATAATTGACATTAAATTTAATATGCAAGTGTGCATTATTTACTTGTGCACTCTGTGTTCATTCAGTGTCAACACTGTTCAGACAACCTTGATTGATTTACAGGCAAAAATTAACTATTATTCTTATATTAAAAATACAAAGTAGAGGTGATAAAATCTGTTCTTACAACATAGTCCTGTACAGTCATTTGAATTGCATATCTATTCATTTTGTGAAGTTTGACCCTCACTCTTTGATTTTGTGTGAAAAGTCAAATTAAATATATGCGTTATGGTATGCCTGCAGCAATCTTAAAATATGTCAAGATATCTGGAATTAACCATCCAGATATATTGTTATAATATATCTAATCTTGGATATGATTCATATTCTACATAAAAAATTCATATTAAATTATTTAAAAAAATTAAAGATACTAATCATTGCTTGGTAATATGACAGGGAAAATTAGAAGCAAAAAGTGTAGTTGGAAATACATAAAGCAATGATGAAGGCTTCTTTGGCATGAAATTTAGTTGAGTGTCTTTGGCCCATACTTATTTAGACTCATTGACGAAAACAGGAGATATTTGTGATGCAAGTTACCATTCCTTTCAGGACTCTATGAATAGGACACAAACTTTGATCTAAGTGTGTACAAGAAGAAAAGAAACACAGAGAAGCATTAAAAGAAATGTTTAACGTCCTGGGTTCTATGAAATCCAAATTAAGATGGCTCTGAGATTATACCTTACATCCATCAGAATGGGTAAAATCAAAATCTCAAGCTGCAGCACATGCTGCTAAGGATGTGGAGTTAGTGGAATGTTCTTTCATTGGCAGTGGAAATGTAAACTTGTGCAACCACATTTGAAATCAAGTTGTCGGTTTCTCCGAATATTAGGAGTATATCTCAAGACCCAGCTATACTACTCACTCTTGGGCATATACCCAAAAGACGCTCCACCATTCAAAGACATTTGTTTAACTATGTTTATAGCAACTTCATTGATGATACCCAGGGACAGGAACCAACACAAATATCCCTCCTCTGAAGAATGGATACAGAAAAAGTGGTTTACTTACACAGTGAAATACTCATCAGATGTTGAAAACAAGGGTATCATGAAATTTGCAGGCAAATGGATGGAACTAGAAAAGATCATCCTATGTGAAGTAACTCAGACCCAAAAGGAAATGTTTGGTACATAACCATATTTAAGTTGATATTAGCAATAAATGAAGGATACCTGCATTGCTGTCCAGACCCAAAGAAGTCAAATATCAAGGAGAGTCCAAGGTAGGATACTTGAATTTCACTCAGAAGGGGAAATAAAATAAAAAATTGAAGTGGATGGAGAGAGGGAACTGGGTGGGAGAGGGGATGGAGGGACAGTGAAATAGGGAGAGACAGGGAAAGTAGAATTAAGAGTCAGTGGAAATTAGAAGTGGTTGGGTGGATCTCGACATCACTAGATTATGCCAGAGACCTGGGATGGGATAGGTTCCAGGAAGTAGCTGAGACTCCTACCAGATGGAGCCTGAAGTGGCCACCTCCTGTAGTCAGGTTGGACTTCCAGTGAAGAAATAGATGCCAAACCAACCACAAAAACTTTTACTGAAAATTTACCTGCCTACAAGAAGTTCAGGGACAAATACAGAGCAGAGACAGAAGGGAATGCCCAACTAGTGGTTGGTCTTACTTGGGACCCATTTCATGCACAAGAACCAATCTCTGACACTATTAATGATACTATGTTATGCTTGCAGTCAGTTTCCTAGCATAACTTTCCTCTGAGAGCCTCCAACCAACATTTGATTTAAACAGATGCAGAGAAACACAGCCAAATATGAAATGGAGGTCAGGCAGTCTCATGCAAGAATCAGGGGAAGAATTGAGAGATGCAGAAGGGGTAGGGACCAATAGAATCAACTAAAATGGATACTTTAAGGACTTCCAGAGACTGAAACATCAACAAAATGTACACATACACTGAACCTAGGTCCTCCACCCATATGTAGCAGAAGTGCAAATTGGTCTTCATATGGGTTCCCCAATAACTGAATCAAGTTGTATCTGACTCTGTTCCCTGCCTATGGATCCTGTTCTCCTAACTGGGCTGCTTTGTATGACCTCCGTGGAAGAGGATATGTCTAATCCTGCAATGACTTGATCTGCCATGGTGTATAGGTACCTTCTTAGAAAAGAATAGAAGGGGGACCTGCTATGTGAGCGAAAACTGGGAGGATAGGGGAGTGGCGATTGGGATATAAAGTGAAAAAATACATACATAAAGAGGAAAAAGAAAAGAAAAATTCTTCATAATGTTAACAATTCCTTATAATTCTTCAAGCTTTTATTTTAAAAGTAATATAATTATTTAGCTTACATGAACTTCATGAACCTCTAGGTGATGAACAAAGCAATTTGTAATAATTCTATGAGAGGCAAGGAAAATGGTCCAGGTAGTAAGAGCAGCAATCCTGATTAACTACATACTATCTTCAGGATGTAATAGATGAGAGGGAAGAACTAACTAGCAAGATGTGCTCTGACCTCCCCAAGGGCATGTGAATGTTCACCTACCCATTCACTTCTATACACACATAAACACACAATACACAAATACACCCAATAAAAAAATTAAATACTTGTATCAGAAGCGATCCAGATTTAGAATATATGCTAAGGCCAAGAGAAGCACTAAAATTAAGCACATTTTGAGTATCAGCTTTGAAATCCACTCTAGATATTTTTAAGCATAAATTTCTTTCTAAAAGAATAGTGCATTGCCTCTCTCAAACAGGCTTAGCATTTGGCTGCTGTGTTCTGTTATTAAAGCAGTTCACTACTCCTCTTTTATATGGGGTAGAAAATAGGTTTCAGCCTCTCCCAGGGAACTCTTAACCTGGAAAGGAAGGAAATGCATCACACGTGAAAGACAGCAGAGCAATATGACCTGCTGCTAATTTGCAGCGGTATTCATTTGGGTGGGATTTGACATTTCTGGGTAGATGTATATTTGTGATTGATATTTTATCCTGTAAAGCATAGCCTTTAAAACAGCTGTGAAATGTCAAGCTATTAATTTACACATTGCAAAATGTAGTGTTAGGAAACCGATTTACATCTTTCCAAATTCAACCCCAGGGATACCAGACTTTGGAGATCAGCACATCATGAAGATTATCCCAATCAGCATAACTCTCAAAATTGCTTCCCTACTTTTATAGCTGTGCACACAGGCAAGGGTACGAGAATGCAGTGCTGTGCTAAGGGAGCTTGAGAACATTTGTCCTCATATCTATACTTTGTGTTTGAAGAATTTTGTCAGTCTATCAGTGAGTTCCTGTTTAGAATGGTGGACTGTTTTAAAATGGAGATTTCATTGTAACCTATATGTGAGCCTATTTTAGACATTGCCTCCCTGAAATATAAAGATTCATTACCTTTCATTTTCATTTACAATAAATATTCCCTAGAATTATGGAAAAAAGAGTAGTAGTAGTAAACCATGCCTCGGGCATGCATTAAAGTTACATGAAATACCTCCACAGCAAAACTTTATAGAACAAAACAATCAATAATATGATACCTAAATTCGTTTGCATATACTACATTGGTAAAAACACATATAGTTAATCTTCATGCTTTTTTCCCTCATTTGTTGCTTTTCCAAATCTTTTAGTTTTCTTTTTTTAAAAAAATATTTTATTTATTTACATTTCAAATGTTGCTCCTTTCCTTGTTCCTCCTCCATCCCATCTCTACTCCCCTTCACCTCTAAGAAGGACCTCCCACACACCCACCCACTCCCACCTCACCCTCCTAGCATCCCCCTTCTCTGGGGCATCAAGCCTGCACAGGACCAAACACAAACCTGCCTACTGAAAAGAGTCCTGGCAGTCCTCGGTTAATGTATGTAGCAGGCAGGGAAGGGGCATGGACCAGTCCATTGGTTGGTGTGCTAAGTCCTGGAAGCTTTGAGTGGTCTGGTTAGTTGATTCTTTTGTTCTTCCTCCTATGGGGTTGCAAATCTCTTCAGCTTCATCAGTCCTTCCCTTAACTCATTGACTTCATATTACATTGATATTTAAATAAGCTTGGTTATTCATTTCATGTTTTAAAATATCAGGGAAATGTGGTTTTCTCTCCCTTTCTCTTTTTATTTTGAAGAGAGTATCTGACTACGCATTTAGGGATAGCTTAAACCTACTGTATAATAGAAGCTTGCTTGAAATCACAGAGATCTGCATGCTTCTGACTTCAGAAAACTAATGGTGTATACCACTAACATCCTAAATTATTTGTTCCTTAGAATTCTACACAAAAGTAATATACTTACATCATTTCGTTCCCTCCCCCATATTTGCAATTCTCCCATTCCTTCTTATGACCTTTTCCTTTATAATTATTGCTCTCTTCCTCCTTTCTCTCTCTCATTCTCTTGTGTGTGTGTGTGTTTGTGTGTGTGTGTGTGTGTCTTTGTATGCCTTTTGTAGGCAACTATGTAGTAGCGATTTCACAGATGTAGTATCACAGTCATGTATTGAAGATACTGTTTCAGATCATGCACAGTGATCAATTATACATGTCAGACTGGGTGTAACAGTCTCTCTCCTCCTTCATTAGACATGTTCCCTGAGACTTAGGTATAGGATTTGTCATGATATTCTTAATGTTGCATTGACAAAAATTTAACACAGCATTGGTTTCTATCTGTATATGTATATTCTAAATTATAATCTTCTAAATACCAAACTTACTCCATTGTCTTTATTTTCAAGGAAGCATTTGTAGACCACTCAGGGAAAAATCGCCTTTTTAAAAAAAAATCATGGATTATAAGTTCTGCTCCTTTGCTAAATTTTAATTCCTTTCATTGCTAGAATGTAATATCTGCAGTAGTGATACAATATAGTACTCATCTTTCATGTAATTAATCAACTATCTTGGCTGCAATAGTAAGCCCAGTGATCTCAAACTGTATCATTTCCATTGGCTGCATGAGGCCATTGGTGGAACAGCAGAACTCACAGGAAGATACAGAACAACATTTTCTTCCATATTTGTGAAATTATATTATAATTGCATGACTTCCCCCCTTTTTACTTCAAAACCATCTCATGTATTCCATGCCATAGATTTTTGGCTTTTTTTCCTCCATCATCATTGTTACATGTATGTATATGTAACTATCATAACTTAACCATAAAGTCCAACCACAATGAATGGACAAGCACACACTTTTATAGATGTGTGAAGATGCATTTAAAATAAACTAGAGAATATTAGTTCTCATGATGTCAGTTCTATTTTGATATTTTCCATATTCATATACTTTTATTTCAAAATAAGATCAAAAATTTAAACCTTTTTTTTTTTGAAAAGAGTTTTGCATTGGGTTTATTTGCTCTTTTTTTTAATTTTTTTATTTTCTATATTCTATGTTTACATTCCAAAGGCTTTCCCCTTTCCCAGTTCCCACCCACCATAGTTCCCATAGTTCCTCTCCCCCCCAACTGTTCCCCAATCATTCCCCCTCCCCCCAGGGTTTCTTTACTAAACTGGATGCAATCTTTACATGCCCAGGGTCCTCTCCTTTCTTCTTCTTGGGAATCATTTGACTTGCTATTTGTGTCTTGAGTATTTAGTGCTTCTGGGCTCATTAATATCCACTTATCAGTGATTGCATTTCATGTGCATTCTTTTGTGATTGGGTTAATACTAGAATCTATAAAAAGGGATAATATGGGTTAAATTAAATAAAGCATGTTACAGTTTTGTTACAATGGTAATCATGTAATATTTACTTTAGCTGAAAGCATCTATTTTTATCTGAGACTGAATTCTTTTAGTAATTATGCATGCATATAAAACATTTACATAGTACATTATCATGAGTTACAATTCTTGGTAATTTTAAGAGTTTTGCCTAATAATATTGTAGTCCTTAAAGTAATATAATTGGTTGAATATAATTATTTTTTCTCATTTTAGAAACAGTTAATAAAGAACAGCTTCTCTTTCCATGTAAACTTATCATTTCTCAATATTTATTTCAATAAATCTGATATTAGTATTAATTTCTAGTCAAGAAAAACTACTTACTAATTCATCTAACTTCTCAAAAAATAATGTATCTCAGATGAATGTAGACATCACATGAGTCAAATTCTGAGTGATTGAAGATTGTTTAATTCATGCTCAGTGCACCAGAAAAGATACTATTTCTAATTGGAAAAAAATGCAGCCATATTTATAATAGTTAGAAGCTGGAAAGAACCCAGATGTCCCTCAATGGAAGAATGAATACAGAAAATGTGGTATATTTACACAATGGAATACTACTCAGCAATTAAAAACAATGAATCCATGAAATTCTTAGGCAAATGGTTGGAACTGGAAAATATCATCCTAATTGAGGTAACTCATTCACAAAAGAACACACATAGAATGCAGTCACTGATAAGTGGATATTAGCTCAGAAGCTCTGTGAATACCAAAGATACCAAAGACACAACCCACATATCAAATCATTCCCAAGAAGAAGAAAGGAGAGGGCCCAGGTCCTATAAAGGCTTGATGTAGCATTGTAGAAGATTACCAGGACAGAGAAATGGGAGGGGTTGATTGGGGTGAAAGACCCCCGAAGGGAGACCCTCACTCAAGTCTCGGGAGTAGCACGCACCCAGTAAAGCACTGAGACCAAATTCGTTGTGATCACACGAAGTTTATTGAAGATGGGATTAAACGAGATCTCAGGCCAGCATGCTGGGGTCGAAACTCATACACCACGCAGGGGTAGAGGAGTTCGACCCCCACCTGAACTTGTGACAAGCTTATAAAGGCAAAAACCATAAAAGAGGGGGGACGACTGGGGAGGAAATAGGGGAAGTCTAAAAGTCACACATTTACTATTTACTATGTGTTACATTAAGTGACATTCCTGGGGCTTTGGGACATTCCATAGGGGCTGTTGGGACCCCTGTGGTTATTCCGGGAGCTGTTTCCCTCAAGAGAGTTGTTTTTCTCTCAAGAGTCCCAGGAGGAGGTGGGGGGTGTTTTTCTCTAGAGTTCCGGAACCGCCGCCTGCAGGGGGCAGAGGCCCAAGATGACAAAAGGTGACAAGCCCGTGTCTTTACAGATAGCTATTAATTAATTAATTTTTTTTATTCTTCATTCCCTACTCCTCCTTGTAAATGGCTCTAATCTTAGAGCGACCCCTCAGCTTCCGGTAGTACCTGGTACTGCTGTCTTAAGACCATTACCTGGACAGCACTTATCCTTTCTTTTACAAATGTCACCAGCCTATTGAGAATACATGGCCCGAAGGTTAGGATTAGTAGCAAAATGATTAAAGGCCCGGCCAAGGTGGAGACCAGAGTAGAGAACCAAGGTGACCGATTAAACCAATTCTCATACCATCCTTGGTATGCTTCTCTTTCTTTTTTTCTGTTCTCTAGCCTTTCTCTAAGCTTTGCCATGGAATCTCTGATGACACCAGAATGATCTACATAAAAGCAACATTCTTCCCTTAAGGCTGCGCAGAGCCCTCCCTCCTTAAGAAAAAAAAAAAAAAAAAAAAAAAAAAAAAAAAGAAAAAGCAGGTCTAATCCCCTTCTATTCTGCAGCACTACTTCTGACAATGAAGTTAATGACTCTTCTAGTTTAGTTATGGACTGTTCCAACGCTCCCAAGTCTGCATCCATAGCTGCTCTAAGCTCATTATAGTAGTGGGGTTGCTGGATAAGGGCAGTTGCTCCAGTTCCAATCCCTGCTGCTACCCCTAGTCCTAACAAGACAGCCAAGGTCAGGGTTACAGGTTCCCTCCTGTAACGAGTACGGTGATCAAATTCATCTATAAATGAGTTCTCATCATGATAGATGACCCTAGGTACCAGCTGAACCAAAATACAAAAGTCCCTAGTACTGTTAAAAAGCGAAGTATGCAGGCAGGGGGTCAGGCCGGTGCCACAGGCCCACCAAGTGTCTGGGGGGGGGGGTACTAGATATTGATTTGGGCCCTCTGTCAGGGTGTCAATAGTTTCGTTACAGAGGGGCTGGTGTCTGGCAGGCACTTTGCCTATGCATAGTCCAGTGCCTGATACTGCTGAGAGGGTCAACTTTCGTTGGTTCCCCCAGGGGCAATGTGAATGGTCAGAAGTAACATTATAGCTCCTCAGCTGGGCTATTCCCTCATAATAAGGGGGATTAGAAGCAAAGCACAGCCAGCAAGATTGGGTAGCAGTGGGGTTTGTGCGGTTTAAAACGACGAACGCACTATCGAGCAGATTGAACAGGCGATCCTCGGTTCTCATAGGGAGGTGGGAGGATGTGGTCAAGAGAGGGTATGAATTAGGGCCAGAAGAGGAACCTTCCTTCGGTGATGGGGTGATACTAGGAAGACTCCCCGGCCTGGGTAGGGGGTCATCAAGCACCGGGTTGGGGCCTACAGGTCGTGCAGGTGGACTCTCTATCTTTATTCTGATAGCGAAGACGAACCCAGGGTCTCCTGTTCCAGTATAGACTCTCCACCCCCAGCGGTTGCCTTTTACCCATTGGCGATCTTGTTTTCCCTGTACTGTGAAACTAATATTCAGAGGGTTGCAATAGCTGCCTTTGCATGGCCCCTGAGGGCCACCCGAGGCCCCGGATGCACATCCAGTCCTATAAGACGGATATTTAGATGGATCTCTTTCTCCTTCTCCTGACTCTCCTGGCTTACGACCTTTTTTTACTAATATCAGATCCCAGGAGGAGGAAGGATTCCAGTAAGCTTCTCCTGTGGTCTCACATCCCCATTTACCACAGAAATAATCAGATGCCCCCCCCACATCGTCTCTTCATCTCTCTGCTATGTCCCTGCCCAGGGCAGACGTAGAAATCTGCCGCCTGGAGGTTGGCTCGAAAAAACTGTCCAGAACATCCCAATGTGCTCCCTATACCATGAGGGACACATTGTTCCTCCGGGGGTGGTTTATCTAAATTGTCATAATTAGAAAGATCCCAAGCCGGGGAACCGGCAGCTAACTTACAGACATCAGGTGCAAGATCAGGCCACCAAGTCCACGGGGGGTGCACTGCAGTTTTTGACCACACGATGTTACCTTCTTCATTAAGCACTTCCCATGTCAGTTTTTGGGGGGCATGAGGGTTATTCTCCAAGATTGGGGCGACGGCGAAGGCGCAGCTTAAGAGGATTGTCAGTAGCGGCCACTGTCCATTTATCTTCATGGTTGTCTTCATTTTGATTGGGTGCCTTCTTGATGTGGGAGGCGTGGATCCAGGCGGCGATCCCGTCTACCTTGACTGCCGTGGGGGTAGTTAGCAGCACCAAATAGGGTCCTTTCCACCGAGGCTCAAGCGTGCCAGCACGATGTCGTCTGACCAAGACTGAGTCTCCGACCTGGAACCCGTGGGGCACTGCGGTAGTCCCTGGAGCGTAGGCTTCCTTGATCTGGTTCCAGATCTGCGTCTTAACGACCTCTAAGGCCTTTAAGTGGGTGAACAGAGCAAAGGAAGAGTCAGTGCAAGGATCCAATATCCCGCCTGACTCAGTCAAGGGGGGCGGTCCCCCGTGTAGGATTTCATAAGGGGTAAGGCCAAAACGTCCAGGTGTGTTTCGGACCCTAAGGAGCGCAAAGGGGAGGAGGGTCACCCAGTCTTTCCTGCCGGTCTCAATAGCTAATTTAGTAAGGGTCTCTTTTAGAGTTCTATTCATTCTTTCTACCTGTCCTGAGCTCTGGGGTCTGTAAGCACAATGTAATTTCCAATTAGTCCCCAGTTGGATGGCCAATTCCTGACTTACCTGGGCAACAAAAGCCGGTCCATTGTCCGAACCGATTACCTTGGGGATCCCGAACCGGGGTAGAATTTCTTCCAGTATCTTCTTGGTTACCACTTGAGCAGTTTCAGACTTGGTGGGAAAGGCTTCCACCCATCCTGAGAAAGTATCTATAAAAACTAGAAGGTACTTATTACCATATTTTCCTGGCTTAATTTCAGTGAAGTCTACCTCCCAATAAACTCCCGGCCGGTCTCCCCTCATCCTCTTTCCAAGTTCTCTGAACGGTCGGGCAGCATTGGTCAAGGTGCAAGCTTGACACGACCCTACTACCTGTTTCACCACTGTATTTAATTTCAGAACATAATATTTAGAACCTTTGATTAATTGCTTAAGTTTCTCATCTCCAAGATGGGTAAGTTGATGTATTCGTTTTACATAGTCTCGTCCTTCTTTGGAGGGCAGAATGATTCGCCCATCTTTAGTTTTTGCCAATCCACCGAAGCTGAACATTTGGGCTTTTCCTGTACAAGCCATATCTTCGATCAAGCCGTAATCTTCATGAGGATAGTTAAAGCTGGGCTCCATGGCTCGTGGAGGCTCTGGCGGGGTTCCAGTTTCCTCCGCCAGCACTGTGGCTCCTTGAGCGGCTTGCTTGGCTGTTAGATCAGCCATCCGGTTTCCTTTTGTGACTGGGTCTGTCCCCTTCTGGTGTCCCAGGCAGTGGACTATGGCTAATTTCTTTGGAAGGTGTATGGCTTCTAGGAGAGCCAGGATTTCTTCTTTGTTCTTAATGTCTTTCCCTGCTGAGGTGAGCAGGCCCCTCTGTCTGTAGATGGCCCCATGAATGTGGGCTGTGGCGAAAGCATAACGGCTGTCGGTGTAAATGTTGATAGCCTTACCTTCTGCCAGGCGCAGAGCTTGAGTCAGTGCCAGGAGTTCAGCCCTTTGAGCGGAGGTTCCTTCGGGGAGGCTGCCAGCCCAAATTACCTGCTTTCCGTCCACCACCGCTGCTCCCGCTCTTCGTTTACCTTCTACCATAAAACTGCTGCCGTCCGTATACCAGTTAGGCACACCTGGCCACGGTTGGTCGGTCAGGTCTTTCCTGGTCCCGGTTTCTTCAGCCAGGATGTCAGTGCACTGGTGCACCGGGGTAGAGTCATCTGCTTCGGGGAACAGGGTGGCCGGGTTGAGAATAGCAGGAGGAGCAAAGGTTATTCGATCATTTAACAACAAGCTCTGGTAATGTGTCATCCGGGCGTTTGTCATCCAGCGGTCGGGGGGCTGCCGCACAATACTTTCTAAAGCATGGGGAGCAATTACAGTCACATGTTGACCCAGAGTAAGCTTATAAGCGTCTTTGACAAGTTGCGCTACTGCAGCAATGGCTTTCAAGCAGGAGGGCCACCCGCTGGTGACGGGGTCCAGCTTTTTAGATAGGTAGGCTACCGGCCGTTTCCAAGGCCCCAGGGTCTGAGTCAGAACTCCACGGGCCACTCCAGCCCGCTCATCAACATATAAAGTAAAAGGCTTAGTTAGATCTGGCAGGGCCAAAGCAGGAGCTGTGAGCAGGGCAGTCTTTATATTATCAAAGGCTCTTTGGTGCTCCTCTGTCCAGGTAAATGGGACTTTTTCTTTTGTGAGCAGGTACAGAGGGGCTGCCAGCGTGGCGAACCCCGGTATCCAGAGTCTACAAAAGCCCGCAGTTCCCAAAAACTCACGTACTTGTCGCGGAGAGGTGGGGGTCGGGATCTGCATCACTGTCTTTTTTTGTGCTTCAGTGAGCCATCGTTTCCCATCTCGGAGAGTGTATCCTAGGTAGGTCACTTCTGAGCGGCATAATTGGGCCTTCTTGGCAGATACCCGATACCCCAACTTACCCAGTTCCTTCAGGAGCTTTTTAGTCCCATCGAGGCACAGTTCCTGGGTCGATGTTGCAATCAATAAATCATCAACGTACTGCAAGAGAGAAATTTGGGGGTTCTGTGCTCTGAAGGGCGCAAGGTCACGGTGGAGCGCTTCATCAAAAAGAGTTGGTGAATTTTTGAATCCTTGTGGCAACCTAGTCCAGGTCAGTTGACCCGTATGTCCTCCTTCGGGATCTCGCCATTCAAAAGCGAACAGAGGCTGGCTACTTGGGTGCAACCTGAGACAGAAAAAGGCATCTTTCAAATCTAGAACAGTGTACCAGGATCGTTCAGGCGGTAAAGAACTCAGCAAGTTGTAAGGGTTAGGCACGGTTGGGTGAATGTCCTGCACCCGCTTATTAACTTCTCTTAAGTCCTGGACAGGCCGATAATCATTGGTTCCAGGCTTACGTACTGGCAGGAGGGGGGTATTCCAAGGGGACCGGCAGGGGATCAATATACCTTGCTGCAACAGTCTCTGGATATGCGGCCGGATGCCTTCTTTAGCCCCTTGAGTCAGGGGGTACTGTCTCACCGAGACGGGGGTGGCAGCCGCTTTCAGCTCGACCACGATGGGTGGTACTTGTTTAGCCAGTCCCATTCCAGTCTGCTCTGCCCAGACCTCTGGAAAAGCTGTCAGCCACTCTTTAGGGGGCAAAACCCCAGTCTTGGGTTCATGGAGGCGATATTCTTCTTCTAGACTTAGAACTAAGCATGTTATAGGGGCCTTTCCCCAGGTGACTTCTGGTCCCTCCGGGGTGAACTGGATCTGAGCCTTTAGTTTGGTCAACAAGTCCCTCCCCAGAAGGGGCGCAGGGCACTCAGGAATCACAAGAAAAGAGTGGGTTACTAGGTTTTTTCCTATATCTAAACTTCTTTCGGTTGTCCAAGGGTAGAGTTTACTTCCAGTGGCTCCCATAACCAGAGTTCTTTTTGATCCTAATCGTCCTAATGGTTTAGTCAAAACTGAGTGTTCAGCTCCTGTATCTACTAAGAAATTAACGGGATTCCCCTCCACGGAGAGAGTTACCCTAGGCTCGGGGAGGGGGACCGAGCCCCGACTCCCCTAATCTTCCTCGAGGGCCAGTATCTTGGGGCCCTTTTGTTTCTTTTGAGGGCAATCTCTGGCCCAATGTCCTTTTTCTTTACAGTAAGCACATTGGTCTTTCTCCAGTTGTAGTCGCTGTCCTCCCGGGGGTCTTCTTGCCCTGTTGCCCAGGTATCCTGACTGTCCTTTCTCTGACCTTTCTCCACCTACTACTGCGGCCAAAATCTTAGTCAAATTCCTCTCTTGGCGGCGATCCCGCCGATTTTCCCTCTCTTCTGCCTCCTTTTTTTCTCTTTCTTGCTTCTCTTCCTCAGTCTCTCTCTTATGATACACCTTCTCAGCCTCTTTTACTAGATCCTGTAAAGTATAATCTTGGAGCCCCTCTAATCTTTGTAACTTTTTCTTGATATAAGAGGCCGACTGCCCTATAAAAGCCATGGCTACAGCTGCCTGTTGTCCCTCTGATGAGGGGTCAAAAGGGGTATATCTCCTATAGGCCTCCATCAACCATTCTAAAAAGACAGAGGGTGGCTCCATTGGTCCCTGTAAGACTTCCCTTACCTTTGCCAAATTCGTGGGTCGCCGCGAGGCACCCTTAAGACCCGCCACTAGAGCCCGGCGGTAGACCGTGAGACGCCCCCTACCTTCTACGGAGTTGTAGTCCCATTCAGGGCGGACCAAGGGGAAAGCTGCTTCTATAAGGTGAGGGAGATTAGTGGAGGTTCCGTCTGGTCCTGGAACATTTCTTCTGGCTTCAAGGAGAATTCTTTCCCTCTCCTCAGTTGTAAAGAGGACCTGCAAAAGTTGCTGACAATCGTCCCAAGTGGGCTGATGAGAAAACATCAGGGACTCGAGGAGCCCCGTTAGACCTGAGGGGTTCTCTGAAAAAGAAGGGAGGTTATTTTTCCAGTTGTACATATCGGCTGACGAAAATGGCCAATATTGCAATGGGACTAATTCCCCTGGGGCTGGGGCGGGTCCATAAGCCCGTAAAGGTAAGGCAATGGCTGAGTCAGGTCCTGCGCCAGATCCCTCTGGGCTGCGGCCCCGGCGGCTTCGAGTCCCGGCTGCTGGCCCCATCTCAGAGGTTGTCCGGGAGTCCGTTGGGGTCGGCACCTGGGAGGGGGCTGCATGAGGAGCGGGTTGAGGATATGGGGGAGGAGGGTCAAGGAGGGAGACATCATCAATTTCAGGATAGATCCGTGGCGGGGCTGATGGAGCCGGTGCTTGCGGATCTGCAGGAGGCGCCGGCAGATCTGCAGGAGGCGCCGGCAGATCTGAAGGAGGCGCCGGCAGATCTGAAGGAGGCACTTTCGGTTTTGTGGCCATGGCCACCGTTGCCGTCTCCATTCCTGATGTCCAATGTTTCATCCAGGGTGGCGGGTTTTGGGCTAGATCTTGCCATACGATAATGTATGGAACCTGATCAGGGTATCCCCCGGTGGCCTGAAAAACAACTTGCTTGACAGCGAAAATGATAGGTAGGTTAAAAGTTCCTCCCGAAGGCCATCCTACATTGAAAGCGGGCCATTTGGAGGAACAAAAAGTTTGCCAAGGCCCTTTCTTGACCTCGACAGAAAGGTTATGAGCCCTGATCTTAACATCCTTCCAATGGTCCAGAGTCATTGTTAGTGGGGTCGTCGCGGCCTGTCCCATGTCTACCTCTGCTATACACACAACAAAAACAATCACAAAGACAGAAAGACAAGAAAACAAAACCAGTTGTCGGCTTCGAGTCGACCAGAAGTTCTGAAAGGAGTCAGATGGCCGAGGAATGGCCCTCTGACACAGATCGTCAAGGAGAAAATTTATCTCCTGACTTTCCCCGTGGAGGTCCACCAGGCGTCCCTGGTCCTCCTCCTGTCCTCCTGGGACGTCTCCCAGGGAGAAACAAACGGTGGACACCCGGACACGTCTATCCCCGTCCACTCCGCTTCTCCTCCTGGAGAGTGGCCTCTATAGAGCGTTTGCAAAACCGAAACTGCGATCGCACCAGATTTCTGGACAGGCCACAACACAGACACAGAGTCACACCAGAACAGAAATTCTTACCTCCAAGTGGGTCTAGTATCCCCTGGGTGGTCGCGCAAAATCCCGGACGAGCCCCCAAATGAAAGACCCCCGAAGGGAGACCCTCACTCAAGTCTCGGGAGTAGCACGCACCCAGTAAGGCACTGAGACCAAATTCGTTGTGATCACACGAAGTTTATTGAAGATGGGATTAAACGAGATCTCAGGCCAGCATGCTGGGGTCGAAACTCATACACCACGCAGGGGTAGAGGAGTTCGACCCCCACCTGAACTTGTGACAAGCTTATAAAGGCAAAAACCATAAAAGAGGGGGGACGACTGGGGAGGAAATAGGGGAAGTCTAAAAGTCACACATTTACTATTTACTATGTGTTACATTAAGTGACATTCCTGGGGCTTTGGGACATTCCATAGGGGCTGTTGGGACCCCTGTGGTTATTCCGGGAGCTGTTTCCCTCAAGAGAGTTGTTTTTCTCTCAAGAGTCCCAGGAGGAGGTGGGGGGTGTTTTTCTCTAGAGTTCCGGAACCGCCGCCTGCAGGGGGCGGAGGCCCAAGATGACAAAAGGTGACAAGCCCGTGTCTTTACAGATAGCTATTAATTAATTAATTTTTTTTATTCTTCAGGGGAACTGGCGAGGAAAGAGGGTTTATGGGACTTAGGGGGAGGGGGGAACCAGAAAAGAGAAAATCATTTGGAATGTAAACAAAGAATATAAAAAATAATTTTAAAAAAGAGAGAAAATGGAAAAGCATGAAATAATGGAAAGACATTAAATGGAAGCAAAGTATAAAACATGCCAGAAAACAAATGTTAAGTTATTGGAAACTTGAAATTAATGATTTTTGGAGAGTGCACTTTTTTATATTTTTGTTATTTCTAATTTTCAAATGAGATGGGGCATCTGAAGTTAGCTTGTTGTTTGTTACTTTTGTTGTGTTTTTAGTGTGACAGCATAGTGAATAGGTGTCAGCAGTAAGAAGGGCTGCCTGCAGAGACAGAAGGGTAGGAGGGAAGTGGAAATTCTCTTTGTCATGATTATCAAGCGGGAATTCCACTCAGTGAGGGAAGAAGAGGGATTACCACTTCTCTAACTCTTGTGGCAGAAGATGGAAGTTGGAGTAAAGAGGTTTAGAAGAGTCAGAGATGTGCTGCCTTTGTGGGTTGTACTCCTTTATAGAATTCTAAAGATCCATCAGAGTTGAAAATTACAAAACACTCCTGATAGAATTCAAACAAGTCATAAATAAGTAGTTAGGCTGTACCATGAATATAAGTAATAGGACTTCATATTACTAAGATGTCAAAAGTCACTATACATGTTCATTCTACTCACAATAAACCCCAGTATAATTATTATGAATGTTAAATAATGTATTCTCATAACAATTTTAAATGCACAAAGCAAAAAGCTACAGATAGAACAATACTAAGAAGGTTAGCCAAATATTTCTCTGTTCCCACCTCTCTGCATGCATCTGTGTGGAAATACACCTACTGTCAGAGTATAAATAAATAGAGTGAAGTGTTAGTGACAGCATATACAAGTATGTCATCATAGATAACAATAATAACATTGAAGAAATTCTGGCCTTTTCCTTCCTGGCAACCTTTATTTTGGAAAGTTCACAATGGTAACTGTAAGCGTACTTAGCCTTTTAAATTATTTAAGAACTTTTGTTACTCGGTTCTTTAAGAAATGACAAGTTTTGGTGTTTTATTATTCGGGGTGAACATTAGTTTCCGTTAACATGTCATCATGTAAAGAAAAAAAAGTTCTGAAGTAATCAAACAACAACAACAAAAACCCTGACATCATGGAATTTGCAGGGAATAGGTCAGAACTAGAATTAAATCATCCTTAGAGAGATAATCCAAATTCCCCAAGACACATAGGGAAAACATTCTCTTATAAGGATAACTTAACAGTTAAGTAAGTGATAACTAAGCTCTAATCTCTAGACCCAGAGAGATAAGGTATAGAAGATGGCTGTTGAGAGGACACAGCTCACTGGGAGGGGAGAATAGTGTGGACTCTATGAGCAGACGGGTGCATGGGAATGGAAACAGAAGGAGGTGAGGTGGAGTGAGACAGTGCAGGGATACATGGCTGCAAATGGGGTGCATTTGGGAGCTATTGTAAAAATTTCATGTTGTGGAAACTGGAATCTGAAGGTGATCCTAGTGAGGACTCCCAGTAATAGGGTAAACACAATCTCACCTGACCATCTCTTATACCTAGGTAAGATTTCCCATGGCGGGACTAAGTTATGATTAATGGAGTTGTTGGTTAAAGGGATCCCATGGAAATCCCTAAATAACTCAGGCTAATGCCAAAATAAATGTCAAGAAACTGACAGTGAGGCCCCATTGCAGAGGATAATATTCACAAAATTCACTGAACATGGAGACGTCAGGCTGGAGCATACATGGAGCCCTCACCCCTGTGTTTGTGTCTCTATGGTGAAGGAAGGTACTTGCCAGCATACCAAAAGGGAAACATTGACTCCAACCCACCCACAAAAATTTTGACCTACAAACTGTCCAGTCTACAAACTATGGTAGGGCTGTGGTGGCACAGAACTTGTGGGAATAGCCAACTACTGCCTGATTTGACATAAGGCCAACTCCTTGAGAAGGAACTCATGCCAGATACTGCTTGCGAATCCAAAACCAGAGAATACATAGCCCGTGGATATAGGGTAAAACAAACAAACAAACAAACAAACAAACAAAACACTACTGGTCTTAAAAAAATAAAACCAACAAAGCAATTTCTAGTGATATTATGTTATACTTAGAAATCATTGCCTTATCTAGTAATCATCAGAGTCTTCCTCTAGCAGTAGATGGGAACAGACGCAGAGACCCAAGGTCAGACACAATGCAGAAAAAATAAAAATTGGAGGTCCGCATTAAGTATCTCCCTTCCAAACTGAGTGAATCCCTTGGAAGGGAAGTGCTCTAAGAAAGAAAGGAAATGCAGGAGTCCAGGAGACCAAGGTCCTTTGAATAAAATAAGCAAGAGACATCTGAGCACACAGAAACTCACAGAGCATTCATGGGGCCCACAAGGGGGCAAGAAAGAGTCCCCTGCATATGTAATATAACCATTAGCTTAGTGTAGCTCTTGACTGTGAAAAGGAGTGTGTCTCTGACTCTTGTTTCTGCTTTGGGATTTTTTTTAATTCCTGCTAGGAGTGGCTGTATCCAATTTTGATATAACTGATCTCTTCGTTGTCACATTTTATTTTGTCATGTTTCATTGTTACCTCTGAGAATTCTGTTCCTTTCTAGTGAGAGCTGGAAAGGGAGACTATCTCTGGGTGAGGGGAGTTGTGGGAGAATTGGGAGAAGTAGAGGAAAGGAAAACTACAATGAGAACATAATGTGTGAGAAAAGGATATATCTTCAGTAAAAGAAATAGTGTGAAAAGGAAAAATAAATAATGAGTAATATTACAGGTAATATATTGAATGCCAGTAAATAAAATAAGTGGCAAATATTTATGCATTATTATTATTATTATTATTATTATTATTCATTATACTTACAATTTAAACAATTTTCAGCATGCTGACATTCCTGAATCTAACTTCCAGGTTAGGAAACTGATGCCATAAAGATCATCAATCATTCAGATTAGCTAAACTTTTAATTGTGTTCTTAATTAAGAAGAATGCAGTTTTGATTACAACATCCTGCTAAACTAATTCAACCTGAAATTTACAGTAACCACATCCACAACATGATTTATCATAGTGTTCTTATTAAAAATTCTTATTGTCAAAATTCATAACTTAAAATACTATCTTCTGGAACAAATTAAATTTGGGACAGATGACTAAATTTGTAAAAAAAAAAAAAAAAGAGGCATTAGAATGGTGCCAGGTACTTCAAAAATTGAATCTCTTTACCATTGGTACATTTGTACATTTAAAATGTGTATTGTATGTCCAATGACATTTCCAGAGAACTGCTGCGCCTCTTCTACTGCCCTCAGGGAGAAATGACATCTTCTGAAAAAGAAGTTTATCCATCCTTCCTTTAAAATATTTAGACTATAAGGTGAAGCCATAAAAATTAAAAAAAATAAGGCAGATGAGAATTGAGAGGCAAAAGTTCTCTTATTTTATGTGAAATGCCTTCAGGCCCTGTCTACCTTGTATAAACAGAAGGAAAAAATGTACCCCCAAATCCTTAGCATTTGTAATGGAGATAGGACAAATGTACGTCAGAAATTGTTTAAAATAGACTTCTGTGTTTACATATCACTAGTAATAAAGATATCAGATATTCATTTATGGGATTTATGAGGATAATATACAAATGACATAAAACATTGCCTTATAATCAAGAGAATACAAATTGGAAAGGAAGATGTCAAGGTATCGCTATTCACAGATGATATAATAGTATAAATAAGAGACCCCCAAAATTCTATGAGAGAACACTTTCAGCTAATAAACAACTTCAGCCAAAGGGCTGGATATAATATTGACTTATTTCTTATACAAATGGTAAATTGGCTAAGAAAGAAGTTAGGGAAACAATATCTTTCATAATAGCCACAAATAATGTAAAATAGCTTGGAATTCTAACCAAGGAAGTGAAAGATCTATAGGACAGGAACTTTAAGACCCTGAAGAAAGAAATTATTGAAGACCTCAGAAGATGGAAAGCTCTGTCATTTTCATAGATCAGTATGTCTAACAGTGAAATTGGCCATCTTATCAAAAGCAATCTATAGATTCTCTTCAATTCCAATCAAAATTCCAACCTAGTTCTTCACAGACATGGAAAGAGCAATTCTCAGTTTCATATGGAAAAATGAACAACCCAGGATAGCCAAAAGAATTTTGAACAATAGAAGAACTTCTGGAGGAATTATCATCTCTGACTCAAACTGTACTTCAGAGCAATAGTGATAAAAGCTGCCTGGTATCGATATAGAGACAGACAGGTCAATCAATGGAATAGAATCACAAATCCAAAAATAAGCCCACACACCTATGAACACTTCATCTTTGACAAAGGATTCAAGATGATACAGTAGAAAAAAGAAAGTATCCTTCAACAAATGGTGCAGGTCTAACTGGCTGACTCCATGTAGAAGAATGCATATTGATACTTATCTCCCTGCACAAATCTCAATCCCAAGTGGAACAAGGAACAGCACATGAAACCAGATATGCTGAATCTAACAGAAGATAAAGTGGGAAATAGCTTCGAAATCATTGGCACAAGAAAAACTTGCTGAACAGATCATCAATGGTTCAGGCTTCAAGATCAACAATTGATAAACAGGACTTCTTAAACCAGAAAAAAAATGATTTGTTTCAATTATACTTTTATTTATATTCTTTTGTACTATAATGCATTTTAAGACCTGTTTCCACTTAACTGATGTGTCTGTTTTTTCAAAACCATGATTCTCCACGTGCTTTACTATATTTTGTATAAGAAATTTAAGTGCTAAAATGGAAATATTACATATTCTACCTTTTTAAATACATGCAACATAAGAGGAACGTGAATATTTGTGGTTCTGAGATGATAATATTATATTTCAACAATATCATATCAACGCAAACAGTAAGTTCATTTCGGCAACAGCCAAATAGAGAAGTATTTTCTCAAAAAGAAAAATATGAACAAACAAAACTCCACAAATACATAATTTGAAACATCTAAAACTAAAGGTTTATTTATTTATTTATTTATTTATTTATTTATTTATTTATTTATTTTGGATTTGGTTTTTTCGAGACAGGGTTTCTCTGTATAGCCCTGGCTGTCCTGGAACTCATTCGGTAGATCAGGCTGGCTTCGAACTCAGAAATCCACCTCCCTCTGCCTCCCAGAGTGCTGGGATTACAGGTGAGCGCCACCACCGCCTGGCCTAAAATTAAAGTTTTAAAGGATGGACAATGCTTTTTCTTTTTCTAAATTATAAGCCTAGACTATACAAAGTCTCAGCTTGAAGAGGAATGTTGGGCTCAAAGTTTTACCTACAGATATTCTAAGCACAATTCCTACACCCATGGCTTGGAAATCCTGTCCATAACAAGTAACACTAAATTGACTCAACTACTTATATTTGCATATGTGAGTATCTGTGTATGCTTAACAATAATTATGCAATAAAACAAGGGGGCATTAATTTGAGCAGGAGCTAGGACATGGAAGTTGGGAGGGATAGTTTGGAAGAAGGTAAGGGAACAGTGAACTTACATAATCATATTTTAACTAAAATGACATTTAAAATTACAAAATTTAAATATGATTTGCAATTCACCTACATCCAACCCGATGTTTAAAAATAGTGAAGCCAATCTTTATGTCCCATCTTTCTCGATGTTTCCTGAGCCTTCCATTACACACTTGGTGCTACATCAAAATGTCTGCCAAAAACGAACCTGAGCAATGCTCTGATTAATAGGCAAGCTAACATGAAAACATCGAGTCAAAATGCTAGGCAAAGAATCATAGGGAATTCATAGTTGCAAAGAAATGGAAAATCAGCCTTTCCCAGAGATAAGCCTGATAACTGGTTGTTCACTACAAAACAGTCAATCCTAAATTTACATATACAGAAGCTATAGTAACCAGAACCAGAAGATTGTATTTATATATTTAATACTTAGGTATCTTTGCATGTACAACAATAAAAATTAAAGAGAGAATGATGAGGCCTATAAGAGATTGCAGGCAGGACAGGGAAGTGATGTAACTATATTTTAATTAATTTTTAATTAAAAAGATGACTAATAATAAAAATAATGACTGAGATGATCCTAAAATAGATGATTATCAGTGCACAAGTGTTTTAGATTATACTTTTTGTCTCATATTAAATGAAAACATGTCAGTTACTGATCTTTTGCAGGGACAATCTTGTTAGTAAAGAAAAATAATTACACCTGATATATTCAAGCCAATTTTTCTTCAGAAAAGTAATGATGTTGTTGAACAGTGCCTAAATTACTCTAAGCATTATGAATGTATTTGCGGCAAAGGATTACATTTCCATAAGACATAATTGGCAATGTAAAATTAAGATAATTGTTTTAAAAGTTTTTTAAACTCCCCAAGTAGCCACATGTCTTACACGGTACAACTCAACACTTTGCAAGTACCATTTGCTCTTTCTCAAAGAAACAGAAATCATAATATTTCTACTGAAAATGTTCATTAACTAAATGAGAGTGCAATTAGCTTCCCCAAACCTAAGTATTCCAATTTACTGTCAAGAGAAATTATACATCTCAAGTATGTTTGTAAGTTAGTGTGTTAAAACTTGTGATTTCAGGAACATTTCTTTTACATTTTAAGAACAACTTATTTCAAAGAACTTCAAATGCAAATTCTAGCAAAGTATCAAACAGCGTGTTACCGTATATGAAAATACTCAGCTTTTTCAACATTTAGATTAAGATTACCTCCATGATCTAACACATTCATACACACACACACACACACACACACACACACAGAGAGAGAGAGAGAGAGAGAGAGAGAGAGAGAGAGAGAGAGAGAGAGAGAGAGAGAGAGAATGAGAGAGAGAGGAAGAAACAGAGAGACAGATAGGAAGTGAGAGACATGGGCAGACAGAAATGGAGATACAAAATTGTACATGTATAGACACTGTTACATTTTGTTTACAAATGACTACAATTACTAGATCTCAAAAAATTGATTCTAAATAAGAAATTAAGAATGTCAGCAAGTGAAAGTGGAATTATAAACATTTTCAAGCTCGTTTAATCCTTTCTCTGACTCCTCCATTAGGGACCCTGTGTTCAGTCCAATGGTTGGCTGCAAGCATCCCCCTGTATTAGTCAATCTCTGGCCTCTCAGGAGTAGGCTATATCAGGCTCCTTTCAACAAGCTTCTTGGCATTCACAGTAGTGTCTGTGTTTGGTGAATATATATGGGATGGATCCCCAGGTGGGGCAGTGTCTGGATGGCCTTTCCTTCAGACTTTGCTCTACACTTTGTCTCCATATTTGCTCCCATGAGTATTTTCATCCCCTTTCTAAGAAGGACCAAAGCATCCACACTTTGGTCTTCCTTTGTCTTGAACTTCATGTCAGTTGTAGCTTGGGTGTAACGAGATTTTGGGCTAATATCCACTTATCATTGAGTGCATACCATGTGTGTTATATTATTGGTTTACCTCGCTCAGGAACAATTTACAGATTCAATGCAATCTACATCAAAATTCCAACCCAATTCTTCATAGAGTTAGAGCAATTTGCAAATTCATTTGGAGTAACAAAAAAATCCAGGATAGCAAAAACTATTCTCAACAATAAAAGAACTTCTGGGGGAAATCATCATCACTGACCTCAAGCTGTACTACAGAGCAATAGCAGTAAAAACTGTATGAAACATTTGAGGAGTAATTACTTTTTAAATTTTCAGTTTTTTTTCTTTGTTACTTATAATTGCTTTGTTACTCTTAATTGCTAGCACATACGGAGACAAAGTCTAGAGCAGAGACTGAAGGAAAGGCCATCCAGACACTGCCCCACCTGGGGATCCATCCCACATATAGTCACCAAACATAGACACTATTGTGGATGCCAAGAAGTGCTTGTTGAAAGGAGCCTGATATAGCTTACTCCTGAGAGGCTCTGCCAGAGCCTGACTAATAAACTTTTAAAGAATAATTACTTTTCAAATTTTCAGTTTTCTTCTTTGTTACTCATAATTGCTAGTGATTAAGGAAATAAGAGTGCTTTTGTCAAAGTTGTGAGTCTTGCACCATCACGTGTGTGTGTGTGTGTGTGTGTGTGTGTGTGTTTGTAGTAGGGGGGGCTATTAATGTAAGAAACCAAGATATCTAAACTGTTTCCAAGACAGACTACTTGGAAAAACATGTGGAGGACTTACTTAAATAGAACAATTCATCTTGTCATAACAAAGCATCTCTATATAAAACATAGTATGTTCTTTATTAATTCTAGAAAAAAGTAGATGATAATTTATTTGGCCCCATATTGTAAAGACTCTACACAGAATCTTAAAATAAGATCAGTTATACATATTGGTTTAGGTCTCAAAGTTTTATTGTTCTGTGATGCTCCAATCATAACATCACATTTAGGAATCTCACCAAGACCTTCACAAATTTTAAACCAATCATATTGTTCAGTTCTGTAAAATTTCAAATCTGATAATTTTGATCCATTTGTACATACATTGGTGTTGGCAGTTGTTTTGCTGCTTCTATTTTTCTCTCTTTCATCAAGTATCAAAGAGATCTCAGATATGTAATTCGTCTCAAAGAAAGAAATTAAATTTTATAAGGTCCCATTTGTCTATTCTTGATCTTAGAGCATAAGCTATGGGGGTTCTGTTCAGAAACTTTCCCCCTGAGACAATGTCCTCAAGGGTCTTCCCCATTTTCTTTTCTATTAGTTTCAGTGTGTCTGGTTTTATGTGGAGGCCCATGATCCACTTGGAGTTGAGCTTAGTACAAGGAGATAAGAGTGGATCAATTCGCATTCTTCTGCATGTTGACCTCGAGTTGAGCCAGCACCATGTGTTGAAAAGGCTATTTTTTTTTCCACTGGATGTTTTCAGCTCCTTTGTCGAAGATCAATTGGCCATAGATGTGTGGGTTCAATTCTGGGTCTTCAATCCTATTCCATTGATCCACCTCCCTGCCACTGTACCAATACCATGCAGTTTTTAACACTACTGCTCTGTAGTAAAGTTCCTGTAAGGCAAAAGACACTGTCAGAAGGACAAATAGGTAACTAACAAATTGGGAAAAGATCTTCACCAACCCTACATCTGACAGAGGGCTAATATATAATCTATGCAAAGAACTCAAGAAGTTAGACCCCAGGAAACCAAATAACCCTATGAAAAAATGGGGTACAGAGCTAAACAAAGACTTTTCACCTGAAGAACATTAGATGGCTGAGAAGCCCCTAAGAAATATTGAACATCATTAGTCATTAGGGAAATGCAAATCAAAACAACTCTGAGATTTCACCTCACACAAGTCAGAATCGCTAAGTTTAAAAACTAGGAAACAGCAGGTATTAGCAAGGATGTGGAGAAAGAGGAACACCCCTCCACTGCTGGTGGGATTGCAAGTTGGTACAACCACTCTGGAAATCAGTCTGGCGGTTCCTCAGAAAACTGGACACAACACTTCCGGAGGACCCTGCTATACCACTCCTGGGCATATACCCAGAGGATTCCCCAGCATGTAATAAGGATACATGCTCTACTATGTTCATAGCAGCCTTATTTATATTAGCCAGAAGCTGGAAAGAACCCAGATGTCCCTCAGCAGAGGAATGGATACAAAAAAATGTGGTATATATACACAATGGAGTACTATTCAGCCATTAGAAGCAATGAATTCATGAAATTCTTAGAGAAATAGATGGAGCTGGAGAGCATCATACTAAGTGAGGTAATCAAGTCTCATAAGATAAGTGCATATTAGCCTAGAATCTTGGAACATCAAAGACATAAGCCACATACCAAATGATGTGCGAGAAGAAGGAAGGAGTGGACCCTGGATCTGGAAAGGCCAATGCATCAGTGTAGGAGAATACCAGAACAGGGAAGTGGGAAAGGGAGGATGGGGGAACAGGGGGAGGGGAAAGGGCATATGGGACCTTTGAGGGGGTGGGGAACCAGAAAAATGGAAATGAAATATAAATAAAGAATATATCCAATAAAAAAGAAATTAAAGTGAGCAATGATGAATTCTGTGAAATTCTAAATGTTACTTCAGAAAACTTAGAAGACTCATGAAGACTCAATTCATATAAAAAGGTTTGTGATTTACGGGACATATGTTGAGGGGAGAACTGGGAAAGGGGAAAGCCTTTGGAATGTAAACAAAGAATATAGAAAATAAATTTAAAAAATTAAAAAAAGTTTAGTGATTTAAACTTTTTTTTTTACATTTTTAGTTTTCTTGCCCCTTTAGTTTTTTCACATTTTAAATAATTTATGATCCTTTGAGTGTTGTTTGTTTTGTAACAAGGACCCATTTCGGGGCTCAGTATTCCAGAGATATAGAAATTAACTCCACTTTTTCTCCACCTCACATTTCTTTTTGACCCTCAGGAGAGCTGACCTTATGGACTTACGTCTCCATGCAATGCACATTTCCTGTTCAAGGTACTTTATAAAATAGAGTATTGTTTAATAATGACCCTCTTTCTTCATGAGATTGAGTGACATCTCTAGAAGCAAAAAGCACAGGTCTCTCTTTATTCCAATTGATTTAACTGAGAAAAGTAGTCCATGACACATACTGAACCTCTGTTTCAGTCAAATAAATATCAAAACCAAATATTTATAAAACAGTAGAGAAAGAGAACTGTCAGAAACATATATTTTAAAATAGAAATGACACTCATATTTTCCACATTATTATATCTATAGGACTAGATATAGAATTTATTATGAAAAATATATTAATAAGCTAATAACAATTAAATTCTAACCATTAACATGAATTTTGATGAAGAGGCTGAAAAAAATTGGAGGAAATGGAAATCTTACTATTTCTGATCTACACATTATGTAAACAAATATTTGTTTGTTGTAAATTAATTAAGTTTCAATAGTTGGAAGTTAGATTAATAAAGTCATGCTGAATATATAGTTCACATGTCTCTTTTTTATTTTCTATATTCTTTGTTTATATTCCAAACGATTTCCTCTTTCCCAGTTCTCCCCTCCCCATAAGTCCCCTAAGCCCTCTTCCCTCTGCCCTTTCCCACAATCACCCCCCTCCTTAATAGTATAAATATATATGGACTTTCCATATTACAATAAAAGTCCTATCTACTGTCAAAGCTTTAAGCTAGCAGGAAGTATATGAAGATGTCTAGCATATAACCCAAAATCTATGGATTTTTTTTACTCTAGAACTTCATTGGTTACAATAAATAAAATGTTTCTTATGCTTACATAGCACAAATCAATTGACTAATTTGCTTGCTATAATAAATGTAAAAATATTCTGATTTTATTATATTTTTGCCCTCAACAAAAATACTTAACAGTAGACTTAGCCTGAAAAATAAGCTCCTAAAGTCTCCATACTAATATGTAGGCAATGCTACTAATATGACTAAGTAGCATGAGATAAATACCATTTTTCCTTAGATTTTCCTGGTTAGCCATATCTAATGAGTTGTAATCTTCAAATCATTAGTATTTTCCCTGTTTGTTTTAACCCAGAAATATCTGATAGAAAAACAAGTAGAAGAAAAGTTCTAGTGAACTGTAAGTTGGACAGAGGTCTACCGGGGAGGAGCCTCGGAAGCTGGCAAAGAGGAATAGCTCTGGATTATTTATTGAGAGATGCAGCACCACAAACCTCTACTCTATGGAGCCATATGTAATGTAAAGCCTTTCTATATTATAACTTTGTAAGAGTTGCTTAACTGACTCACAGTTTTAGAACCTGCTATGGGGAAAGAAACAGAGAGGGAAATCATAGGCAACCCAGTTCCACTTAAATATTAAAATTCATACCTGTCATCCTAAAGTTAAAAATAACCTCCGCTCTTCATTTCCATAATTCCTTATTTAGTTAGATCAGTTATTCAGATGGGATCTCAAGGCTTAGCACTGACTGGTAGAGACTTGCTATGAACCCAAAAACACCTAAAATTCGTGGTCATCCTCCTCTGCCTCCTAGTGCTTGGATGAGAGAAGTATTATACCAAGGCAATATGCTTTTATGTTTTTGTCTTTACTGAAGTCTAAATATTCAAATAAATTGGGACTGTTTTACCTCTTGAGCCCCTGAGATCAAGGACATGAATATTATAGGAGTGCTCATTCTTAAATAATAACTTAAATGGCATAACATGTCTGAGATCCAGAAACATAGTATTATAACCATCAAGACAATGCACTCTTTTATTTAAAGCACAGCATATACATTATTCAGATTTTATTGGTCTCATTTTCTGTAAGTTGAAGACTGGTCCCTATATACAAATTTTCTGACAGTAAGAGAATATGAGGTCTTATATCAGAAGCCAAAATCTATTTCCTCTCTAGTTCAGAGCACTTTTCTCTTTAAGGCAAGGGTATCCATTCTCCTTGCTATGAAATATAGTTTTGAATTCTTTTCTAGAGCAATAAGACAAGAGAAGAAAATAGAAACAAATACAAAGAGAAAAGGAGTCAAAGGATATCTACTTTCAGATCTTGTTATACAAAAGCCCATTATAATTCCTCCACAGCCCTGCAAGAGTTAATTTCAGCAAAATGGCTGGAAAGAAAAGTAACTTAGGACACTCTGTAGGCTTCTTGTATACCAATGCAAAACAGACTGAAAAAATGACTGGAGCCACATAGTGACACAAATAAAACACTGGGGATATACATATGGAAAGAAGCAAAATCATCTCTACAATACAATTTTTAAGATATAAGAAGTTAAAGAAGATGGTAATACATGCTGTGCTCATGGACTGCAGAGCTGATGTGAAAATGACCATCCTACAATACAAATTACAGTGTCACTTTTTTCTTTAAATTTATGTATTTACATTCCAACTGTTGGCCCCATTCCTAGTCCCCCTCCCAGAGTTCTTCACCCAATATTTCCTCCCCTTTGCCTATGGTTGTGCTTCCCCACCCACCTACCCATCCCCACACACACAGCTCAATCCCTAACCCAAGCATCCCCCTTTCCTAGGGCATTAATTCTTTACAGGATTTGGTGCATCCTCTCCCATCGAGGCCACACAAGGCAGTCCTCAGCCACATATGTGCTGGGGCCATGGACCACACAAGCCTTGGACTGAGGTCAGGAACCCCTCAGGGGGAGGATTTAGGGGATGACTGATGGAGCCGAAGGGGACAGCAACCCCATAGTAAAATCAACAGTACCAATGTCACAACTACAAATTTACCTGGATTTGCAAAAGATTAAGAAAAATTTAAGAAATTCTGAACAAAATGATATTGTAATAATTTTAACATGCTTCTAAAATAATTTTTGGAGAAACAATTTTTTTAGTGGATGTATTCTTTATTTACATTTCATTTCCCTTTTCCTGGTTCTCCACCCCCCAAAGGTCCCGCATGTCCTTTTCCCTCCCCCTGCTCCCTCATCCACCCCTTTCCACTTCCCTGTTCTGGTATTCCCCTACAGACATTCCTTCTTCTCAGACATCATTTTGTTTTTATTAAAGCTTTTCTGTATCATTTTAAAATAATAATGTATAATGATGATGCAGGGTACATTTTGGAAACTTCAGAAAACTGAGGGACCAGAAGAGTAAAGACTTCAGACGTAGAGAAAACAGGTGGCACAAAGGAGAAAAAGAAACATAACTAGTAAGAGCCTATGTAGTCTTAATATGGTAAGAAACTCATCCATTTTGTCATAAGAATATACATATGTGTGTGTGTGTGTGTGTGTGTGTGTGTGTGTGTGTGTATATATATATATATATATATATATATATATATATATATATATATCACCACACTAACTTCTCAAATGCCTCTGATTCTTTCTCAGGCATAAACCATAATATACACAATAAATCAGCATTTATCATACTGCCTAAAGTATAACAAAATGCATAATAACTGAGTTTCCAGAAACAAGACTAAAGCAATAGAGGATTTAATACAATTCTGATATTTGAAAAAAATAAAAATATATTTAAAATTTCATGAAAATTCATTATACTTTAACTACTTTGTTATGTTTGAAAACAAAGTTTGTTAAAGTTATGTAGCATAACTTTAGTTCACTGTTTTGCTCATTTTCATGTTCTTCACCCAATGACTCTAAAGACAATTGCTTTAAATTTTAGTATCTTCTTCTAAAATGCAACATTCATTCCTGTTGTTCTTGTCTATGGCTTTTCCTGCTTCATTTAATATTAGTGTGTTACTTCTCTTTGGGCTTTGCCTTGAAGCTTGAACAAACACGTTATAAGTAGCCATAAAAGATGATTGTACTCATAAGACTTTTGTAAAAAATAGAGTTTCAGATTCTTCTTTTAATTCTAACTGACACAGCCAAGAAATTTATACTCATTAAAAGATTTAAACAGATTTAAATTGAATAAAATTAATGGTGGGTTGTATTTATTATATTTATGTTATTTTATAGAATACCTAGATTTCTAAATGAAACCTAGGTGCTGTAGGAAAGAGTCTGGATGATACTGTCACACTGCATTGATCTCACTGATTTTTCTCTCTCACTCACTATTTTTCTTTCTTTTTATATTCTTTTTTTAAAATTTTTTTATTGGATATATTCTATATTTACATTTCATTTCCCTTTTTCTGGTTCCCCACCCCCCAAAAGGTCCCACATGTCCTTTTCCCTCCCCTTGCTCCCTCATCCACCCCTTCCCACTTCCCTGTTCTGGTATTCCCCTACACTGATGCTTTGATCCTTTTCAGCACCAGTGTCCACTCCTTTCTTCTTGTCAGACATCATTTGGTATGTGAATTGTGTCTTTGGTGTCCCAAGATTATAGGCTAATATCCACTTTTTTAAAAATATATTTAAAAAATCTTCACAATGTGTTTTGACCATATGCACAGCCCTCCCCCAATTTCTTCTAGATGAAAACCCCTTCTTAAACCATGCAAATTTGTGTGCTTCTATTCAAGTGTGAATAAACAGGTAGGGGGGTTCCCTCTTAAAAGTAACTGAACTTAACTCTCATCATGGAAGTATTCAACCACTTTCCCAATGGATGTCAGGCTCCAACAACAAGAGGCAACCCATACCTGACATGTTCAAGCCACGAACCTGTGGTAAGACAGATTAGAGATTCCCAAAGCAAACCAACTACTATTACCCTCCTAAGCAGTCGTAGTGTTACATTAGCTCCTAATAATTTATCATGATACCCATAAATAAACTGTACTATATTTTAAAGAAATCATCATTTAATTCTTTTTATACCTAAACAAAAGTCCATTGTGTGTATTATACTTGTGTTGTATTTGCAATTTGTTTTAGTGTCCTCTGTGATTTTGATATTAGTCATGAACAACTTCAGGCATTTTCTTTCTTTTTTTGGATTTTTTAATTGAAAAATGAAGTAAAAACATTTTATAATAGAATTATAGATTTATGTGGAAAATATTTCTGATAAAATTGTACAAAAATGTAGAAAAATCTGTTAAAATTGAAGATTATAATGGAAAATTTTATATAGATATAATAAGGGTAGGCATAAAAGTACTCCTAAGTTGAATTGAAAGTGAAATTATAAATATTTTCTGACAAAATTGAAAATTTACATGGAAAATATTTCTGATAAAATTGTACAAAAATGTAGAAAAATGTTAAAATTGAAGATTATAATGGAAATTTTTATATAGATATAATAAGGGTAGGCATAAAAGTACTCCTAAGTTGATTGAAAGTGAAATTATAAATATTTTCTGACAAAATTGAAAATTTACATGGAAAATATTTCTGATAAAATTGAAGAAATATATAGAAAAACATGTTAAAATTGAAGACTATCATGAAAATTATACAGAAAAAATGGTAGTCATAAACATAATACTAAGTTGATAGAAACTGGAATTATAAACATTTTCAGTTAAAATTAAAGTTTTACATGGAAAATATTTCTGATAAAATTCAAGAAATATATAGACAAACACATTAAAATTGACTATTTCATGGAAAGTTATACAGATAAACTGGTAGATATAAAAAACCTTTCTAAATTAATTAAAGGTGGAATTAACAATATATTGTGATAAAATCAGAGATTAACATGGAAAACCTTTCTAATAAAATAGAAGAAATATATAGAAAAACATGTAAAACTTGAAGATTATCATGAAAAATAATGAAGAGCAAATGGTAGACATAAAAATTACTAAGTTAATTGAAAGAGAAATTATCTGACAAAACTAACGATTTACATGGAAAATATTTCTGTTACTCTATGTCTTTTTATTGGGAATTGAGTCCATTGATGTTAAAAGATATTAAGGAATATTGATTATTGCTTCCTGTTATTTTTGATGTTATTTTTATGTTTGTCTGGGTATCTTCTTTCGGGTTTGTTGGAAGATTACTTTCTTGCTTTTTCTATGGTGTAGTTTACCTCCTTGTTTGGCGTTTTCTATCTATTATAATTTGTAGGGCTGGATTTGTGGACAGATATTGTGTAAATTTAGTTTTTTCATGGAATATCTTGGTTTCTCCATCTACGGTGACTGAGAGTTTTGCTGGGTATAGTGGTCTGGGCTGGCATTTTCGTTTTCTTTGTGTCTGTATGAAATCTGTCCAGGATCTTCTGGCTTTCATCATCTCTGGTGTGAAGTCTGGTGTAATTCTCATAGGTCTGCCTTTATAAGTAACTTGCCCCTTTCCCCTTACTGGTTTTAATATTCTTTCTTTGCTTAGTGCATTTGTTGTTTTGATTATACTGGGAGGACTTTCTGTTTCCTTTTCTATATTTAATTTAGATTTAATTTGATATCTTTTTTCAAATTTTCCTACATGGAAGTGAATAGGGAATACTAATAGAAATTACTTATTTTAAAATATTTATTTTACGCTAAATTTTTCTTTTACCACAAGAAGTAGGACCCTTATTTTGATTTTTTTTAAGTCAATGCAATGGGAAGAGTTACTATAGTTTTTTTTTAAAAAAATAAGTATATTTTAATTGTGCCTCACTTTATTTATCCACGATATGCTCATAGCTGTCTTAAAAGGATAAATTATATCTTAGCTAGTAACTCAATTTTCTACATTTCATTTAGTCTATTCAATTTCTTCATTTCATTTATTCTATTCAAGTAATTTTTTTCAATTTCATTTTCAGCTTATTTTCATGTATTTAAAATTTTAATTGATCTTAATTAATTCATGCATTATTGTAAAACATATTGATTAATATCCACATTTGAGGTTTTTAATCTTTCTGCTACAATGTTCACATTTCTTTCATTGATATATGAGATGAAAAAGTATTATTTTTACTATTTCATTTTGTTCCATATTATGGTCCATATTATGGCACTTTTTAATTCTTCTATATAAGCTTGAAGACATTGTAAATTCTTTAGTTATTAGAAGAAACTTTCAATGTATCTCAATTTTTTCTAATTCACTGATAGTGATTTTGAGTTCAATTACACAATTCTTGATTTTTTTTTTGGCAGAAAATGGTCAGTTCTAACGTGTACTAAACATTCCATTCCCATATTTGATTGGTCTATAGCTCCATTATTTTGAGACAAGTGGGGATTTTGTTTTTCAATGTCGTTTTTCAATTATGATTTTTGAAAAAATAATATATTTAAAAGTCTGTTTTGACATATTAATGTATTATTTATACTTAATTTAATATTTATGTGATTAACTCATATGTAGTTTTGCAATTTTAAAAGTGTGAATCTATTGTTCCTACGCAAGTTATGTGATTTCATTAATATCTACTTCCAGAATCACTTTATACTTCTACATATTACAAGAAACATTAAGTCTAGAATATATAAACAGTTCATTTTTTCATTTACTATTGGTTATTTTATTGATTCACATTTCAAATGTTATTCTGCTTCACACTTTCCCCTCCACAAGCCCCCTATCTCCTATTGCTTGCCACCTGCTTCTAAGATGCTCCCCTGCCACCTACAGACTCCTCCCTCAGCACCCTCGAAAGACCTTCGAAAGACAGGTGTGGTTTTCTAATGACTGGACACTGTCCCGAAGCAGCCGCTGCCTGCAGATTAGTACATCTCACATGTCTCATCAAAGAAGCTTCTTTTTGTAGTAGACTGTGGTTAACACAGCTCACAACTGGTTGAAGGTCAGAGAATAGGTATCTAGGGAATAACTCTCACACCCTCCCCACAGGCTCAGGGAACATGACAGGAGAGGAAACAGAAAGATGTAAGAGCTAGATATCTGGGGGGACTGGAGAGCAGTGTCTTTTGATCACGAAGTCTCACAGTTGTGCTTGCCCGCATAAGACCTGAAGAAGATCGACTCAGTTCCCAGTCCATCTTGGAGTATGGGAGAGCTAGGGAAAATAAAATCTGTTTTCTTCAGGGATGTGGGCCATGGTAGGTTGACCAGTGGATGGCCCAACACCCATGTATGTGAAGGCAGCAAAAAATGAATCAGTGAAATATTTAAAAAATAAAGACATGAAGTTGGAAAGAGGTTGGAGTGGGAGATTGAATCAGAAGTATTTGGTAGGATGGGTGGAAGAGAGGATGTGATCAAATACATTGTATGCACATATGAAAATCTCTATAGATAAATGTATTACATAAATGTATTATATTTTTAAAAAGAAAATATGTACTTATTTTTATTATATGTGTATGGGAGTGTTCCCTGCCTGTATATATGTTCCCCGCATACAAGAGTACTTTACATTGTTAAATTAATGAAGCTGTCTTGTCTCTTTGTATTATATGTAAAGTGATCAATAGAAAAGAAACACAAACACACTCTACCTTATTACACATTGAAACAACCAATTAGCAAATATTCTATTTTACACAAATGAAGAGTTTGTATGACTGTGAAATTATGCAAGCCCATTGGCAGCATATTCTGAACACCATATTCTTTCTGCACAATGCTATATTTATTAAATATAAGATGTTTTTGAACAACTGAATTATTACTACTTTTTCTATTGTGGTTATGGTGGTTTGGATAGGCTTGGCTCAGGGAGTGGCACTATTAGGAGTTGTGGCCTTGTTGGAGTAGGTGTGGCTTTGTTTGAGAAAGTGTGTCACTGTGGGGGTGGACAATGAGACCCTTCTCCTCAGGTAGAACTCTCAGCTCCTCCTGCACCATGCTTATCTGGATGCTGCCATGATCTTGCCTTCATAATAATGGACTGAACCTGTGAACCTGTAAGCCAGCTCTAACTAAATGTTGGCCTTATAAGAGTTGTTTTGAGTGAAGAAAAAGGAAACAGGATCCAGGAGCAATTCCTGGATAGCCACAACTATAGCTACATTGCTTTGTGTGTGTGTGTGTGTGTGTGTGTGTGTGTGTATTTCTTATAAAAACCTAGTACCTGGCCAAGAATACACACAAATTTAATGTTGGATAAGAGATCATCTTAACTTGTGCCTGCAGTGGCACTTTCTCACTAGCATTTCTTTGTTGTATCAGTTTTGTGTATTAAAATGCAGCTTTATTCTATATGTCCCATGAACACGTAGCCTTTTGAGATAAACCCAGTATATTCTTTGCTGTTCTACAGAGAGCTACTATAAACACCTTAGCAGGTGGTCACTGTTGTGAAGTGGAATTGCTAAGTGAATTTGCTTTTCACTTTAACAGATAGGCTACCTGTCGATCCAGAAGGGCCTCGATTTATTTTCTCTCCTTCTACTCCCTGTGCGTCTGAAACTCTCTATGTTGTTGGGCATATTTCATTACAATATGTTGGCAAGTATCTTTTATTTCTCTACTGTGTAAGATTACAGTAGCTATTCTAAACCTATCCATTGTGCTATTCCTTATGTTATCCTATTTTGTTTTTTGAAATATTCTTAGTTATATATTACACATAAAGAACAAAAGAAAATAAAGACAAACACATAAAAAGAAAATGAGAGGGTCATGATGTCCGTTCATGGCTGTAAAACTAAGACTATGGTTATCTGGATTTAGTGATATTTGAATCATTCCTAACCAAAAACTCACTAAATCATGAACCAAATAGATATGTATTTGTGTACATTCATCTGTTTTCCTATCCACCCTCTTATCCTTAGACTTTTTTATTCTGTAAGAAAATACAGTGCAATAACATCAAAATTTACAGCTAAATAGTCATTTATTCTCATTTTTAATAAAATATACTAGAAATAATTAGACTTGATGGGAAAATATATTGAAATCTTTGATGGACCAAAAGCTTGTCCTCTTGAGAACAATGTTTCAAGGTCTTACTTTTAAAGGCACTTTATCTTATGAAGCCTTCAAAGTTAAGGAAGGTTGAGAAAGCTTAAGTTTCAGAGAACTGAGTTCACAAGCTTTGCTAGAATGGGAGAAATATCTCCACAACTTAAGAGTTTGCTGGAAATCAAGTGCTAAAGGAGAAACTAAGGCAAATTATGCCTTTCCAGCTGAGAATTTGATACATTGGACTACCCTAACAACAAAGGGAAATTGAGGTGGCGGGAGGTTGGATTTGGGGAGGTGGAGGGGCATATACTTGGAGGCATGGGGTGGGAGGAGGAGTTGGGGGTTTTCTGGGAGGGGGAAACTGGGAAAGGTTTTAGCATTTGAAATGTAAATGAAGATTATATTCAATAAAAATTAAAATATTACTAAAAATCATAATGAAAAGGAAATTTTTCATTAGAATAGAAATGAGAATTATATTCCGGAGCCACTACTGTCATAACCAGCATTACATTGTCTAGTCCTGCAGAGAGATGAAAAGCAACTCTCTTCATTCCCACACTTCTAAAAACTCCAGGTCTTTGTTGATCACAAATTTCAGAATAATCTCTGACCTTTCAAGAGGCAATACCTGAGTCATGCTGTTCATTCCCACCAAGGAATTTTACAAAATTTTGATAAAGACCTATATACACACAGAACAGAATTCCCTTTTTCCTCTAATTTTCAAAAATGTTGAAAATTAAGTATTTCTTTTTGTTGGAAAAATAAAAATGCGACTTCATATCATGATGAATGTTTGAAATTTAAAAAAAAAACAAATTTCCAATGTAGGTATAAAGTAGCAGAAGTTAACATTAGATGTCACCTTCTAGGACTTTGTAATTAAAGTGAATTCAGTGCTCTTCCTGATATTTTGAGGGTAGATTGGCATCTATATGAATCTACTGCAGCTGTTTAGGACAGTTTGCCATTTTTTTCAACCTCAGGGTACTTAAAAATGATGCTAGGTTTTTTGCCTCTATTCTACAAATAGAAAAACAAAATCGGGATGACATGACATATTTTTGAAGCAGTTGGCTGAATATTTTAAGCCTACCATTAAGAAGTACTGCTCCAAGAAATATCTCTTTCAAAATACTCATTTTCATCAGCCATAGACATGGTCACCCTGCAGATGGGATATATGTTCAGAAGGATGGCATTAGCATCATTTCCTTGACCAACACAATGTCCATTCTACAACTCACAAGTCAGAAAATCAAATTATCTTTAAGTTCTTGGTGTACATTATGATTTATAAGGATGCAGTTGCTATAAATGGTCTGTGTATAATTAATTAGAAATCACAAGAACCATTTGCTAGTTTAGATGTCACTAAACATATTTATGATTTTTGACAAGTGGTCAAAATAGCAATATGAACAAGATTTTGAGACACTATAGACATTAATAATACATGTGATATAAAAATGAGCAAACTTGAACTGCAAGTGAAACCTTGAGTGCAGACTCTTTCTCTTCTGTCTTTAGACAATAACTGTGCTGATGCACAGTTACTTCTTAGAGATAGAAAACGATAGTAATTCTGTGACAATGAATTGACTCTTGGGAAAGATGCATGTGAAGATATTTTGTATAACAAAAAGCATTATGAATATTACATAAACTTATTTTATAATGCAGTGACAGGTTTTGAAAGGGTTGAGTCTAATTTTGAAAGAAGGTGTGCCCTTGTTAAAATGTTGTCAACTACCATAGCAAGCGACATGAAAAATATTTCCTGAATATAATAAGGTAGCAACTTTCTCTCCTCATTTTTGTAAGAAGTTGTCAAAGTCACAGTAACCTTGAGCACCCATTACTATAGTCAATTATTGCCATTAATTCCATTCCAAGAGCTTGCTAAATGCTCAAATGACCATTATATACTTACAATGATGTTTATAACTATTCACTTAAACTAAAATGTTGGCGTTGATAGTTTTGACTATAACTTTACATCTTACAAGAGACATTTAAAGAATTAGTATTGTATACTAGTGAAGATTATTACAAGACTTTTGGGGGAGGGGAAGTAGAGTGAGAGGAAGTGTGTGAACTGATTGGGGAAGACACACCTGGATTAATAAACATAAAAATCCAGTACAAAGTAGCCCAGGTCAGTAGAAAAATGTGAGGGAACAGAAAACTGATTTTTCTGGTTAGACTTTTATTTTGTAATTATTTCCTTCGAACTGAAACATTTACTCTTAGATCAGAAATATTCAGAAGACTCAGAAAGCTCACAAATGTCAAGGACTCAGAAGAAATCTGAGCCTTAAAAGATTCATATATATATATATATATATATATATATATGCACTTACAACTGATCAGTAGAGAGATAATCTGGCTGGCTCGGCTGTTTACAAGTTGAAGAAGGAAGTCAAGGATGTCGTTTTATTGTCAGCCATGATAGAGAAATGAGGTATCTTTCTTTTATTTATTTTTTAAATACATTGTAACTTACTGTTTAAAAATTCACACAAAACATTCTGTCATATTCCTTCTCCTTCTAAATGATCTTTCCCCACTTCCTATCCATGTAACACTATATTCTTTCTCTGAGAAAAGAAAAGAAAATGAAAAAAAAAAGTAAGGGATTTCAATCCAGCCACATGCTATTCTGACTGCAATACAAATGTACCCTAATCTGAAATAATAAGTGGAAAATCAGTGTATATAGAGAAACACCCATGTTTAAATTGATATCTAACTGAGTGACAGACAGCCTGATGAATTAGAGAAAGATTTGACAGAATAGGATATGCCCAACTCTCATGAGAAGAGAAAAGTTAGAGAACAGGGTTGGGGGAGGATTGGAAGGGAGAAGGAGATTGCGCCAGAACAGCTGAGCTGATCCAGCCAGATAGTGCATTAAGAGCTAGAAAGCATGAGCTTATTCAGCAGTAAGCCTCAGAGACTGAAAATATTCTAGGCCTAGATTAATATGTAGCAAGTCTAGAAGCGTCCTCAAGAACTAGGTCTAAGTTATCAAACAGAAGCAGTGAGCCTCAGAGACCACATTTACTACAAGAGAGTGAAAGCTTTTTTTTTTTTTTTTTACAGTTACAGCACTGTGTGTCCACCAATAGAAGGTTCAAGAATCCCATAGTTGTTCAATCCATGAGGCTGGATGTCTCTGCTGGTTTTCAGTACATACTGGGATTTCACGGAAGTAAACTCTGGTGCAAGCGAAGGAATAGATTTAGTAGTAAGGCAAGAGAAAGCAAGCAAAGAAAGGAAGCTTCCATGCTTTTTTATACAGGATGCCAGCAGAGGATGTGGCCCTGATTACAGGTACATAGTCCCACCTTAAAATATCTTGGTAAAACATTTCTTCCTACCTCCGAGATCCAGATTAAAGGGGGGGGGTTCTTCCTGCTTCAAATGATTTAAATAAAAAAAAAACCTCACAGTTGTACACAATAATTTCTTTTAATTAATTCTAGATGTAGCCAACCTGACAGCCAAGAATAGACATCAAACCTAGGTTATTCAGAAATGTCAAACACTAACTAGTTGTGATGATCTAAACAAGATTTTATATAACTGCCTACCTTCAATTCAGCTTTATTCATGGTAGCAATTTATTGTCATGATGATTACTTTATGAAGTTTCTCTGTATGTTGTCAGGATTTCAATCATAGGAAAATTTTAAAGAACTAATTGTTACTATTATATTGCTAGAACAAAGGAATTATTTGCAAAATAAAATAGTCCCAAATGTTGAAAACTACAGTTGAGGGTTTTTTTTTATTTATTTATATGATAGTTTTACTCTTTGTAGAGATAACAAAAGTATTATAAAATAATACTTTCTCTGCCTCTATTGGAGAAGCTCTTTGAGAGGGTGGTGAGATACCCTGAGTGCTTGTCAGTGTCTAGGAGAGACAGCTAATCAATCCTGTGCTTTGTTCATCTTCCTTGGGGGTTATAATAACTCTGGGCCACCAAGTAACCATACCATTCCTTGAAGACTCAGTGGATATTTGCAGAATAATGTCGTTATGAGCATAGCATATGAACAAATGTGTTCTGTGGCCATTGTGGGCACTGGAGAGGTAGGAATGTCACTTCATGCTTTGTTTAAAAAGTTTACTTTGCCCCCTTACTGTCATATAAGCATAAAATGCTTCTCACGAGAGAACTGAACGGCTGAGTGCTCAGTTTCTTACCTTTCGCCAGGTCTAGCAATGGGAATAGACAGCTGGGTCTGGGCAGCAAAGGCAAACAGCCAAACCCTGTGGAGTCACAGCCTTGAAAGGCATTCCTGTCCAGCAGGTTTGTCTCCTGGTGGTTTGTGTGCAGTGCACTAGATCCCAGTTTCCTTATGAACATTAAAAGTTCATTTGCTGTGATGTTTCCATTGAAGTAAAGGTTAAAGCCTTTTCCATGAATTAAGGTGTGTATGTTCAAAGAGATGCTGTTTCTATGGTAATTGCATGAACTGTATTGGGAATGTAGTTTGCACACCCTTCTGTGAAGAATCTTTGATAGCATAAATACCACCAATTTAAAAAAAAAAATCTCCATTCCATTGTCTCTAATTCTACTAATAAAGAATTGTCCTAAGGAAGGAAGTAAATAGAAAGCCCCCGATAATATTAGCTAAGTCACAATGAAATCCATTAATTAATATGCATTATTAATGCCAATCTAATGGTAAATGAACAATTAGATAAATGATTCCCATCGAAGAGAAACTGGTGATGCTGTTCTTAAGACAGAGTCTCGATATTGCAACTAGGACACAGCTGGAAAGGTGCAGGTAGAGACTCCGTCTGGGGCTAGAGCAGGGAGAACTGCTAAGTTCTCGACCCCAGGCGGGCCCAGTGGGGGGCGCCTAGGCTCTGCCGCACGACCCTGCGAGCTTAGGCCGTGCACCGAGGCAGCCGGAGCCACCCAGCTCCCCAGGACCCCGGACCAGAGATAGCAGGAGGCCTCCATATTGCAACCAGGACACAGCTGGAAAGGTGCAGGTAGAGACTCCATCTGGGGCTAGAGCAGGGAGATCTGCTAAGCTCTCGCCCCCAGGCAGGCCCAGGGGCCTAGGCTCTGCTGCACATCCCTGTGAGCTTAGGCCTTGCACCGAGGCAGCCGGAACCACCCAACTCCCCAGGACCCCGACCAGCAATAGCGGCAGGCCTCCATATTGCAACCAGGACACAGCTGGAAAGGTGCAGGTAGAGACTCCATCTGGGGCTAGAGCAGGGAGATCTGCTAAGCTCTCGCCCCCAGGCAGGCCCAGGGGCCTAGGCTCTGCTGCACGTCCCTGTGAGCTTAGGCCTTGCACCGAGGCAGCCGGAACCACCCAGCTCCCCAGGACCCCGACCAGCAATAGCGGCAGGCCTCCATATTGCAACCAGGACACAGCTGGAAAGGTGCAGGTAGAGACTCCATCTGGGGCTAGAGCAGGGAGAGCTGCTAAGTTCTCGACCCCAGGCAGGCCCAGTGGGGGGTGCCTAGGCTCTGCCGCACGACCCTGCAAGCTTAGGCCGTGCACTGAGGCAGCCAGAGCCACCCAGCTCCCCAAGACCCCGGACCAGTGATAGCAGCAGGACTCCATATTGCAACCAGAACACAGCTGGAAAGGCACAGGTAGACAGATTCCATCAGGGGCTACTGCATGGGGGGATCTGCTAGGCTCTCGCTACTAGGCAGGCCCAGCAGCGCCTGCCAAGGTCTCCCCCACACTTCCCGGAGACCTCAGGCAGTGCACAAAGTCAGCAGGTGGCAGCCAGCTCGTGATCCCGTTGAGCAGCAATCACGCATAACCACCAGTAGAGAAAAAACAGGTAAGCCCAGCCTCACAGGAGATTCAAACACCAGCCAGTGACAACAAGGTCAACTAACACCAGAAATAACCAGATGGCCAAAGGTAAACAAAGGAATGTCACTAACAGAAATCAAGGCAACATGACAGCATCTGAACCCAGTTCGCCAACAACAGGAAGCCCTGGATACCCCAAAACACCAGAAAAACAAGACTTGGATATAAAATCACTGGTCAGGATGCTGGTAGCTGAACACATAAAAATCTCGTAAAGAAATAGAGGAGAAAATGGATCAAAAGTTAGAAGCCTTTACAAGGCAAATACAAAAATCACTTCAAGAAATGCAGAAGATGGATCAAAAAGAAGAAGACAATAAAGAAGAAAGACAAAATTCACTTAAAGAAATACAGAAGAACGTGGGCCAACAAGTAGAAGCTATGAAAGAGGAAACACAAAAATCTATTAAAGAAATACATGAAAACACAATCAAGCAAGAGAAAGATCTGAGCATATCCATCCAGGTACTAAAAACAGAAGTAGAAACAACTAAGAAATCGCAGAGGGAAACAACATTGGAGATAGAAAACCTTGGGAAGAAATCAGGGGCCATAGATGCAAATATCAACAATAGAATACAAGAGATAGAAGACAGAATATCAGAAGCCGAAGATACCATAGGAACCATTGATTCAACAGTCAAAGAAAATACTAAATGCAAAAAGGCTGTAACCCAAAACATCCAGGAAATCCAGGACACAATGAGAAGACCAAACCTAAGGATTATAGGGATAGATGAGAATGAAGATTTACAAGTTAAAGGGCCAGCAAATATCTTCTACAAAATTATGGAAGAAAACTTCCCCAACCTAAAGAGAGAGATGCCCATGAATATACAAGAAGCATATAGAACCCCAAACAGACTGGATCAGAACAGAAATACATCCTGTCACATAATAATCAAAACTCCAAATGTACTAAACAAAGAAAGAATATTAAAGGGAGCAAGAGAAAAAGGCCAAGTAACTTATAAAGGAAGACCTATCAGAATAACACCAGACTTCTCACCTGAGACCATGAAAGCTAGAAGATCCTGGGAAGATACAATGCAAACTCTAAGAGATCACAAACTTCAGCCAAAACTACTTTACCCAGCAAAGCTCTCAATCGCCATAGATGGAGACATCAAGGTATTCCATGACAAAACCAAATTTGCACGATATCTTTCCACAAATCCAGCCCTACAAAGGATAATAGGGGGGAAAACACCAAGACAAGGACGGAAACTACACCGGGGAAGCAGCAAGATAGAAACCTCCTCTCATCAAACCCAAAAAAAGGTAACCTCTCGAATATAATAAATAAATAAAATAAATAAATATAATTTCAAAAATATCTGGAGGTAATAATTACTATTCCTTAATATCTCTTAACATCAATGGACTCAAATCCCCAATAAAAAGACATAGATTAACAGACTGGATAGGAAACAGGACCCTACATTTTGCTGCATACAGGAAACACATCTCAGTGTTAAAGACAAACACTGCCTTAGAGTAAAAGGCTGGAAGACAATTTTACAAGCAAATGGTCTCAGGAAACAAGCTTGAGTAGCCATTCTAATATCAGATAAAATTGACTTCCAACCTAAAATCATCAAAAGAGACTCAGAAGGTCACTTCTTGCTGGCCAAAGGGAAAATCCACCAAGAAGAGCTCTCAATACTGAACATCTATGCTCCAAATGCAAGGGCACCCTCATTCGTAAAAGAAACCTTACTAAAGCTTAAAGCACACATTACACCGAACACAATAATTGTGGGTGACTTCAACACTCCACTCTCCTCAATGGACTGGTCAGGAAAGCAGAAACTAAACAGGGACACAGTGAAACTAATTGAAACTCTGAACCAATTGGATTTAACAGATATATATAGAACATTTCATCCGAAAGCTAAAGAATATACCTTTTTCTCAGCTCCACATGGTACCTTCTCCAAAATAGACCATATAATTGGTCACAAGACATATGTCAACAAATACAAGAAGATCGAGCTAATCCCATGCCTCCTATCAGATCACCATGGAGTAAGAGTGGTCTTCAATAGCAACAAAAACAACAGAAGGCCCACATACACCTGGAAACTGAACAATACTCTACGCATGACACCTTGGTCAAGGAAGAAATAAAAAAAGAAATCAAAGACTTTTTAGAATTCAATGAAAATGAAGGTACAACCTACCCAAATCTATGGGACACAATGAAACAGTGCTAAGAGGAAAACTCATAGCTCTAAGTGCATCAAAAAAGAAACTGGAGAGAGCATACACTAGCAGCTTAATGGCACACCTTAAAGCCCTGGAAGAAAAACAAGGTCATTCGCCCAGCAGGAGTAGAAGACAAGAAATCATCAAACTCAGGGCTGAAATCAATCAAATAGAAACAAAGAAACCATACAAAGAATCAACAAGAAAAGGAGTTGGTTCTTTGAGAAAATCAACAAGATAGATAAACCCCTAGCCAGACTAACCAAAGGACACAGAGACAGCATCCAAATTAGCAAAATTAGAAATGAAAAGGGAGACATAACAACAGAAACTGAGGAAATTCAAAAGATCATCAGATCCTAGTACAAAGGTCTATATTCAAAACAACTGGAGAATCTGGAGGAAATGGACAATTTACTAGACAGATACCAAATACCAAAATTAAATCAGCATCAAATAGAGCAGCTAAATAGTCCCATAACCCCTAAAGAAATAGAAGAGGTTATAGAAAGCCTCCCAACCAAGAAAAGTACAGGACCAGATGGTTTTAGTGCAGAATTCTACCAGACCTTCAAAGAAGACTTAACAACAATACTTTTCAAACTATTCCACAAAATAGAGACAGAAGGGATACTGCCCAACTCATTCTTTGAAGCCACAATCACGCTAATACCTAAACAACAAAAAGATCCAACAAAGAAAGAGAACTACAGGCCAATTTCTCTTATGAATATCGATGCAAAAATACTAAATAAAATTCTTGCCAACCGAATCCAAGAGCACATCAAAAGGATCATTCACCTTGATCAAGTAGGCTTCATCCCAGGGATGCAGGGATGGTTCAACATACGGAAATCCATCAATGTAATCCACTACATAAACAAACTAAAAGAAAAAAAACCACATGGTCATCTCATTAGATGCTGAAAAAGCATTCGACAAAATTCAGCATCCTTTCATGCTAAAAGTCATGGAAAGAGCAGGAATTCAAGGCTCATACCTAAACATAGTAAAAGCAATCTACAGCAAACCAGTAGCCAACATCAAAATAAATGGAGAGAAACTTGAAGCAATCCCACTAAAATCAGGGACTAGACAAGGCTGCCCTCTCTCTCCATATCTTTTCAATATAGTACTTGAAGTTCTAGTGAGAGCAATTAGACAACATAAGGAAGTCAAAGGGATACAAATTGGAAAGGAAGAAGACAAACTATCATTATTTGCAGATGATATGATAGTTTACTTAAGTGACCCAAAAAACTCCACCAGAGAACTTCTACAGCTGATAAACAACTTCAGCAAATTGGCTGGTTATAAAATTAACTCAAGCAAATCAGTAGCCTTCTTGTACTCAAAGGACAAGCAGGCTGAGAAAGAAGTTAGGGAAATAACACCCTTCACAATAGCCACAAACAACATAACGTACCTTGGCGTAACTCTAACCAAACAAGCGAAAGATCTGTATGACAGGAACTTCAAGTCCTTGAAGAAAGAAATCGAAGAAGACCTCAGAAGATGGAAAAATATTTCTTGTTCCTGGAATGGCAGGATCAATATAGTAAAAATGGCCATCTTACCAAAAGCAATATACAGATTCAATGTGATCCCCATCAAAATCCCAACTCAATTCTTTATAGATCTAGAAAGATCAATTCTCAAATTCATCTGGAGCAACAAAAAACCCAGGATAGCTAAAACTATTCTCAATAATAAAAGGACTTCTGGGGGATTCAATATCCCTGACCTTAAACAGTACTACAGAGCAATTGTGTTAAGAACTGCATGGTATTGGTACAGCAACAGGCAAGTGGATCAATGGAATAGGATTGAAGACCCAGAAATTAACCCACAGACTTATGGTCACTTGACCTTTGATAAAGGAGCCACAACCATCCAGTGGAAAAAAGATAGTCTTTTCAACAAATGGTGCTGGTTCAACTGGAGGTCAACATGCAGAAGAATGCGAATTGACCCACTCTTATCTCCTTGCACTAAGATCAACTCCAAGTGGATCAAGGAACTCCACATAAAACCAGACACACTGAAACTATTAGGAAAGAAACTTTGGAAGACCCTGGAGGACATGGGCACAGGGGGGAAAGTTCCTGAACAGAACACCAATAGCTTATGCACTAAGATCAAGAATTACAAATGGGACCTCATAAAATTACAAAGTTTCTGCAAGGCAAAGGACACTGTCAGAAGGACAAAACGACAACCAACAAAGTGGGAAAAGATCTTCACCAACCCCACATCAGACAGAGGGCTAATATCCAATATATACAAAGAACTCAAGAAGTTAGACCCCAAAGAACCAAATAACCCTATCAAAAAATGGGGCACAGAGCTAAACAAAGAATTTTCACCAGAAGAAATTCGGCTGGCTGAGAAACACCTTAAGAGATGTTCAACATCTTTAGTCATCAGAGAAATGCAAATCAAAACAACCCTGAGATTCCACCTCACACCATTCAGAATGGCTAAGATTAAAAACTCAAGAGACGACAAATGCTGGCAAGGATGTGGAGAAAGAGGAACACTCCTCCACTGTTGGTGGGATTGCAAAATGGTAAAACCGCTCTGGAAATCGGTGTGGCGGTTCCTCAGAAAATTGGGCATGTTCCTTCCAGAGGACCCTGGCATACCACTCCTGGGCATATACCCAGAGGATTCCCCTGCATACAATAAAGACACTTGCTCCACTATGTTTATAGCAGCCTTGTTTATAATAGCCAGAAATTGGAAGGAGCCCAAATATCCCTCAAAGGAGGAGTGGATCCAGAAAATGTGGTATATTTATACAATGGAATACTACTCAGCAATTAAAAATAATGAATTCATGCAATTTGTAGGTAAATGGTTAGACCTGGAAAATATCATCCTGAGTGAGCTAACCCAATCACAAAAGAATACACATGAAATGCAATCACTGATAAGTGGATATTAATGAGCCCACAAGCCCTAAATACTCAAGACACAATTAGCAAGTCAAATGATTCCCAAGAAGAAGAAAGGAGAGGACCCTGGGCCTGGAAAGATTGGATCCAGTTTTGTAGAGAAACTGTGGGGGGAGGGGGGATGATTGGGGAATATTTGGGGGGGAGAGGAACTATGGGACATAGGGAGGGGGTAACTGGGAAAGGGGAAAGCCTTTGGAATGTAAACATAGAATATAGAAAATAAAAAATAATAATCAAAATTAAAAAAAAAGACAGATTCTCATGATAACTTATGCTATTCTTATACGTGGCATACACTTGCCAGAGCCTTCTGATTACAGAGTTTACAGTTTGTGCCATCATATCCAGCTTATGAAAGAATTTTGTTTGTTTTTGAGACAGGGTTTCTCTGTATAGCTCTGGCTGTCCTGGAACTCACTCCGTAGACCAGGCTGGCCTCGAACTCAGAAATCGGCCTGCCTCTGCCTCCCAAGTGCTGAGATTAAATCTGTGTACAACCACTGCCTGACTATGAAAAAGGTTTAATAATAGAAAAAAACAATGTAAAAGCAATGTTAGGTAAAAAAAGATACATGTCACTACCCATGTATGTTATGTTACCACTTAAAAATGTATATGTACATATTTTTATATCTTAGTAAGTAGGAAAAAAGCTTCAAGCCCTGATCTTGATAAACTTTCGTGTTTATCCTTTCCTCCATTTTCCACATTAAACATGTTTTACTTCAATAACCAGAATAATTAAAAGATCTGTCTTACACTGGTCTCATAGCACCTGGTTTCTATGAGAATACTGAGTACTGTTGGAGAGCTGAGTGCCTGGAGGTGAACCAGCTGAAGATCTGGGGCTGGTGTCTACAGCACTGGCCACTCAACTGACAGTGCACTGGTGCCAGAAGGGTATTGGTTAATATTCACAGTGTGCTTTCACAAGCAGACTGCCTTCTCTTGGTTTTCATCTGATTTCTTCATCTACTTTGTAACAATGATGAAGCATTTTGTTAATCTGCAGACCTGAGAAGATTTGGGTTTTGGTGTTTTATTTTGTTTTCTTTCCAGGTTGCCATGGCTATACACACATAAGCATCAACAGATGAAGTTCAAGTGTATACTTGACGTGCACATTCTTATAGCCAGTAGGACACTGGCATGAAAAGTTTCCAGTCCTATCCTACCTGTATTGTTGTTCAAAATGATAAGTAATATGTGCATTTCCAAATCAACTCAATGGTCCTTATTAATTAAACAGCACTTAGAATTCCTTCTATAGAATTATGCAAAATTACTCTTAGCATTAGCCTCCTCATGAGTCAGATTATTCATTCCATTTTAAGAGTTGGCTTGTTGCCAGGCAACAAGAAAGGAGTATATTGGCCAAGTGCTATAGCCCACCTCCAGTTTGTCTCTGGCTGTCCTTAACATACATAAGCAGCAAACGGACTTATGTGGTCCCAATTCATTTAAAACTTAAAGCTGGCTTTGGAGTTCAAGCCTGGCTCTGTTATTCTCTAAACTCATACATGCTTGTTAAAGGAAAATCCAAAATCTCTATTTCATGACAGAAGACCTATATAGGAAAATAGAAAAGAATGGATTATTCTATTACCACCAATCTTATAATCTTTTGCTTATCATTTGACTCTTTCAAATTTTTCCAAAGGGGTGTTTGTGTGTGTGTGTGTGTGTGTGTGTGTGTGTGTGTATATATATATATATATATATATATATATATATATATATAGAGAGAGAGAGAGAGAGAGAGAGATTATTGCCCTCAAACTTTTCTGAAATCTAATGAATATGGCATTTAAAATGTATGTTTTCTATCATTCCTAAACATTGAGGTTTTCAGTAGCCTCTGAGGTCTCCAAGATTATGGGGCCCTGCAACACTGAATCTACCTGGACTGCAATAACGCTAACCACTGAATGACATTGCCTCATACCTCTTCTACTGCCAGATTCTGCACAAATTTTGGGTTGACTATTGTGTTCTTCCTAGCTAGGATTATCACTTAACTGACAAACACCACTCAAAGGTAAGCTTTGGACTACACACTGCTCAGGACTTTTAAGTTGCTGAGTTCATATGAGACTGATATGAACATTTTGCAAAACTTTGAAATCAAAAATACTTAATCCTGACACTGCCAAATACAGCCATGCTGGATATTGTGTAAAGCTTGGCAGAAATAGCGTCATTATTGTAGTAATTTTGCTATGTTAGAGTTAAATCGTTTCTTTTTATTTAAATGATAAGGGAGAAGTGTTCCAAGATGTTTGATCACACTGTGAACCCCAAGATTGCACTATTTACTGGAAAAAAACCTGTTCCTAGTTGTGGTTTGGCTCAGCAGTAGCAAACTCTGTAATCCAAGAGCTTTCTGTTTATACAAATAATACTTTCTCTTCTGAGTGAGTATGTTTGTCTGCTGTTATAGTTAGTATCCATCAAAATCTATGGATTTATGTTATGACTGTGAATGTGTCCCTACATGTGTCGTGGGCTATTTTAGACTTTCATATTCAGGCTGAGTACACATTTTACTCTTTCACTTGTTCTAAGTGTTCTGCTATGAACTCAATGATATTTCTTTCCTGAGATCATTAGATCCCAAATGTCACAGTCATTTTGCCAACAAATACATCACCAATATATACTTTTAACTAATATAGCTTTGTTTATTCTGGAAACATGAACAATGTGTAATATTGATTTTAAACTTCATTTTGTCTCATCCTTAGTTGTCTGAAGAAAATGCTCTAGGACTAAACCATCAATCGGGCATGCTTTATTGCAGCATTAGATTGTATTGTGATGACTTGATATTGAAGGCACTATATCTTTAATTAAGCCTTTGCATGACTGTCAATAAGAAAATAAATTTGAATAATGTAGAATCATGTTGTTGTGTGTTAATTACTAAATTGCTATGCCATTTCATTTGACATAAGGTTACCCAGCAATATTCTAAGTACAAATAGAAGATTCCTTGAAGACAATCTCCTGACACTAAAATCTGTGCAAAATTATTTCAGTTACTAGAATTCTCCAAATCCTTGACCTTCCACAGGGATTAAAGAATTTGTACACACAGTGCAATAGTTCATTACAATACACCATGTATCAGAGTTAAAAATTCAGATAAGCCAGTGTGTACCCACAAACTGAAATGATGTATTGTTTTCATCAATTTTTTTTTTTATGAAGTCGACCAGTTTATTAGGGAAAAGAATGTAATTAAGGACAGAGGAATCTTTATTTTAATTTTTATTTTCTATATTCTATGTTTACATTCCAAAGGCTTTCCCCTTTCCCAGTTCCCCCCCACCATGCATCCCATAATTTCTCTCCCCCCCAACCATTCCCCAATCATCCCTTTACAAAACTGGATCCAATCTTTTCAGGCCCAGGCACAATTAGCAAGTCAAATGATTCCCAAGAAGAAGAAAGGAGAGGACCCTGGGCCTGAACAGATTGGATCCAGTTTTTTTTTTTCTTCAATGTTTAATGGATAATGCACAAGATATGATAATGAACACACAGGTACACATGCATTCGTGCATATGAATATAGTAGCATGCTTGTCAAAGCACAGTTGTTGTGGGGATTCAGGAGACAACTGCCAGCTGACTGTCATTATTCCATCTTGTGCTGCTGTAAGCTGATTTACTGACCACAAACTTCTGGATATTATCTCATATTCACAACCCATTGTCTTTATCAGACACTTGTGTTATAGTGTAAAAGCATTTACATTACATTAGCCTAATATCAGTATTTATGGTTGGAAAGCAAGTGTATTTTCATACTGGTCCTAAGACAGCACACTAGTTCTGAAAACATATGTTTTAAACTTGCAACTTGTTGTTTAAAAGGGACTATGGGATCTTGGCACATCATCCTTAAACTAGAATGATAGGGATTGTGGTGTGAACAAATGGGACTAAAATAAAGAATACCTTATATATTTTTCTCTGCACCACCACCTTGTCTTTCTAAGCAAATAGAAAGGCACAAACATATATACACAGATACACAGACACATAATGAGCCACTAGAATGAAAATAATTTAGTATCATACACAAAAATGATGTATAAATAAATATACTAGCTATTTGCAGAGATCACTATCTCCTCAATAACATCTTTCATTTACTTATTAGCCATCCCACAGTCAAAAACTCTAACTCAGAATTCTTCCTGTCTGAAAGAACTTCAGGGATGGAAAAGGAGAAGAGCCTGTTGAAAAGGAGGTCCAGTGACAGGCCCAAAGTGGGATCCAGCTTAAGGAAAGTCCCCAAGGTCTGGCACTATCACTGAGGCTATGGAGAGCTCACAAAAAAAGGACCTATCATGACTGCCCTCTGAAAGACCCAACAAGCAGCTGAAAGAGTCAGATCCAGATAATTACACCCAACCAATGGACATAAGCTGATGACCCCTGCGGCTGAATTAAGGAAAAGCTGGAAGAAGGTGAGGAGGAGAGTGACACCTGTAGGAAGACCTGCAGTCTCAACAAACTTGGAACCTGAGATCACTCAGACCCTGAGCCACCAACCAGGCAGCTTACACCAACTGATATGAGGCCCCCAACACATACAGCAGAGACTGCTGGGTCTGGACTCAGTCAGAGAAGATGCACCTGACCCCCAAGAGACTGTAGGCCCCAGGGAGTGGGGACAACTTATGGGGTGGGGGGTAAGGGGGTGAAGACAGGGAGGGGAGGAGCAGGTATGGAATGTAGAACAAACAGTCAGAGGGTAGAATGAGAAGGAGACACGGATTGTAAAAGAAGATTAACAAAAATTTTAGAAAAGAATAAGGAAAACAGAATAGACTATAAATTGCATGTAATGAATATAATTATGCAGAAATAGTTTTTTGATAAAATAATGATTCTTTTAAAATAAATGCTTTATATGTAAAAGTTTAGGACTATTTACTAAACAAGTAAGCTGACAACATGTCTAAATCATCTATTCAAAATAAATAAGCTGGCTTGTTTCTATCAATAAAGCATATTCAATAATAGCCTTGTGGAGTTCCCTACACTGGCTATAAATCAAGTACAGATTAGCACTAATGACGTTCAGTAATTGAAGGAAATGTTAATTTGAGATTACCAGTCCCATTAACCTTTTACTTTAATTGAGCTATGCACCAACCTTTATCTTTTTGAGTCAGTGATCGTTCTTTCCATAAAATTTACCTGATGATTGTTTATTATTTCTTTAAAATGACAGTGATTTTACCAGATACCCACTGCTGATTTTTGTGATTAATTCAAAAAAATTATAAAAATATTGAAGCGATATTTTACTTGTTTTACAGGTTTTTTAAATTTTTATTTTCTATATTCTATGTTTACATTCCAAAGGCTTTCCCATTTCCTAGTTCCCCCCCACCATACGTCCCATAATTCCTCTCCCCCACAACTATTCCCCAATCATTCCCCCTCCCCTCACGGTTTCTCTACAAAACTGGAACCAATCTTTACAGGCCCAGGGTCCTCAAATGATTCCCAAGAAGAAGAAAGGAGAGGACCCTGGGCCTGTTTTACAGATTTTCAATTATAAAATAACCAAATATGTACATAATTAATCAAATATTCGATCACTAAATTGTATCTGAAAGAAAACTAAATTATTGTAAATCTCTAGAACAATCAGTTCAGTGTTCTCTCTAAAGCTCCTCTATTCCCTGTTTTCTTCATACCTCTTCCCTTTGTTCCAGTAGCAATTACTTCTTTCTAAAATGGGAAGTCGAAAAATGCCCATGTAGTCCAAATACACAGATACTTTGTATTATTTACTATATCCCTTAAAAATTTACCCACTAGTCATCTGATATTTCCATAGTTTATGAATAAATACTTTTAATAATTACTGGTTTTCAATCACCTAAGTGTTCTTTAAAGCCTGTTCATTAAGTTTATATCTCCTTGGACTGACAATGATTTTTTTTTAATTTGCTCTCCTTGCTTAGGATTAATAGAGGTTTTGTATTCAAATAGAGAGTGGAATCAGATCCAGTCAGGCGAGAGATCTTGTATCTAGGCATAGACATAAAAGTCTGATGTAACCTTTTAGATCTCCATTAGAGGTGCTGATTCATTCCCCACCCCCTCCCTGGGTTCTCTGACTGAAGGAAATAATATAAAGTAGATGGCAGGTAAACTGTTTGTACATTCTTTTGGATCCACATTGACCAACAGAGAAACAAATCAATGACATGTGATGTCTGATCCTATTATGGCTCCTTCTGCCTATATCTAAGGATTTGGATAAGAGCTGCTGTTTTTGTGTGAACCTCTCTGACATGGAAACTTATCTTGGAATTATTCCTCCCAGCAGACTGATAGTGATGTGCCTGTGTCTGCTTCTCCAAGTGAAGCTGTCATATGCTCTTATTATAGCACTCCTGAAGACTTTCTTTCTTTTCTTTTTATTCGATATATTCTTTATTTACATTTCAAATGATTTCCCCTTTTATGGATTCTCCCTCATCGCGAGTCCCATAAGACCTCTTCCCTCCCTCTGTTCCCCAATCAACCCCTTCCCACTTCCCTGTCCTGATATTCCCCTACACTGCTGCATCGAGCCTTTCCAGGACCAGAGGCCTCTCCTTCTTTCTTCTTGGGCATCATTTGATGTGTGAATAGTTTCAGGAGTATTCTGAGCTTCTGGGCTAATATTAGCTTATCAGTGAGTACATTATCATGTGTGTTCTTTTGTGATTGGGTCACCTCACTCAGGATGACATTCTCCAGTTCAACACACTTGCCTAAGAATTTCATGAATTCATTGTTTTTAATAGATGAGTGGTATTCCATAGTGTAAATATACCATATTTTCTGTATCCATTCCTCTGTTGAGGGACATCAGTGTTCTTTCCAGCTTCTGGTAATTATAAATAGGGCTGCTGTGAATATAATGGAGCATATGTCCTTATTACATGCTGGGGAATCCACTGGATATATTCCCAGGAGTAGTAGAGTAGGGTCCTCCAGTAGTATCAAGCCCAGTTTTTTGAGGAATCACCAGACTAATTTCCAGAGTAGTTGGAGCAGCTTGCAAACCCACCAGCAGTGGAGGAGTGTTCCTCATTCTTTACATCCTGGCCAGTACTTGTTTTCTCCTGAGTTTTTGATATTAGTCATCCTGACTGGTGTAAGGTGAAATTTCAGGGTTGTTTTGAATTTCATTTCCCTGATGATTAAGGATGTTGAACATTTCTTTAGGTGCTTCTCAGCCATTCGATATTCCTCACGTGAAAATTCTTAGTTTAGCTCTGTACTCCATTTTTAATAGGGTTGTTTGCCTCTCTGGAGTCTACCTTCTTAAGTTCTTTGTATATCTTGGATATTAGCCCTCTGTCAGATGTAGGGTTAGTAAAGGTCTTTTCCCAATTTTTTGGTTGCCATTTTGTCCATTTGACAGTGTCCTTTGTCTTACAGAAACTTTGTAATTTTATGAGGTCCCATTTGTCAATTCTGGATCTTAGAGCATCAGCTATTGGTATTCTGTTCAGGAACTTTCCCCCTGTGCCCATGTGCTCAATGCTCTTCCCCAGTTGCTTTTCTATTAGTTTCAGTGTGTCTGGTTTTATGTGGAGATCCTTGATCCACTTGAACTTGAGCTTAGTACAACGAGAAAAGAATGGATAGATTTGCATTCTTCTGCATGCTGACCTCCAGTTGAACCAGCTCCATTTGTTGAAAAGGCTATCTTTTAACCACTGGATGGTTGTAGCTCTTTTGTCAAAGATCAATTGATCATAGGTATGTGGGTTCATTTCTGTGTCTTCACTTCTATTCTATTGATCTACCTGCCCGTCGCTGTACCAATACCATGCAGTTTTTAACACTATTGCTCTGTAGTACTGCTTGAAGTCAGGGATACTGATTCTCCCAGAAGTTCTTTTACTGTTGAAAATAGTTTTAGCTATCATGATTTTTTTTGTTATTCCAGATGAATTTGAGAATTGCTCTTTCTAACTCTATGAAGAATTGAGTTGGGATTTTGATGGGGATTGCATTGAATCTGTATATTGCTTTTGACAAGATGGGCATTTTTACTATATTAATTCTGCCAATCCACGAGCATGGAATATTTTTCCAACCTCTGAGGTCTTCAAAGTCTTGAAGTTCCTCTCATACAGATATTTTACTTGTTTGGTTAGTGATACCAACCAAGACACTTTATATAATTTGTGGCTATTGTGAAAGGTGTCATTTCCCTAATTTCTTTCTCATCCTGTTTATCCTTTGAATACAGGAAGGCTATTGATTTGCTTGAGTTAATTTTATATCCAGCTACTTTGCCAAAGTTGTTTATCAGCCATAGGAGTTCTCTGGTCGAGTTTTTTGGGTCACTTAAGTATACTATCATATCATCTGCAAATAGTGATAATTTGACTTCTTCCTTTCCAATTTGTATCCCTTTGACCTCCTTTTGTTGTCTAATTGCTCTAGCTAGGATTTCAAGTATGATGTTGAATAAATATGGAGAGAGGGCAGCCTTGTCTAGTCCCTGATTTTAGTGGTATTTCTTCAAGTTTCTCTCCATTTAGTTTGATGTTGCCTACTGGTTTGCTGTATATTGTTTTTATTATGTTTAGCTATGGGCCTTGAATTCCTGTTCTTTCCAAGACCTTTAACATGAAAAGATGCTGAATTTTGTCAAATGCTTTTTCAGCATCTAATTAAATGACCATGTGTTTTTTTTTCTTTGAGTTTGTTTATGTGAATTACATTGATGGATTTCCGTATATTGAACCGTCCCTGCATCCCTGTTATGAAGCCTACTTGATCATGGTGAATGATAGTTTTGATGTGTTCTTGGATTCGGTTAGCAAGTACTTTATTGAGTATTTTTGCATTGACATTCATAAGGGAAATTGGTCTAAATTTCTATTTGTTTGTTGGATCTGACAATGATTTTTAAGAATATTATATTTTATGCTAATTTTTATGTATCTTGATTTATGCATATCACCAGGTACATACAGAATGGAAGATAGAAGGGGCATTAACTCTAGATCTACACTGGATATAAGTGATAGAAATAGATAAGAGAGATAGATAGATGTATATGTAGATATATACATAGAAACATAGAAAAGTAGACAGACAGACGGACAGTCATACAGTTAAACCACACAAAACCAAGTATTTGGTGCATCCATAATGTTTCCAGAATGATCTGGTATCTGAATCAGTAGAATGGCACTTGAAGCAGTGCCCAGAAAATAAGAGGAATTGAACACAGGCCTAACAATGGAAATAGAAGAAAAAAAAATCAACATACTTTCCCAAGTTCAGTTATTCTGTTTTTAGTGTTCCCTTGTTCTCATCCTAATCCCATGGATTAGTGCCTAATCCCAGTGCCTAAACAGTTACAGTAAACATTCACAACAAAGACTGCCAAAGGAGTATTCAGGCTTTCAGCTTCAGATTAGCACTATCTCCTTTAATTCTTTGTTTGAGGCTTCTAGATTCTAGGACTGAGTAGGTATTAGTTTCCTTTACACAGTTTGTAGTCAGCCATTATTTGACTTTTAAGAATCTCAACTTGAAAAAGGAATCCGCTAAACACGTTTTCTTACAAATATGTGGGCAAATATTTGGGTAAGTTTCTCCTTACATTCTCAATAAATTATATATGATGATATCTAGATATAGAGATAGAAATAGAGATAGATAACAGATATAGATAGATGTATATATTTCTTTTTATTTTAAATTTTATTCAAATAATATATTTACATCCTGTTTTCCAGCTCCTCCCAAATGCTCCTCACCTGCCTATCCTTTCATGCTCTTCTTCTCTTTTTCAATATTTCTATCAAAAAATGGATTACAAAACATAACAATAACAAAAAACTGTAAGATAAAATAAAGCTCCTACTCCCCCCCCCAAAAAAAACCCAGTACAACTTCTGACACACACATAAAGATGTAATTTCTTTTGTGCTTATCAACATCTCTTAGGCATTTGGACTACTCTGCATCTTTGTTGATATAGCAAATGACACGACATTGGAGAAAATACCTTCCCTTGCATGTGTTAATAGGAAGTAGCTTTTTAGTTAGGCGTGCATGTTTTATCTTCTTTCTAGGGCTAGGATGTTATCTGACTTAAACGTTAAGGTCTATTACCTGCTCCTACAATCTCCATGAGTTTCATATGTGCCTGTCTTGTTATTTCTGTAGAATGCTTTTCATTTGGAATCATCATGAACCTCTGGATTTTACAAACTTTCACTTCAAACTTTACAAATTTCACTATAGAATTCTGAACTTTGAGGGAAGTAAATTAATAAAGGTGTTCCATTTAAGAGTGATTGTTTCAAAGTCTCTAAATCTCTATATATCATCTGCTTCTGGATGTTTGAGTTAATTACCAACTACTACAAGAATAAGCTTACCTGAAGAAGGTTAAGTAATGTACTGAGCTATGGGTATGACAATATGTCATTAGGAGTGATTAGATTGCTCTATGTGTTTGGCAAAATGATAGTAGTAGATTTTCTACTGAAGCTCATTTTCTAACTAATGTCTTTTTTTGGACCACTTTTAAGAGTGTGTGGTCCCCAAACCTGTTCTGCACCCATATATCTTTCTATTGCTATTTGTCACAGGGTTTATACCTGGATAACATTGATGATTAAATTTCACCTCTGGAAGTGTGCAGAGTAGTTTCCAGAACTATAAGCAATAGTCAATAGAGAATAACTACTACTTGGGCACGAGCTTGATTTCTGTTTGTTCAGTAACTCCTGATCAAAGAGGTCTTAAGATCACTGTTCTTGTATCTCTTAATTTATTCAGTTTCATATTGAAAATTAACAATCACAATTTTCAGAAGCACATCTAAAGGTTGATTTTTTTTTCTTTTTGGTTTTTTTTGAGACAGGGTTTCTCTGTGTAGCTCTGGCTGTCCTGGAACTCGCTCTGTAGACCAGGCTGGCCTTGAACTCAGAAATCTGCCTGCCTCTGCCTCCCAAGTGCTGGGATTAAAGGCGTGCACCACCACCGCCGGCAAGGTTGATATTTTTGCAAGTAATTTTTAGAGGCACTTTTTGGTAATGTAATTTTCATATTTTTCTGACACATTTATTACATTTTGTGGATTTGTAAATTGATTTGTAAAGTAATTTCATAAATGAGTACTGTATTCTTTCCATTCTTCCTCTCTACTTTCAAACCCCACCTTTCTTAAATTTGTGAACTTATACAAACTCGCATGCACACAAACATATCTGAGTACATTTAGTATTACTCATGTTTGTATGAATTTACAAATAACAACTTTGGAGAATCTAACATATGCTGTGAAGAAGATACAGAATTTTTATATTGAACTCTATTAAAAAAAAATTTAACTGACTAGATTATACAGTTGTAGAGATCATTCCCAACAGGCCCATCTGCCACATAACTTCTGCATATAACAATCAGGGATTATTGCAGAAGAAAAAGTAGAAAAAAAATGTAAAATACAAAGGAACAGAAAGTGTTTGTGAGATTGTGTTTTCTAGTAATGTCGGAATCCACCTTTATAAATTCTTACCCTTATGACTTCCAAAGTCTGATCTGGGAAAAGACAATAAAGGACATTCTAATGTGAGTGGGGAAAGATAAGATGGCCTCATTTTTAGACTAAGAACTACAGAACTCTAAGGAACACTGAGAGCATAAAGAGATAGACTTTCTGATGGAAGAGGGCACCATTTAGTTAAACAATGCTAAATGATCAGCCCTGAAAACACATACATACATGCGCTCTAAACATATGCTCTAAATAGAATTTATTCTATTTTAATGACTATGACAATTCTATTTATTGATATATTACCAGAATTTATTCATGAATCATTTTCTGTTTTACAATTCAGAATATTTTATTTCAATACACTATTCTTTTAGTAGATAAATGGACACATTAGCTGGGTGATCTTCAAGATGACCATAAAATAATAGCTATGAAAGGCACAAAATGTTCTCATTTTATTTGTACTGCTCATTGAATTCAGTTCTCTTCTATTACTTCAAATATTTTTCATAATTTCCTGACTGTGAGAAAGCCAAATGGAGACACATTTATAGGCAATGAGAACAAGTCATTAATTCTCAGTTATATTTAAAAGTGCTAATGTTCCATCAAGCAGAGTTCTGTGATACTGTAATCACCAAAGACTGTATTTGCTGTCAGCAGACTCAATGCTTGACACTAAGTACATAAATCAGAGAATTGCCAGATTTATCAGTGCCCAAGTATGAATTTCCACTGTTTGACATATAATCTGAATAATGAGCTGCCAAAAACAATGATTAAGAAGAAAGTAGAAAAGATGCATTATTCAGCTGAGGATGAATCAAGGGAAATTTCTTGGGTGTGTGATGCCTTATTGAAGATTTTGATTACAAAACAAACTTACATGACATGAATTTTAGTTGAATTTTTATTTTCCTACTATAATTCATTCTAAAGGTTCTTTCTAGGAAATTAGTAGTTATATCCACTAAGAGAGGTTTTATAACCCACCAAATTAAATTACGAGGAATTACTTATTTATTCATTCTTTGAAAAAGAAAGTCTTTGGTTGCTATGACGATTGCTGACCACCCCCAACATATTACTTTCATTATATGCACAAATGTTTTTTATTAACTCCCAAATTGGAATACTTCAATGTATCATGCAATGTAACATGGTATTGATTAATTTACTTAAATCACACAATAAGAATAAGAATAAAAGAATAAGAATAAGAATCATAATATTTAATAATGCTATCACTTTACTATGTCCTAAAATGGTTACATGACCTGGTCATAATCTTTTATCGAATAATCAAATAACAAAATTTTAAGTATATTACTGATTAGTTCAAAGGCTATTTATCCAAGAAGAAAAATGCAAGTATTTAAGTCACTATAGTGCTTATATAATATATAACCACAAAATCCTGTCTTTATCACCATGGGTTGTGTGTACATTCTACACAGATGAATAATTAATTTTCAGTAGACTCTATGTCAAAATACAAGATATTTCTCACTTAATTATCGTCTCAGTTTCTCCATTTTTTTTTTGGTTGATGATATTGGTTGCTAAATAATCAATGTATTATAAGAAAGAATATAGTTGGACAACTGGTAGCATCCCAATAGTTCTGCTGAAATGGAATACAACTAGATTGATAAGAACTACACAGCAATTAAAAATAATGAATTCATGCAATTTGTAGGTAAATGGTTAGATCTGGAAAATATCATCCTAAGTGAGTTAACCCAATCACAAAAGAATACACATGAAATGCAATCACTGATAAGTGGATATTAATGAGCCCAGAAGCCCTAAATACTCAAGGCACAATTAGCAATTCAAATGATTCCCAAGAAGAAGAAAGGAGAGCACCCTGGGCCTGAAAAGATTGGGTCCAGTTTTGTAGACCCAGAACAGAGAAATCGTGGGGGGGGATGATTGGGGAATAGTTGGGGGGGAGAGGAATTATGGGATGTATGGTGGGTGGGGAACTGGGAAAGGGGAAAGCCTTTGGAATGTAAACATAGAATATAGAAAATAAAAATTTAAATAAAAAACAATAGAAATCTATCTTTAAAAATTGTAGTCATTAAGTAAATATTTGGGTATCAAGTATATGTAAGATACTGTATTTGTTCATACCAAGTGGGATGAGCAAGTTAGGTTTGTAAAAAAAAAAAAAAAAAAAAAAAAAAAAAAAAAAAAAACAGAGCTGAAAACTGGTCTTTACAAATAACCGTCTGAGAACTTAATCTTTCAAAGTAGTGTGCTTTTAAAGACTGTTTTCCATTTGTTGTTGTTGTTTTGTTTTGTTTTCTCTTTTTTTTTTCTAACAGGGATTCTCTTCGTAGACCTGACCACCCTGAAACATGCTCTGTAGACCACAATGGCCTCAAACTGATAGAACTGCCTGCTACTGCCTCTCAAGTTCTGGGATTAAACTCATGCCACTCCATAACTCTGTTTTGACAGGCTTTTTACAGACAAGAGAGAATTACACATAGAGAAAATAAGATGGAATATGTTTTTATTATACTATTAGAGTTTTTCATATATACCTGTATAACATTGCAGTGTTCTGGTTTAATATATTATTAATACTGACAAGGTCTACACCAATTCACTTAGTTCATATGTGTATGTGAATATTTGTTTCTCCTACATAATTTTACTACATTCATCCCATAGTGCCATATTATTAATCTCTCTGATTTCAGCCCTGAAATCTCCTTTGACTTGCATGATATTTACATTCCTAATTAGTAAACTGATCATTGTGAAACTAAGCCTGCCTTATTTTATATGGAATGGAAACAGTATTTGGCAAGGATTTCATTTGAACCAATTGTAAGAAAGACTTTCTGACAGGAATCCTTGGTCCACAATTATATAACATTTATTTGTCAAATTAATTGTTTAAAATTTTGGAAATACATGGCAGGAAATGTAAAAATTCTTCATTAATTATGATCACTGATTAATGAATATAAAATAGCACATTGAGATTATAATATTTTAAAAATAATTTTATTATTTTCTTAATAATATCAATTGTAATTCTTTCAATGAAATCTTCAAACATACTTTGGAAATTGTACAATAATCGCAATGGAAATATAGGATAGTACCTTACGAAGTTTGCATGTAAATAAAGAGTCTAGGGAAAAATGACTGAGACAAATATGATATTTGGCAAGACATAACTTATTAATGTAAATCTGGAACCATTCGAATTATGAAAGTAGACTTAATATCTTTTGTTAATATTAGCCACAAATAAAGAAATGTGATCATAGATTAGAAACAAATACCATTTTCAATGATATCAAATATAAAATAAGAACATCCACATATGGCAAGAAATGATAGCAGTTTTATGGTTAACACTGACTCTCACATTTACGTGATATTGAGTCCTGTAGGTAACAGACCTGAAAATATGACTTTGACGAGCTCCTAAGCTTCATTTACCAATATGAGATGACCAGCACTGCTGTAAACAACATCATTCCGTGTGCTATCCCTCAAGAAGAATAACAAGAATAATGTTTCTTACATTCATGTAAGCATGTATACGATTGTCCATTGTCAATTTTCTTTTAGGTAGCAATCTCGATGAATGGTGTGAAGTTGGTTATAGTACAAGTCTTGCCATCTCTAAAAGACACAATCTCACAACCAACACATTGGCTCTCTCTGTCTCTTAAGATCTTTTTTTAATCCTCTTTCATGATCTATGAAATGCATGTGTGGGAATTATATGGCAGTATGTCTGCATTCAATGGGACACATTTATACACTCTATATTTTGATTGACTATGGTTTCAATTATGGGAAGGAGGAAATGATATCATATAATCACAAAACTGAGTTAATTATTACTATAAGAGCAAATACTACTACAACTACTGCAGCTGCAGCAGCTGCTGCTGCTGCTGAGGATAATAACAATAGTAAAAAAATACTAAGGAAGATGGTGGTGAATACTGAGAAATAACATAAAGGCATGATATGGTCATCAATGCAATGAAATAGTGCATTAAGCACTAATATGTAAATACAATCAAACAAAATAAACAGCCCAAAATGCTATGATAAAGAAATCATAATTTTAATTTTTACATTTATATATTTCTTATGCATATATGAGCATGTATTTCTGTTTACTTCAGATCAGTCAAGTCTACCAAGATCAATATCACACTCTATAAGTTGTTTTGAGGAATTTTTTAAAGGCAGAGAAAATACATTGCAATGTAAAAGATTGTTTTGTATCTCATATAAATTACACATGAACAAATTTAAATAATTAATCATTTCAGCATGTTTTTAAATATTATTCTATTTTTATTTATATGAAAATATTCATTGTTTCAGTTTACTGTAAAATATTGATTTATGTAATGTATAGTTTACCGATTAAACTCTAATGTCTATATGACTAGTTATTTCATGATATGTAATAAAATTCTCTTGTCAAAAATACAAGACTCATACTTTCTTGACCATGTCTTTCAGCAAATCTGTTTTGTCACAGTATGATCATTGTGTTCTGTCTTTCTTGGAACTGGCATGAAATGGTTTTATATGTGCTCCTGTTTTACTATCTTCTAGAATAGTTGCATTACATCACTTTCAATGTCAACTTACAGTAATGTTTACAAACATTTAAAACATGTTCTAAATTTTTCGGAAGAATGAATCCATAAACCATTACTTCTATTCTTTATATTTTATGTCTCCATCATAATCAGTGTGTCTAGCTCAATTCAAATATAAAATGATAATAATAAGTAAAAGACTACAGAAGCAGAGCTTATGAAGAGAAAATGATGGTGTTAGAAGAGATAGCATAATTAGGATGTAGTGAATATATCCATGAACTATTATGTTATAAAGAAAATTTACCTTAAAAAAGAAAATTAAGTTCAACTCAATTATTATCCCCAAACATATTCTAACTACTGAGAAAAAAATAGTTTTGTAAATGGTTATAATTTGATATTATCCATAATAAGTACAGATTAAGCACTTTCTTTAAACTGGTGATAATATCATCAAGACTTTGGATTGACATGCAAAATCAATTAATCATTTCATCAAATTTATTAGCAATCCCTGCTCTATACATAAACTTTATGTTTTGGCAAGTGGAGTTTTTAATGTTTAAATGTAAGTTAATGCCTCTCATTTTTTTGTTTATTTGTTTTGTTTTTACAAATAGGCTTTCCATTTATTCAAGCCTGGTTCTTTTACATGAAATACACAATGACAATTTTCATAAAATGTTCTCAGTATTTTATATTGATTTCATAGAAAATGTACTCATGTTTGGGGATTATATGCAGATATCTGACAGGTATTAGTCATCTCAATATGTTATTAATTTGTCAGAATGGTTTCTGTGTATATTTTGAAAGACATTAAGATTGTAAACTCTTCATTTCATTTATATCAAGTTTAAGTAGTTCAAAATACACTCTCAGCAAGCATAATTAGACGGCAGTTTAGAAAATTACTTTGGCATATAAGTAGAACAAATCTCAGTCAAATGAACACAGAAAAATAAGAATGGCCAATAAAATTCCTTTTATATTCTGAGCAGCCATAATTTGGAATGAGTTTGATTTGGAAGTGAATTATGCTATTTGAAGTTAAACACATAAGGAAACAAGCATTTTACTCTTTGTTGAAATAATTTTAATTCAAATATCTTTTTAATAATTATAAGCCTTGAATGGGAAATAACCTTTCCAAGGATTAAACATATCAAATTGATTATCACCTAGTTAAATAATGACAATATCTGTGGACAAAATATTTAAGTATTCTTACCTGTCAAATAAGAAAATAGTGGATCAAAATGATATGCCAGTTTTGATTAATTTATATAAAGTATATGTAGAGAAATAGCATTCTGGCAGGACATTTACCTATATTTGACAAACTTATAAGGAAGTTGCTAAGCTAAACCTTAGGAAACAGCTCTATGCAATCATATAGAAGCTACATTAAGGTTCCGGTTATTACCTTCACAGAAATTAGACTCAACTGAAAGCCATGTCTTCAGGCTTAAGAATAAAAAATTATTTACCTTCTAGTCATGCCAATGAGCAATTATTTACTTACATTTGCCATAGATAGGACTATTTCTCGAATGACATAGTGGACTGTCTAGAGAAAGGAAAGTGGTCAGAAGGACTCCTCTATTTACTGTATACTGGCTCTCTGCAGACGGGATATAGTCAGCTGCATTGCCCTGCTCCTTTGACTTCTGGGCTACAATGGACTGTATAGGAACTGTGAAACATCATGAGCGTTTTTGCTAGGAAACCTCATGGGAGCAACATAAAAAGAATCTGAATTCATTCTTTCACAGCAACAAAATGGAGACGTCAATTTCATATTAAAATGTGTTTTAATTTATCCATTATTTTATGGAAATTAAACTGTAAAAGTTGAAGATCATTCCTGAATATTAGTAAATTAAGGAGATATTTTAGAGGCACTTAGATTTCTGCAAAATATCATTTAAGTCATGACTAGAGTATCAAAAACTGTCTACTTAAAGTAGCACTAAATTAATGTTTAAAGGCAAAATTATTGAAAATTATGAAAAGTAATAATTGTGTTTTAAAAGTATGGCGGTGCCTCAGAAAATTGAGCATGACACTTCCAGAGGACCCTGTCATACCACTCCTGGGCATATACCCAGACGATTCCCCTGCATGCAATAAAGAGACATGTTCCACTATGTTCATAGCAGCCTTATTTATAATAGCCAGAAGCTGGAAAGAACCCAGATGTCCCTCAACGGAGGAATGGATACAGAAAATGTGGCATATTTATACAATGAAATACTACTCAGCAATTAAAAATAATGAATTCATGCAATTTGTAGGCAAATGGTTGGATCTGGAAAATATCATCCTAAGTGAATCAACCCAATCACAAAAGAATACAGATGAATTGGAATCACTGATAAATGGATATTAATGAGCCCAGAAGCTCTGAATACTCAAGACACAATTAGCTAAGCAAAAGATTCTCAAGAAAAAGGATGGAGAGGACCCTGGTCTGGAAAAGACTTAATCCAGTTTTGTAGGAGAGTACCAGAACAGAGAGATGGGGGGGGTTATTGGAGAATGGGGGGAGGACTTATGGGACATATGGTGAGGGGGGGACTGGAAAGGGGAAAGCTTTTGGAATGTAAACAAAGAACATAGAAAATTAAAAAATAAAATGTCACTATAAGAAACTTGATAATAACTCCAACTGTCAGCACCCAAGCTCATTTATGAGGCCAATATTATCTGATATGGCTAATAAGAAATGAAGCCAGGCTTGTGACAATTTTATTGAGAGCAATTAGACATTTTAAATCCTTCTCAAAAAGAGAATAGAGTAGCAATTCCCAGGATCTATACTATTGTAGTTGCCAGGATACAATGATGTTTTCAAGCTATACAAGGTACACAAGATTAATGTCTAAGACCAGTTGTCCTGTGAGGCTTCAATGCTTCTTTACTTCTCAGCAGATATAGAGAAAAAAACACAACACAAAGAGGTGTGAATGTTCCATTGCCTGAGAGAGCCTCAGTTCCTTGTGAACAGGAATACACTTTGTGCCCAGGAGTCTCTAAAATGAAAATACCTATGGGCAGAGAAGGACAGGTGAATTTCAAGATTTCCTGCACCCAACACAGAAAAATATCTTAGGTATTCTCTCTCTCTCTCTCTCTCTCTCTCTCTCTCTCTCTCTCTCTCTCTCTGTCTGTGTGTGTGTGTGTGTGTGTGTGTTTTAGAGATTTATGTGTACTTATAAATGCATCAAAATGGTATTTAAGTTTTCATAATATATATGTAGATAATAGCTTTCTAGCAGTACCTCTACCTACATTTGACAAACATATAAAAAGTTGCTAAGAGAAAACTTAGAAAACAGTTTGCAAAAAAATATTACTTTTATTTATGTTTTTTTGGGTGTGGTTAACTTCTTTAAATTGGAAGTTTCTTTCTAGTACCTTTTATAGTGTTGTATTTGAAAAAAGACATTTTGAAAAAAATTCATTTGCTAAGCAAACCTAAAAAGACAGATTATTGAAATATGTGTGTGTGTGTGTGCACACGCGCGTGCATGCGTGTGTGTGTGTGTGTGTGTGTGTGTGTGTGTGCGCGAGTGCGTGTGTGTGTATGTGTGTGTGTGTGTGTGTTCCTTAGGTAGCTGTTAGGTATCTTCTTGAGCCACTTCTTACATTAGTTTTTGAAATAATTAGAAATTTCCCCAGAAGCATGCAAAAGCTGAGCAGAAATGCTGGATACCTGGAACCCCAGACTTCTGGAGACAGAGACTGAGTATTTCCAGGTCGGGCTAAGGTAGACCAGCAGGAATTTCAAACCTGACTTAACCTAGATACCTTGTTTCTGTAAAGAAAGGATAGCATGATTTTAGGAAGAGATACAAAATCAAACATGAGATAGGCCATGGGACACACACTCACACCTTACATATACGTCAAAGCACATGTGACATCTCAGCATATGTTTGACACACAAAGGCATGTACAATAAATACATAGAGATAAATATTTTCAAATGGAGAATTATTCATAAGTATGAACAGGTAGGCAAACTGCACATCTTTACATTCCTCTCCTGCCCTCGAAATCTGAAACCCCAGTTTCATCTCCAACACACTCAATTAATGTGTGCTCCCCTCTGCCTCCTTGTTTCCATTGCCATTGGAACACAGAGTTCTCAGCCTCCAACCTTCCTTACCAAAATAATTTCTTCATCCCAGTCCCCAAGTCCCACAGGGCCTTCCAGGGAAGCTGCATGCCACAACAGAGAAGAAAGCAGGGAGACTCATTGTGGGACTTAATCGCTCTCTCTTCTCCTCTAAATCCAATACACCTGCTTCTTCTCAAACTCTGCAGCTGCCTGCTCAGGACTCTCTCTCCTCTACGTTCATACTCCAACCATCACTAAAATCATCTCCTTTACCCTTCCTCCATTCGTATCCTCTCATCCCAGTTTTCCAACTCAAAAAAGAGTATGGAGAGGAGAATAACAACTGGATTGTAAAACAAGATTAAAGATAATAAAAAGGAGGAATTCTTTGAGTACAGGAAGGCTACTGATTTGCTTGAGTTGATTTTTTAACCAGCCACTTTGCTGAAGTTGTTTATCAGTTGTAGGAGTTCTCTGGTAGAGTTTTTGGGGTCGCTTAAATATACTATCATGTCATCTGCCAATAATGATAGTTTGATTTCTTCCTTTCCGATTTGTATCCTTTTGACTTCATTATGTTGTCTAATTGCTCTCACTAGAACTTCAAGTCCTATACTGAAAAGATATGGAGAGAGAGGGCAGCCTTGTCTAGTCCCTGATTTTAGTGGGATTGCTTCAAATTTCTCTCCATTTAGTTTGATGTTGGCTACTAGTTTGCTGTAGACTGCTTTTACTATGTTTAGGTATGGGCCTTGGATTCCTGTTCTTTCCAGGACGTTTAGCATGAAAGCATGCTGAATTTTGTCAAATGCTTTTTCAGCATCTAATGAGATGACCATGTGGTTTTTTTTTCTTTTAGTTTGTTTATGTAGTGGATTACATTGATGGATTTCCGTATGTTGAACCATCCCTGCATCCCTGGGATGAAGCCTACTTGATCATGGTGAATGATCGTTTTGATGTGCTCTTGGATTCGGTTGGCAAGAATTATATTTAGTATTTTTGCAGCAATATTCATAAGGGAAATTGGCCTGTAGTTCTCTTTCTTTGTTGGATCTTTGTGTGGTTTTGGTATCAGCGTAATTGTGGCTTCATAGAACGAGTTGGGCAGTGTTCCTTCTGTTTCTATTTTGTGGAATAGTTTGAAGAGTATTGGTGTTAGGTTTTCTTTGAAGGTCTGATAGAATTCTGCACTAAAACCATCTGGTCCCGTAATTTCTTTGGTTAGGAGACTTTCTATAACCCCTTCTATTTCTCTAGGGGTCATGGGACTGTTTAGCTGATCTAATTGATCCTGATTTAATTTTGGTATTTGGTATCTGTCTAGGAAATTGTCCATTTCCTCCAGATTCTCCAGTTGTGTTGAGTATAAGCTTTTGTAGTAGGATCTGATGATTTTTTGAATTTCCTGTTTCTGTTGTTATATCCCTTTTTTCATTTCTAATTTTGTTAATTTGGATACTGTCTCTGTGCCCTTTGGTTAGTCTGGCTAAGGATTTATCTATCTTGTTGTTTTTCTCAAGGAACCAGCTCTTGGTTTTGTTGATTCTTTGTCTGGTTCTCTTCATTTCTACTTGATTGATTTTGGCCCTTAGTTTGATGATTTCCTGTCTTCTACTCCTCCTGGGTGAAATAGCTTCGTTTTGTTCCAGGGCTTTCATGTGTGCTGTTAAGTTGCTAGTGTATGCTCTCTCCTGTTTCATTTTGGAGGCACTCAGGGCTATGAGTTTTCCTCTTAGCACTGCTTTCATTGTGTCTTATAGATTTGGATAGGTTGTACCTTCATTTTCATTAAATTCTAAAAAGTCTTTGATTTCTTTCTTTATTTCTTCCTTGACTAAGGTGTCGTTGAGTAGAGTATTGTTCAGTTTCCATGTGTATGTAGGCTTTCTGTTGTTTTTGTTGCTATTGAAGACCACTCTTACTCCACAGTGATCTAATAGGAGGCATGGGAGTAGTTTGATCTTCTTGTATTTGTTGACATCTGTCTTGTGACCAATTATTTGATAGATTTTGGAGAAGCTAGCATGCGGTGCTGAGAAAAATGTATATACTTTTGCTTTAGGATGAAATGTTTTATATATATATATATATATATATATATATATATATATATGTTCTGAGAAAGAACTTAGGGAAATAACACCCTTCACAATAGCCACAAACAATATAAAGTATCTTGGCGTGAATCTAACAAAACAAGTGAAAGATCTGTATGACAGGAATTTCAATTGCTTAAAGAAAGAATTCGAAGACTTCAGGAAATGGAAAAATATTTCATGCTCTTGGATTGGGAGGATCAATATAGTAAAAATGGCCATGTTGCCAAAAGCAGTGTACAGATTCAATGCAATCCCCATCAAAATGCCAAATCAATTCTTCATAGATCTAGAAAGAGCAATTCTCAAATTCATCTGGAGCAACAAAAAACCCAGGATCGCTAAAACTATTCTCAACAATTAAAGGACTTCTGGGGGAATCAATATCCCTGACCTCAAGCAGTACTACAGAGCAACTGTGTTAAAAACTGCATGGTATTGGTACAGCAACAGGCAAGTAGATCAGTGGAATAAAATTGAAGACCCAGAAATGAACCCACAGACTTATGGTTACTTGATCTTTGATAAAGGAGCCACAACCATCCAGTGGAAAAAAGATAGCCTTTTCAACAAATGGTGCTGGTTCAACTGGAGATCAACATGCAGAAGAATGCTAATTGACTCACTCTTATCTCCTTGTACTAAGATCAACTCCAAGTGGATCAAGGACCAAAACCAGACACACTGAAACTAATAGAAAAGAAACTGGGAAAGACCCTGGAGGACATGGGCACAGGGGGAAAGTTTCTAAATAGAACACCAATAGCTTATGCTCTAAGATCAAGAATTGACAAATAGGACCTCATAAAATTACAAAGTTTCTGTAAGGCAAAGGACACAGTCAGAAGGACAAAATAGCCATCAACAAATTGGGAATTGATCTTCACCAACCCCACATCCGACAGGGGGTTAATATCCAATATATACAAAGAACTCAAGAAGTTAGACCCCAAAGAACCAAATATCCCTCTCAAAAAATGGGGTACAGAGCTAAACAAAGAATTTTCACCAGAAGAAATTCGGATGGCCGAGAAGCACCTTAACAGATGTTCAACATCATTAGTCATCAGGGAAATGCAAATCAAAACAACCCTGAGATTCCACCTCACACCAGTCAGAATGGCTGAGATTAAAAACTCAAAAGACAACAGGTGCTGTGGAGTATGTGGAGAAAGAGGAACACTCCTCCACTGTTGGTGGGATTGCAAGATGGTACAACCGCTCTGGAAATCAGTCTGGCGGTTCCTCAGAAAATTGGGCATGACACTTCCAGAGGACCCTGGCATACCACTCCTGGGCATATACCCAGAGGATTCCCCTGCATAAATTAAAGACACATGCTCCACTATGTTTATAGCAGCCTTATTTATAATAGCCAGAACTTGGAAGGAGCCCAGATGTCCCTCAAAGGAGGAATGGATACAGAAAATGTGGTATACTTATACAATAGAATACTACTCAGCAATTAAAAATAATGAATTCATGTGGGCAAATGGTTGGATCTGGAAAATATCATCCTAAGTGAGTTAACCCAATCACAAAAGAATATACATGAAATGCAATCACTGATAAGTGGATATTAATGAGACCAGAAGCTCTGAATACTCAAGGCATAATTAGCAAATGGAAAGATTCCCAAGAAGAAGAAAGGAGAAGACCCTGGTTCTGAAAAGACTGGATCCAGTTTTTTAGGAGAGTACCAGAACAGAAAAAAGGTGGGGTGGGGGGTAATGGGGGAATAGGCAAGAGGCGGTGGGGGTGGGGATTGGGGTGGGGGAAGAGGTCTTATGGGACATAGGGTGAAGGGGAAACTTGGAAAGGGGAAAGCCTTCAGAATGTAAACAAAGAATATATAAAATAAAAAAGAAAAAAATGTCAAAAAATTAAATTAAATTTTTAAAAAGGAGGAATTCCATATAAACCCACCAGCTGTACTTGCTAGAGAAAAATTTAAGTCAGCAGTGTACATAGATTAGCTTCAGATCTTCACTCTTCCTTCTCTCCTTCAAATTCAGACTTCAAGCTTCATTCCCAGTTCTATTGAAAACTACCTGTTGTGGCCTTTCTTAATTAAAAGGGAACTAAGCAGGGACTAGGATACCCAGCAAAACTCATTTTCAATGGATTAAGGAAATATTACATTCCATGATGAAACCAAATTTAAGCAATTAGTGTTGACATCACAAAATGGGTTAGAAAGAAACTTCCAATTTAACTAGTTGAGCCACACCAAAGAAAACACAAGAAACAAATTAAAAAAAAAAACATGTACAAATTAGAAGATAGAACACATACACTTCCTAAATGCTAAGCACACACAAGTGCTCACACGTGGATACACACATACACATACACATACACATAAACATACACATACACACACATACCACCACCACCACTACCACCACCACCACCACAACAACAACAACAAAACAACAAGAATCAGCTAAGACTTATTGATATTTTGCAACATTGGTGAACTCAATTCACCAACAAATAAGACACAGATTAATGTAATTGTTGTAAAAACAGGATCCTTCTAAATACTGTATCAAAGCAACATAGTTACATCATGACAGACAGAATATCAGTCATGTAAAAAGTTACTGCAAGTAAATTGAACTAAGAAGTAAGTTAGTGCAGCCATTTTAATATCTGACATAAAAATAGATTAGAAGCTAAAACTAAACAGAAAAGATAGAGAAGCAGAATAAGTACTTATAGACAGAAAAATTCACAATGAGACATTACAATTCTTACACTATACACACCAAATCAAGGAAACTCAAACCCAAGTCCAGAGGTCCAGTTCAGCATTCCAGTACCAGAGGAATGCAGCAAAGTGGCATCAGTATTCAGGGCCAACAGCTGTTAGTTTCTGGCAATTAATTCCCCCTAATAGCAGCAGGGGAAAAGAAACTTAATTACTTGAGTTCTTTTCTCTTTGACTCATGGGCCCCTTTCTGGCTAGGTGAGAGGCTCAGAATTTGCTAATTCTTCATGAGCCAGAGAGAAAAGAAAAGAAAGGAAAAGAAGAGGAGAGGAGAGGAGAAGAGAGGCGAGGAGAAGATGGGTAGGAACATGTGGAGAGGCGGAAGGAGGAAGAAATGTTTGGAAAGTGTATAGATGGACCCCCCCCCAAAAAAAAATGAAAGGAGATTCATGCATTGCAAGTCTGTGCAACACTTTGATGGTTTGTTCATTGTGCTTCTCTGTTCTATGCTGGCCATGCAACACTTTGCTGGTTTTCACAGGCTATGCAATGCTTTGCTACTTTTTTGTGGTTGCACAATGCTTTTCTGGTCTCTTCCTTCAGTATTCTTCACTGTTCTTTGTTGGTCTTCACTTCGTAGATAGAAACATACCAAAATTCTACTCATGGTGTTCTAGCTGGTTCCTAGTACTTTAATCACAACTTGTGCAGATTCAGTAGATCCTTGTGGTTTCTGCTGTATTGGGTTGTGGCTAATTACTCCTGCGCGATATTTGCTATTCGACTGGACTGCTGATATCCTGGTAACAAAGAATGGAATTGCCTTAAAGGACTACATCTAAACAGGTCCAAAAACCATTTTCCTATTAATTTCCTTTCTCATCAACCTCTAGTCGGTGGCTTAAAATGAAGGTTGAAGCATTAAAAAACTATAACAAGGTAGTTCTAGAAAAATTCGAGCCTGCAATTGTAAGTTTGAAGCCATGACTTTTATGTCATAAGTTTGCATGGTTTTGTTGAGAGACAAATCATCTGCTTTATGTCTTATTATTTTGAACTCTTGTATTAATAAACTAATTCATCATTTATTTTCTGTCCCTGCACCTACATTAAATTGCTCATCTTCAGTTTATGACCTTTAGTTACTTGATAGCTGCCTGATTACTAACCTAGAAGGAATGTTTTCCTTGATCATATTTTTTCCAAGCCTTCTTTGTTTCTCTAGTGGAATTATCCCATGATACATGAAGGTTTACAGAGCAGTATTTGCATCTTTTGTCTAAAGGGGGCTTGAAATGGCTTGTATTAGATCAGCAGTTCTATAAAATCAATATCAGGAATTATGAAATTATCTATTTGTCTGTATAGCATTATTACATGAAAGTACATCTTTATATTGATTCTGCAGGAGATCTGTTCCATAGGGTGGGAAGATGCCCAGGAATCATTAGGCTATGTAATACTGGCAGGAAAGGGATATCAGTAGAAAGGGGCATTCTTAGGATAAAGTCTTTGAGGACCCTCCATCCCAAACTCACCCATAGCAGTCAGGCAAAACAGTGAGCCATCTCAAGAAAACTCTCCTGCCTTCCTAGATGGCTGATGATATCCAGGTCTATAAAATAACATTACTTCAGTTCATATCACATATTGACACTTACTGACTGATAGAGAGAGGCTTCAATGCTTCATTTAAACTATAAAGAGGTCATTCAGGCAAAACCTAAACAAAAAAATGGTATTGTTAACTGACATTATAAACCAAATAGACCTAAGAGAAGTTTATGGATCATTTCACTCAAATGAACACATATAAAAATATGCCTTATTCTCAGTGACTAAAGAAACTTTCTGTGAAGTTGAAAACATACTTGAACATGAAGTTTAAATAATATGTTGCAATCTATTTGATGGCCACAGATTAATGCTGGATATCAATAAAGCTTGTAAACTTATGAAATTTGAGCACCTCACTAGCAAAAGAAAAATAGGTCAAGGGAGAAATTAAGAAAGAAATTATTGTCTTTAGAATTTAATTAAAATAAATACACAATATATGGAAACTTATGGAACTACTCAAAACAAATTTGAAATGATAGGGGTACCTAACAACAGAAATAAAGAAATCCAGAGAATCATACAGACAAAATTTCAAAATCTGTACTTTAAGGTACTGATGAAAGAAATTAAAGTTATAAGAAAATGGGAAGATACTCCATGCCCATAGATTGATAGGATTAACAGTAAAATGGCCATTCTACCAAAAGCTATAGAGAAATTCAATGGAATTCCCATATAGTTTCATCATAGTACTTCACCAACCTTTGAATGGCAATTTTCAGCTTTATATGAAAATACAAAATAACTAGGAGAGCTATCAAATAACAAAAGAACTGCTGTGGGTATCACTGCTCCTAATCTCGAATTGTACAACAGAAATATAGTAATAAAAATAGCACGGTATTGCACAAAGACAAATGTATTGATCAATAGAATAGAAATAATTCCACATGATTGTTAATGAAGAAAGCAGAAAAGCACATGGGAAGAAGAATATCATCTTCAATTTCAAATCGATTCATGAAATTGGATGGATACATGTGGAAATATCCAAATAGATCCATACTTGTCACCTTGCCCAAAATTTAACTCCAAATGGATAAAGACTTCAACACAAGACTAAATTCATTGGACTGAATTTAAAAGGAAGTGGGGAATAAGCTTGAGCTCCTTGGCACAGGAAAATACTTTCAGAACAGAACACTATTAACACAGTCAATAAGACCAACAACTAATCAAACTGGACCTCATAAGTCTGTAAAGCCCATCATGACAAAAGATATCCAGATAAATCAGCAAACTAAAGAATGGGAAAATAATTTTATCATGTACATATCTGATAGAAGAGCAGTATCAAAATACATAATAAAGTAAAAACAAGGCCTTGTTTATAATAGCCAGGAATTGGAAGGAGCCCAAATATCCCTCAAAGGAGGAATGGATACAGAAAATGTGGTATATTTATACAATGGAATACTACTCAGCAATTAAAAATAATGAATTCATGCAATTTGTAGGTAAATGGTTAGACCTGGAAAATATCATCCTGAGTGAGTTAACCCAATCACAAAAGAATACACATGAAATGCAATCACTGATAAGTGGATATTAATGAGCCCAGAAGCCCTAAATACTCAAGGTACATTTAGCAATTCAAATGATTCACAGGAAGAAGAAAGGAGAGGACCCTGGGCCTGAAAAGATGGGATCCAGTTTTGTAGACTCAGAACAGAGAAACCATGGGGGGAGGGGGAATGATTGGGGAATAGTTGGGGGGAGAGGAAATATGGGACGTATGGTGGGGGGGAACTGGGAAAGGGGAAAGCCTTTGGAATGTAAACATAGAATATAGAAAATAAAAATTAAAAAAATAAAATAAAAACAAGTGACATCAAAAAACAAATACCACAGTTTAAAAATGGGATACAGATTCAACCATGGAATTCTCAAAAGATAAAATACAAATGGCTGTGAAATAAGAAACCTTCCATATTTATACAATGGAACACTACTAAGCAATTAAAAATAATGAATTCATGCAATTTGTAGGCAAATGGTTGGATGTGGAAAATATCATTCTAAGTGAGTTAACCCAATCACAAAAGAATACACATGAAATGCAATCACTGATAAGTAGATATTAATGAGCCCAGAAGCTCTGAATACACAAGGCATAATTAGCAAATGAAAAGATTCCCAAGAAGAAGGAACTAGAGGACCCTGATCCTGAAACGATTGGATCCAGTTTTTTAGGAGAGTACCAGAACAGAAAAAAGGCGTGTGTGTGTGTGTGTGTGTGTGTGTGTGTGTGTGTGTGTGTGTGTGTGTGATGGGGGAATAGGCGGGAGGTGGGTCTCGGGGGGAAGAGGACTTATGAGTCATAGGGTGAAGGGGAAACTGGGAAAGGGGAAAGCCTTTGGAATGTAAACAAAGAATATAGAAAATAAAAAATAGAAAAATGTTTAGGAAATTAAAAAAAACTTCAACATCATTAGTCATCAAGGAAATGCAACTCAAAAATAAGAGACTTCACTCAACACCAATCAGAATGGGCAATACAGTACAAAAATGAACAATGCTAATTATGACAAGGATGTGGAGTAAGGGGAAAACTCATCCGTTTTTGTTATTGTCCTTGTTGTTGTTGTTCGGCTGCAATCCATGATGTGGAACTCAAACCCAACTCTGTGTGTAACTGAGAACGTATCTCAACAATATAGTAAAAAAAAAAACAAACAAATACTAGTATTCTACTAAGACAACATAGAAAAATCGCTCTTAATTACATTTTGCTATCCTCTTAGATCAGTACCTTGCTCAGCCGTCATCAAAGAGAGATCACAGATAGCACTATCATAGATTATGCAGAGAATGTGACATCTTGAATTACTCAAACTTAGTGGAGTTTGAGTAATCAAATAACTTCCCTTAAGATGAAAGGAAATTTGGGAAATTCAGGCAAATGCTGTAAGATGCATGGACTGAGTGGAAGACACCAAGGAAACAAGGTGTTCTCAATCAACACTTGTAAACAGAGAGTGAGGCAGCCTGCACAGGCTTATTTAAAATCTTTTCCTCCTTTGCTTGTTCTGCAATTTTATTTTATTTTATTATTTTATAATATAATTAAAAATCAGTGCTTCATTTCCCCTTCCATCTCCTTCCCTTCTCCATCTCATGTGTCTCTCTTGCTCCCTCTTAATGTCACAACCCCCTTTACTTTAACAATTCTAACATATGCTTTGCAAAGGAATAAACATATGAATCCAAACCACTGAGTCCATTCAAGGCTGCTTCCCATTAGTGTTTCCAGGCCACTTGTATTAGATAACCAGCCTGGAGCTCATCTCTGAGTTGAGTAATTCCCATCTATCAGCACTCTCAAATTTCTTGTATCTATTTGCTTAGGGATAAAATCCTATAACATTTTTTTGATGATGGGATATCTGCTGGTACTTGAATGGTTTGTTTTCATATCCATACTTCATGGGTGCAGCTTCTCTGTCAAACTAGAAGGCACATTCTGACAACACTCTATCTGGTCCTTCCTTGCACTGTAGTTCTTCCTCCTTTTATATTCCTGATATTCCCCGAGTCTTAGATATAGAAATTATTTATTAGATGCACCAATTTTGGCTGAGTGCCATATGCTCAATGGTTCTGTGTACCTAACAAGTTGTGGCTTTCTAAAGTAGTTTGCTTCCAGTAAGTAAATCTGGACAATAGTATATTACTGGGGAGTGGGAGACAATAATATAAATTTCTACTTGATTTGAGCATAATGGACTGATATGCACAATTTGGAATTCCATGCATTCCTAATATTGTTGATGCTTTAGAAATCAGAAAAGTTGGTTTTCAAGTGGTTACCTATTATAAAGCCATCTGCAGTCACTCTGGGTGGCTTGGAGGCAGTTGCTATTAAAAAGTCACTCAGCTCATTAGTGGTTCCAATTAACTGATATGTACTACAGCACATTGGCAACATGTCTCAGCTGTTGAGATAAATCCAGGCAAAATTTGGAACTCGAAACATGCTAGTATATTGTAGCAAGTGGACATTTAATGTACAGTTCCATGGAAATCAATCTTTTAGTACCAATGACATCACTTAGAATTCAGCAGCTACAATGCATCTACATTGGCATCAGTACTGCCTGTTTTTGTATATTTAAACAAATATTTAGATGTGTCTGGGAAGAGGGAATCTTACTTGAGGAAATGTCCCCATAAAATTGACCTATTCTAAGTCTGTGGTTTATTTTCCTAATTAATGATTGATGTGACAGGGCCCAGCTCTCCAAGGGAATTGCTATCACTTAGCAGGTTGTATAAAGATATAGACTGGGTTGCTGGGTTATATAAGCAAGCAACTGAGCAAACCATGTGAACAAGCCAGTAAGCAGCTCTCCTCCATGGCTCTGCATCTGTTCTTGGCTCCAGATTCCTGTCCTGAGTTCCTTCTTTAGATTATGTACTACAAATAAAAAATCGAAATAAATATTTCCTTTCCCAAGCTCTTTTTAGTCATGGTGTTTTAGCACAACAATAGAACCCTTAAGACAACATCCTATTCTAAATGAGTTATCCATCCAAGGAACTATCAGTTTTACAAATGAAGACAAAGTTTGATGGTTAGGTGTATATACAAACTCTTAAAAATGAAAACTAAATTACTTGAGAAGTCGTATTCATCTGTGGAATGTTGAATAAGAAATGTCTCCCATATTCTCAGGTATTTGAACATTTTGCTCTGAGTTGGTGGTGATATTTGGTAAGGAATGGGAGGTTTAACCTTCCTGTGAAAGTGTAGACATCTCTCTAGAAAGCCTTTGAAAGTTTTAAGCTCACCCTATCTCAGATTGCTTTCTCTGCTTTCTGTCTGATTTAAAGACATAAGATAGCAGCTTCCTGTTCATGTCACCATGTCTGTCACTTGCTGTGATGCTTGTTTGCACAATAGGCTCTTAACCCTCTAAGTGATAGCTACACTAAATTTTCCTTCCATTAAATGCATTTGGCCATGCTGTTTTATCACAAGAGGAAAGCAACTAGTAGAACATCTCTACCATGATAGTAAGATATATATACTTTATGCTGAATTTCAACAATAATTTGAAAGATTACAATTAACTACCTCTCAAAATAAATCTTAAACACTTGTAATGATGGACACTCAGAAGAATATAAAATTATACTAATATATAATAATTTAGTATTCAAGTAGTTATTATGCTTAGACAGAGGAAATACTCCACAGAATATAATGAAAGTGTTCAGAAACCAAGGGCTCCTACATCAAATACTTAAAACTTTGAATAATATTTCAATGTATATAAATTTCAGTAACAGCAAGTAGGTGAAAATAAGCATATCAGTAAATACGTGTATACCCCTAATCAATATAAATAAGAAGTCTCATTTTTAACTCATTTTTATTGCTCCAGTTAGAAGTATAAAAATAGTGCCTGTGTATTTACTAAAATCTTATAACAATCTACCACAAAAGTTTTAAATTCACTGAGTTTCAGGAGAAAAAAATTATAAGCATCCAAAACAGGTTCTGATATGGTAAAGAAATTTCAGCTCAATTTCCTATAAAAGGTAGAATTTCAAGTAAACGGAAAAACTAGTAAACATACACATGGGCAAACATGTTAAACAAGTTTTAAATACAAAGATTCTGATGAATTTTTATTGAAATTCCTATTTGAGATGTTATAATTTATTAGACAGTTTTAGTATATTTCATATTTAAATATCATTTTAGTGAGCAAACTGAGATAAGTTACTTTGTCTATCTATATAAAGTGGTGGTTTGAATGAAAATAGACATTATTTGCCTATATAATCGAAGATTTTGCCCATATGGAGGTATGGCATTAGACGGTTTACAAGCATTGAAGTTGATACAAGGAAGGAAATCAAGGTCCTCTAGAGAAGCAGTCGTTGTTCTTAACTACTGAGCTTCTCTCTGTCACCTCCATTACATCTTTACATTAGTGTATTTAAGAGGAGCGAAAACAGTTTAAAAATACTCAAGCATGGAATTCTCAAAAACATTAAAAACTAAACAGAAAGAAATGAATAAAAGTATTACTCATGTGAAAACTGAGCCACCTACCTAACTCCCTAAACTTGTGAAGTGTAATTTAAACTCATATGTAAGACTTTTTCTACATAAATACCCAAAATAATTGCAATTATATCTATATTAGAACAGAAGTACCCATACAGTTTTTACCTTGTTTACCATAGAGACTTTATTTCTCTCTAGTTTTTAGTTTTAACAAATTTATTTGGAAAATAAAAATTCAATATAATTAAAGTATTCAGAAACACTGAATGGATTTGTTAGCATAGGATTTACTTCATTGGATCTTAAATGACAGATCATCCAGGGCGTTAATCTACAATATGTTTACAATGTTGAATAACTGTTTCTTTAAGAGTATACCTTGAAACACTAGTGAAATTTTGCATGCTTAACATAGTTCATTTAGCTGCACAGTAGGTCTACATTTAAATTTTTCCTGATGAAATGAAGGATCAAGCCATCAAGTTACACTATTAAAGCAATAGTAACATAGTAAAACATTATATAAAGCTGCTAAACAGGTTGTATATGAAAAAGAAACATTCACATACACAAAGAAAAATTACATCTAACAGACAAAGTACACAGAGATGAAATTGAAAGTGCATTTCCGGCTTACTTGGCTTTCCTTGATTAGCTGTAGATGGGCTGGGCTTTCAGATCCCTTCAACTTTTTCTCTAACGGTCAGTTGAAGAGTCCACACCTGATGGGCAATGAGGGAGGATACGTCTGTCTCATCCTCGTCCTGTGTTTCTTCTAAACTGCTGGTGTTGCCTGTTGCTGTTTAATACCCTAGTAATGCTACTAATTACTTTTCTTGACTTAATAGCCACACAAAAGGCCATTTTATGTCAACTAAACATGGGATATTTAAATAAATTTCTTAGAGATTAATATTAAGCCTGGAGAATTTTATACTTATAGCCAAGAAAGACACTTCATAAATTAAGCAAAGTAAATATTTGTGACAAAAGAAAGACTTGTAACAATATCATATTTTACCCATAATATAAAAAAATATTAATTTAACAAAATAAAATCATAGATTTACAGGAAGGAAAAAAGGTGAAATTCCATCTTTTATACTCTCTCAACTAATGTCTATGAGTCAAAGTCAAGGACCAGATGACAGTGAGCTAGGCAGGGATCTTCTGACACTATTTTAGGATGGCATTTCTAATCAATATGAAAGTTTCAGACTACAGCATATAGAAACTTGTTCCAGTAAGTCTTTTCATCAAAGACACAGATAAACTTATTAAAGTTACGGTAGTGGGAGATTTTTCATATACTTATAAATGTACTTGCTTGTGATCCTATAGTTGCTAACCTGTATCAATTCATTAGGACGCATGCCAATTTTAGATTAATAGTGCACATGAGTTCTTGTTTATATACCCAGTGGGACTTCACTTCAGAAAAATGCTTTTCCTTTCCCAGTAGGTTTAAATTACAATTCCATTGTTAACCTTTACCATAGTGTCTAGATTTTCATTCATCCATTCATTCAATTTTTAAAATATAAAAAATGAAATATAATAAGACAAAATGAAAACCATCACATCAAAGTTGGACAAGATTAATCAAAGAACCCAGGAAAAGGTATGAGACTCAAAGGCTTTCTCATTCACACCCTCAGGATTCCCATTAAAAACACTAAACTGGGAACCATAATCTATATCCAGAGGACATGGTACAGACCCAGGCATGCCATGCACATACTGCTTTAATCTCTGTGAGTTCATAAGATCTTCGGTCATATTGAAATAGGAGGCCTTGCTTCTTGGTGTCCTCTATCTCCTCTGGGTCACATACTATTTCTGGTCCACTTCACTTGGATTCTCAGAGGTCTGAAGGGAAGGGCTTGATGAAGATATCCCATTAAGGTTTCTCATTCTTGGTGTAATATCTGTGTTTCTCTGTAATTTTTCCATATTTTGAAGGTTGAAGCTGCTCTAACAAAGGCTGAATACTGCACTTCCCCGTATATATAGCAGAATATCATTAAGAGTTATTTTTATCACTGCATTCTGCTCTTTTTTATTAACCCAACTATTGCTTGGAGGGAAATTTAGTGTAGTTATTGTCTTCATTAATGACTCCTAGCTGTCTTTTTGTGAATAGCAACTTACAGTCTTGGTTAACAGTCTAGAAGCTTCACTTAGAGACAAGAAATGGCCAGTTTGTAGAATCTCTATGACCCCATATGTACTGGCTGGTTTCATGTGCCAACTTGATAGAAGCTGGAGTTAGCACAGAAAAAGGAGCTTCTCTTGAGGAAATGCCTCCATGAGACCCAAGTGTAAGGCATTTTCTCAATTAGTGATCAAGGGGGTTGGACCCAGCCCACTGTAGGTTGTGCCATCCCTGGACTTGAAGTTCCGGGATCTATAAGAAAGCAAGCTGAGCAAGTCAAGGGCAGCAAGCCAGTAAATAACATCCCTTCATGGCTTCTGCATCAGCTCCTGCTTCCTGACCTGTTTGAGTTCCAGTCCTGACTTCCTTGGGTGATGAACAGCAGCATGGAAGTCTAAGTTCAATAAACTCTTTCCTCCCCAACTTGCTTCGTGGTCATGATTTTTGTACAGGAAGAGAAGCCCTGACTATGACAACATCCCAGTCTTTGGTGGTTTCATTTAGAATATCTTCATATGTTTATATATTTTAGGAAGTTTCTACTTTGTGTTAATATAATGCTACCCCTCAATGACCCTTAATGCTACTTTCTATCCTTTATATATTTCAATTTTAATGGATGTAAGAAACAAGTCAAAGAAAAAAATACTCATTTAAACATCATTAATCTATTCATACTCTCTCTCTGAAAATGAAATATAAAGTTTTAATATCTTACCTGTGGTTTGCCTCTTTTTTTTTTGGAAATGACAGGACAGACATATTTTCTGAATATTCATTCTTTCATTATTTTATAAGTTTGGTCAGGAGATTCATGAATTTAAGCTTGTAAACAATATTTATATTGAAATAGTTTAAGCTGACTATTTTCAATTAGTAAGGATGTAACTTTTCATTGACATTTATTTTGAATTTCAAGCTTTTGAGAAAAAATACTTGTTAGATTATCACATTTAATATATTAATTATGAGGTTTGAGTTTTTCCTTGATATAAATTTTAAATGTTTTCCTATATTAAAAATGTTAAAGGACTTCAAGTACTACTCCTTTAACATTTTTAACATAGTACTTGAAGTTCTAGCTAGAGAAATATGACATCAAAAAGAGGTCAAAGGGATTCAAATTGGAAAGGGAAAAGTCAAATTATCACTATTTTCAGATGATATGATAGTATTATTAAGCAACCCAAAACACTCCACCAGAGAACTACTACAGCTGATAAACAACTTTAGCAAAGTGGCTGGATATAAAATCAACTCAAGCAAATCAGTAGCCTTCCTATACTCAAAGGATAAACAGGCTAAGAAAGAAATTAGGGAAATGACAGCCTTTACAATAGCCACAAACAATAAACAGTATTTTGGTGTGATTCTAACTAAACAAGTGAAAGATCTGGTTGACAAGAACTTCAAGTCTTTGAAGAAAGAAATCCAAGAAGATCTCAGAAGATGGAAAAAAATCTTCCATCCATTTGCATTGTCAGGATTAATATAGTTAAAATGGCCATCTTGCCTAAAGCAATATATAGATTCAATGCAATCCCCATCACAGTTCTCAAATTCATCTGGAATAACAAAAAACTCAGCATAGCTAAAACTATTCTCAACAGTAAAAGAACTTCTGGAGAAATCAGTATCCGCAACTTTAAGAAGTACTACAGAGCAATAGTGTTAAAAACTGCATGGTACTGGTACAGTGACAGGCAAGTAGATCAATGGAATAGAATTAAAGACCCAGAAATCAATCCCCACACCTATGGTCATCTTTGACAAAGGAGCTACAACCACCCAGTGGAAAAAAAGATAGTCTTTTCAACAAATGGAGCTGGTTTAATTGGAAGTCAGCATGCAGAAGAATGCAAATTGATCCACTCTTATCTCCTTGTACTAAGCTCAAGTCCAAATGGATCAAGGACCTCCACATAAAACCAGACACACTGAAACTAATAGAAAAGAAACTGGAGAAGGAGGACATGGGCACAGGGGGAAATTTTCTGACCAGAACACCAATAGCTTATGCTCTAAGATCAAGAATTGACAAATGGGACCTCATAAAATTACAACGTTTCTGTAAGGCAAAGGACATTGTCAAAAGGACAAAATGGCAACCAACAAATTGGGAAAAGATCTTTACCAACCCTACATTTGATAGAGGGCTAATATCCAAAATATACAAAGAACTCAAGAAGATAGACTCTAGAGAGCCAAATAACCCTATTGAAAAAAATGATACAGAGCTAAACAATGAATTTTCACCTGAGGAATATCGAATGGCTGAGAAGCACCTAAAAAAACGTTCAACATCCTTAGTCATCAGGGAAATGAAAATCAAAACCACACTGAAATTTCACCACACACCAGTCAGAATGGCTGAGATAAAACCTCAGGAGAAAACAGGTGCTGGCGAGGATGTGGAGAAAGAGGAATACTCCTCCACTGCTGGTGGGGTTGAAAACTGGCCCAACCACTATGGAAATCAGTCTGGCAGTTCCTCAGAAAACTGGGCATAATACCCAGCTATACCATTTCTGAGCATATATCCAGAGGATTCCCCAACATGTAATAAGGATATGTGCTCCATTATGTTCATAGCAGCCCTATTTATAATACCCAGAAGCTGGAAAGAACCCAGATATCCCTCATCAGAGGAATGGATACAATTCATGAAATTCTTAGGCAAATGGGTGGAATTGGAAAATATCATCCTGAGTGAGGTGATGCAATCACAAAGAACACACAAGGTATGCACTCATTGATAAGCAGATATTAGCCCAGAAGCTTGGAATACCCAGGAAACAATTCACATATCAAATGATGCCCAAGAAGACGGAAGGAGAGGCCCCTGGTCCTAGACAGGCTCAGTGCAACAATGTAGGTGAATATCAAGATAGGGAAGTGGGAAGGGGCTGATTGGGCAACAGGGGAAGAAAAGATGGCTTATGGGACATTCGGGGAAGGGGGATCCTGGAAAAGGGAAATCATTTGAAATGTAAATAAATATATCAAATAAAAAAATTTAAAAAAAATTGTAAAGGAGGAAGTAAAAGAAACAAATGCTCAATTCTGGTTTTTTAACATCTACTCCCAATTCTAGGAGCAATTATGATATGATAGTTACTGAATGTAGAATCTTCTGTTGGAACATTTTTGTACATTGATTAGTTTACCATTTCAAAAAATGTGTTCAACTCTAATCAATACCTGTCATGGAATTATGAGTACAGTTTTTTTAATTATCTGAAATATGATCTCATATCTAATTACTTAGCAATGGCCACTCAAATTTTATTAATTAAAATGAGAGTTTAAATGGATTTCAATAACAGAGTTCTTCTTTTATCTTCTCCAACTCTCCATACAAGTCTTTTCTGTCCAGTGATTTAATTCTAAAACCTGGATTTGTTTGAGATAACGTTACAAAGTAGATATTTTGTCCATAAAATTCTCAAGAGAGGGGTTGGTGAGATGGCTCAGAGGTTAAGAGCACTGACTGCTCTTCCTAAGGTCCTGAGTTCAAATCCCAGCAACCACATGGTGGCTCACAACCATCTCATAATGAGATCCGATGCCCCCTTCTAGTGTTTGAAGATAACTACAGTATACTCATATAATAAATAAATAAATCTTTAAAAAAAAAAACGATTCTCACCAGAAATTATTACCGATGCAGTATTTTTTTCAGTTTTAGGTTTGCTTCTCTCTTTGCATTTCTAAGTCCATTGTCACTGTATTCAAACCATTTACACAGCAGACACATGTTCCCTCACGTTTACTTGTTATAAATGACAAACTGGAAAATGGTAGCTAGGCAGGGTTGACTGGATTTCATTTGCTTTGATAACTGTGTGTTGTTACTCTACTGTTTTTGCAACCCCCTCAAACCTGGATACTTACAGTGAACCAAGTTCCAGGAGGTGATGGAATTCTTATAAAGCCAATCAGAGCCACATATTCCCAATTACGGGAAAGACTATTCCTTGATCTTTGTTTTTACTTCTTTCTGTGTTCAAGATTTCTCCATCCTCACACATTATTACGTTGATCATGACTCTGACACTTGGTTTCCTTAATTTTATCACCTCTTTTTATTCTTCCCATTTTCGTTGAATTCTGTACAAAACAGTTAATTTTTTTCAACATTTTGTTTCTTATGTGTCCATTTTTCAGGGTACAGCTGATCCATTTTTTGGTGGTGATTGAACCTAAGACCTCACACAATCTAAGAAAATACTCTCTAAGCTTTAACCCAATTCCATCATGTCCTATTTTACCATAATGTGGCAGGATGGTGATTGTATAAATTGATACCATAGAATCTAAGATTAATATTGTTATAATAAATGCTGAATACTAACGACATTACTATCAATCAGAGTCAACCAGCTTGGTTTTTGTTAGGTAATTTTGTACTGGTCATAGTGTTGCACACCTCTTTAATTTAAAGAAAATGTTGAGAAAAGGCAGAAACTAATGCTTGAACATATTCTTTTGAAACAGAATAATATTTAGGTTTGCTAGTCAGAAAACCTTCTAGTAATAACTAGGTGTGTGAGATTTTAGTGTATGTCAGAAATTTCCATCATAAATAGTAGTTATTTTCAATAATTTTTGCTTCTACAGAGTATTTGAAGCTTTTATTAAAAAAGGAATTAAGTATAACATGTATGTTAACCAATGCTTATATATAATCTGTATCTAATAATAACTACACTATTGTGGTATAAAATATTCATTTAGATTCTATAAGATATTTCTTAATCATAATTATTAGCTAAATATAGTTGATTTAGAAAATATATTCATTTTCTATTTTTATTTAATATTTAAAATATAGAAAGGTATGCATAAAGCCTTAGAAAATATAAGAAACTTTTAAACAAAATATAAAGAAGACAAAAGTGATTTGTAGAATGAATATAAGCATAGTAGAGTTCATATGCAGAGAAAATTGTCAAAAAGAAAACCATTATTTCCTACAGTGAATATATACTAAAAATAAAAGTTCTACAATGATAAATTTTATTAATAGTGATCACTGGGAAACTAATTTCTCATAATCTTAATTTTATTAGTCATCGAATTTGAAAATTAAATTTAGTTCATCCTTCACTATTAATGCTTGCCTTACAAAGCCCTAAAGAATAATATAACTTACTGAACAAATCTTTATAATATTTAGATGCTGTAACTGTAAGAGCTGGACTGTGAAACATTAGCTATAGAATGATCGAACTGCGGCATTGGTTACATTTACATCTTATTCTTCTTTCATCTGTTTTCACAGTCCACTCTACATGTAGCTTTAAGTTCTTTGTTCATATCATTTACAGACTATGTTCAAAGACATGTCTTACAGAAAACTTTCTTGTTACCTTCTCTTGATGACAACTTTTTACATTATATCTTTTCCTGTCTTTACTGGTTGGACAACTTCTTTGACTCGTGACTCTTTTGAGCCTCTATGACTCATCCAGCCACAGCATCTTATATGTTTAAGCTAAATATTGACTATGTATACTTCCATTTTCCCTCTTCAAATTCTATTTGGGTTTTTCTTTGCAATATTTTTTACCTGAACCAAGTGTATTTAGGTCATAGTTATTGCTTCCTGCCTGTGTATTTGTATATGACATATGTTAGAATGGTAATTTTATTACACTTGATTAATTAATATTTTATTTTAGAATTTAAAAAGTGCTTAAAAATGTCATGCACGTCTTTATCAAGATGCCTTCTTGGATAAGAAAATATTATAATTCCTTAAAGAGTAAAACAGTTAAAATAATAGTGTAATATTACTATAGGTTTTAGATTTTATTTTCAGAAATTTTAAATATGTTATACTCCTTAGTAAAATGACAGTTACTGTTTAATTGATTTTTCATTTCATTACCAATGTAACTCTTGTTTTACAACTATTTTATTGCCTTCACTTTTTCATTGTATGTGGTGTTAATTTTTATATTCATTTTAAAATAAATGTATCTTTTACTTAGATTTAAGCTTATCCAAAGTAAATTTTATTTCTTGTAGAAAAGTGTTTTCTGCATAACATTATATAATTTTACATTTAATTCATTACAATGTAAAAAATGATACTCCACCAAGTTATTATTAAAAGGTAAATAAAAGAAAATATGGACAATTTGATATTAAAATTCTGAAGCTCAATGAAAGTCGTCTTGCTTTAACCTCACTTTGTTATTCTGTAGGTGGTAATTTTGGCATTTTTCCTAGACATAATGATTTAAAATGAGAAAATAACATATTTTTCTGTAAAATTTCAAATAAGTAGTCAAGTAGTCAAAAGTCTTCAGATCTCATAATTTGAAGACAACACTGTATCAAAGTTTGCAGGTGGAATATTTTGACAAAGTAAAAACTTTCATTCTACTATTATAAAATAACCTTCTATTGCTAATCACAGAACCTTGTAAAGACGTAAGGGACTTGAAGAGATGACTCAGCAGGTAATGGTTGCCAAGCCTGACATCAAGAGTAAAGAGAGAGCAGACTTTCCTAAATTGTTTTCTTAACAACACATGGGCATTATGGTATATGGTACATGGTATTGGTACAGTGGCAGGGAGGTGGACCAATGGAATAGGATTGAAGACCCAGAACTGAACCCACACATCTATGGCCAATTGGTTTTTGACAAAGGAGCTGAAGACATCCAGTGGAAAAATGATAGCCTTTTCAACAAATGGTGCTGGCTCAACTGGAGGTCTACATGCAGAAGAATAAGAATTGATCCACTCTTATCATCTTGTACTAAGCTCAACTCCAAGTGGATCAAGGACCTCCAAATTAAACCAGACACACTAAAACTAATAGAAAAGAAACTGGGGAAGGACCTTAAGGACACTGGCTCAGGGGGAAAATTCCTGAACAGAACATCAATAGCTTATGCTCTAAGATCAAGAATAGACAAATGGGACCTCATAAAATTACAAAGTTTCTGTAAGGCAAAGGACACTGTCAGAAGGACAAAACAGCCATCAACAGATTGGGAGAAGATCTTCACCAACCCCACATCCGACAGAGGGCTAATATCCAATGTATACAAAGAACTCAAGAAGTTAGACCCCAGAAAACCAAATAACCCTACCAAAAAATGGGGCACAGTGCTAAAGACTTTTCACGTGAAGAACTCCAGATGGATGAGAAGCACCTTAAGAAATGTTCAACATCATCAGTCATTAGAGAAATGCAAATCAAAACAACCCTGAGATTTCACCTCACACAATTCAGAATGGCTAAGATTAAAAACTCAGGAAACAGCAGGTGTTGGTTAGCATGTGGAGAAAGAGGAACACTCCTCCACTGTTGGTGGGATTGCAAGCTGGTACAACCACTTTGGAAATCAGTGTGGCAGTTCCTCAGAAAACTAGACATGATACTTCCAGAGGACCCTGCCATGCCACTCCTGGGCATATACCCAGAAGATTATCCAGCATGCAATAAGGACACATGCTCCACTATGTTCATAGCAGCCTTATTTATAATAGCTAGAATCTGGAAAGAACCCAGATGTCCCTCAACGGAGGAATGGATACAAAAAATGTGAGATATATATATATATATATATATATATATATATATATATATATGCATACACACACAATGGAGTACTATTCAGCCATTAGAAACAATGAATTCATGAAATTCTTAGGGAAATGGATGGAGCTGGAGAACATCATACTAAGTGAGGTAACCCAGACTCAAAAGAATACCCATGGTATGTAGTCACTGATAAGTGTATATTAGCCTAGAATCTTGGAACACCAAAGACACAATTCACATGCCAAATGATGTCTGACAAGAAGAAAGGAGTGGACACTGGTGCTGGAAAGGATGAAAGCATCAGTGTAGGAGAATACCAGAACAGGGAAGTGGGAAGGTGTGGATGAGGGAGCAGGGGGAAGGGAAAGGGCATGTGGGACTTTTGGGGGTGGGGAACCAGAAAAAGGGAAATGAATTGTAAATATAGAATATATCCAATAAAAAAAGAATAAATAAAAAAAACACATAGGCATTATGGTATATGCATGTCTACACATACATGTGATCTGTCCATAAATATATACAATTAAAAATGACTAATAAAAACAGCAACAGAATAACCCATAGTATACATTAATAAAATATTAAATACTTTTTTATAATATTATGCTTTAAACACAATCCTCCAACCAATAAATTAAAAACAAAACAAAGAAACAAACAAAAACCAATGTGCACTAATAGTGTCATTAAGGTAAACACTTCCATTGTCTGGGTTATGGGGTCTTCTGTCTGAAGCAAGTATAAGTAGGTGTTAAGAGCAAAAATTCCATGATGAAATCCATTGCTCTTCAGACATCCTTGGAAAATACACAGAGGCAGTTCTATGAAAACCAAAGCACACTTAGGTTTTGCAAAGCCTTCACAATGCCTGCACTGCTGATGCAATGTTGGAACATTTTTTCTCACCCTCTAAAATAATAAAATGTCCATTTGTTTTCTATATAGCCATCTTATTCTCTCTTTCATTTATGAATCTATTTTGTACAGTTAGAATGGAATTTAAGTTATTGTTGTCAAGAACCTCCACAAACTTATTTCTTGCCTCTCTTTCTCCCATGGGCATCAAGCAGTGAAACATTGTAGAGCCAACAAGACATGGAACATTCTTTTCTTTTTTAGTCAGTGAAACAACTGTTTGATAGTTTTGCAGCTATGCATGTCCAGACTCAGGGCTGCTCTTAGGATTCTGTCTAAGCTCCACCCCACAGTTACCGGGCAACAACCCATTATAAAAAGGGCTGCTTGCCCCCTCCTCCCTCTCTTATTCTCTTACTCCTGATTCCTGTTTGCTTTTCTCTTACCCTTTTGGGCTCATCTCTAGCCCTTCCCAACTCTCTCTTCTCATGGTCATGGCCAGCCTCTACTTCTCTACTCTCTTCTTCTCTCTGCCTTTCTCTGCCTCTACTACCCTCTTAACCCTCCTCCCCATGCCTTGAATAAACTCTATTCTATATTATACAGTGGGAAGGGATACCTTGGCATGGGTCCACTGAGATCCGCCTTCCCCCACCCCTCACCACACCCCCACATAACATATCTTAATACACCATTGTTTTTTTATAATCACAACAGCTATGAGTTCCCTTCTACAGATGTGTGTCTTCCTTTGAGATTTTAAACACTTAAGTACGGACTGGAAAAAAAGGTTTAGATCTATTAACTTTCTTGATCGGGTTTTATAATCTTATACAACCTATAGTATAATGTAAGGATTTCAACAAAATTGTGTAATAAATTTAAATATGAACACATAGGGATTCATTTCTAGTACAACACTATTAACAAGCAACTTTTTCTCATCTCAAAGGGAAATTAAGACACTGCTGGCAACTGCACATATATAAATATATTTTAGCAAAAATAAAATTCTGGGTACTTTTGGGGAGTGATTCAACTGAATACTTTGAGTATGTGAGCTAACCTGCACAAAACAGTTACATTCGACTTAACTTGTCTGACCACCCTTTAAGGATGCAGTGAAATTAGAAAATTTTGTTGTTTGCTTAAATACTTGTTAGTTTGTCAGTTACAGATGTATAAACATCTACTGTCATCTTCATGTATAGGAAACTAAGAAATTAGCAGGAAGAATATCATGAAAGACCTGGTGAATTTGGTGATGGCATCTGCTAGTTTCTACATTTTAACAGATGATCCACATTTTTACATTTTAAACAAAGCATTTATCACTTCATTTTTTGGTATGGTATTAGCAATATTTCTTGTTTGTGAATATTGATATAGGGTGCCATGGTACCGGAGTGGTGCATAGATTCCTTAGTCTTATAAACTGCATTTACCTGTCAGAGATGCACACAGTGTCAAGAGATGCTAATAAGTCATTATTTTAAAAAGATAAAGGTTAGTTTCTTCTCACTCACTTGTGATGGCTACATTTATTTTCCAGACAGCATGAGCCTAAGATGAGATCTCATCTGAATGCATTTCCTGAACATCTGCTTGGACATATTACAAAAACCCCACTGGCAAAGGAAGTCTCCCATGCAAGCTTATATTTAAAAGTTTAGAAAATTAATAATACATTCATTCACTTTGCCACCTAGAGAGAAGTGACAGCATGTCAGAAAATCAGATGATCACACATCCTAAGGATTTAGACATGAATGGAACAGAATGCATGGATCAAAGAACAGAGAACAATGGGTATCCAGAAGTCTCAGCAGGTACTGCCTGCAGGCATGTCTATCTTTGGCAGAACAATGCACAGATAAGTCAATGTCAGCAGTTCTGGTGACAGCAACAAAATGTGACCCATGGACATTTCTCCACAATGTTATCCTGCTCAGCAAAGCTGAATTTTTACTCTCACAATTAACTAGGACAAAATTTATGTAAATAATTATGATTAATTTCTAGCATGGGTATCTGCATGCACAAGTCTGTATGCACACACTCCCAAATACAATAGTACTTCTAGGCATACTGTCACACAAACAGGAAGGGCAACTGACTTTAACTATAATTGTGTATCTTTAATATGGGGTTAATTGTTAAAAATAAAGATGTATTTTTCTTTTAGAAATCTTTTAAATCAGGAATGAAAGTAACTACTACTATTTGTCTGTTAGACAAGATTTGGTGTCTGTTTCTAAGTGTTTAGTATATAAAACCAAGTGCTTGTTTCAAATAAATGTTTGTGCCCTGAAAATGAAGATGTCATTCATTTGGAATTGTATTCCTCAGGAAATTGAGACAGGAGTATCAGTATATTGAGATTAATACCTTATGCCAAAGCTAAGAATAAATGAAAAGCCACAGCTCAGTGAACATCTATTCAGAAAAATTCTCCTGATTTATTTGTATTAAAGATGAATGAGATAATGTCAATATTTTGGAGAAATTCTAAATAAAAATTTAAATTCAATAGAACAATTATATTTTTGAACAAATCTATAAGTAGTAATCACAATAAACATTGAAATTTAATTTTGTGCTCATTGTTTCAAAAACTAGCTTAAGATTCAAATCATCTTTAAAATTAATTATGTCTCCTAGAGCCCTAAAGTTGTTCCAAAGATGGCCCTCCTATCTCAAATCATCAACATATCAGGGTAATGGTGTTTACTTTGTTATTAACCTCTGAAATTTCTGTCTGATTTCCATTTTCTTTTCTAGTCAGAGAAAAATAAACCATTCTGTTGGGAAGAGTTCCTCTGTCTCAGGCAAGGGAGAGCATAAGTCCTTCTTTGAGCATTTCAGTCTATCGTAAGACAGCCCCCTGGTATAATGTCAATCATATTTTCACATATATAGGTCATAGACTGTACAAGAGAGAATTTAGGTTCCTGTCAGACAGTAATGACTGATGACAATGTAGCTATGAATAATGATCTTGGAAATGTTTAATCTCTAAAAGTTTCAAAATTTGGGGTTGTCCTTGGAAGGCTGTGGTTGACTGTGTTACCTAAGATGAAGACTGTAAGCATTATTAAGACAGAATGCTGTAGTGTTGTTATTGTTACTTTCCATATTTTCATAAGGCTTCACAGGATAACTAAACTAATAGCCACAACAGCTATTTTATATAAGCAAACACAATGCTAATTTCTAATGATATGTTCATTTGTACCATAAATGATACTGTATTATATTTATAGTACATCACATTTTATCATGTTAAAAACATGTGATTTCTATCTTTTACTGAATAGTCAGTGCCTCATCATTCTGCAAAATATACATATTAAGAAACTTGTAATTAAATTCATTGTATTTCCTGACTAGGTTTGTCTCTCATTAGCCCATTTATGCAGTTTTATAGTTTGTCAAACATATTCCATGATAAGTATTATATATTATTAACCCTGTTTTGACCCAGAATCACCACAAAGTTAGAATTTCATTTGGAGATTTAGTTAGCACACCCATTAGATGTACAAAAAGTGTCTATAATGTTTATAATTAATATATATATTTACACTGTATATCAATTTCTTTTTTCACTAAGTCTAAAATTATTTAAAAATAAATAAGTCTTATCATCAATAGATGATTGTAACTGTATGTGATACTGGAGTTTTTGTTAAGCACAGTGAGTAATAAAAGAGAAGGCTACAGTGTGGGTGATATCTGGTAGTTTTGTCATGTATGGATGCAGCTGACAAGGACAGACTAAAAATTTGGCAAGGACAGCACAAAGAAGCATTAAATTTCATCACTCTTCTGAGCAAAGTACAAGCTTAATTCTAATCTAGTTTTTTGTAGGAATTTCATGTTTAATAAATTTATATTTCAAATGACTGCTTTTAACCAAATTTATGGACAGTAAGACTAAGAATAAGAGAAAAATTGACATGTATATCAGATTTTTGATTTGTTACTATGTCTTTATAAACCAAAATATGCATGAATGCTCTCTGTTCTATGCCTGTGAAGTGTTCTCCCACACACAGAGGCTTGGGCTCATGAACGGCTAACTCTCTGGTGCTACATTTTTGGGAGCATATGTTCTTCAAAGATGCTGTAGAGAGAATACTGAGAGATAGTGAGAACACACTGTTCCCTTTGCTGATCTCACCCATACAAGACAAAACTATATTTCAAATTACATAGCAATAAATAACTCTGTCACGAGCCTTAAGACAAATGGCAGAAAGTAAATGAATATGTGTGTGTGTGCATGAGTGTGTATCTGTGTGTATGCAGGTGTGCATGTTAAAGCCAGAAGTTAGTAATATTTTAAAATACAGATGAACCAAGGGAGTGTTTTCCTTTGATTTAGTCAAGAATACCAACTTTAAATCTGTATACATTAAGGTTCTATAGTTTTATCTATAGACAAATTAATACATTTGTTTTCCCCAATATAGTCATTATTTTCTGAGTCAGTAAGACACAATAATCATTGCAGAGACCCCATATTTTTTGAAGTTTTGCATGGAAGAAAAACATTTTTCAATGCCTTTTATTCAATGCCTTTTATTAGAAAATTTTAAGTTTATACATTACAATTAAACATTCTTACAGTTAAATTATGTGCAGTGTGCTCTTAAGGCAAGTTTTAATATATGTATAAATCATTGGCATTAACTGGATTATTAGACTTCACCACTGACATAATAATTGCATATACTATTCCTAGAAAGATGAAAATACGGTCATTATGAGAAAAAAACAGCTACTCAGGTCTAGTTGCTGAACCAAAGTGTTTAATTAGACTCATATGCATGATCATGGTTAAGGGATTATTCTGCTGTGTATAATAATAAACGTCCACTGAAATTCTTTTGTTTATGCCCATATATTAGTATATCATTCAACTTTCTTTAGAGCAGTTGCCTTTTTCTGAAATACAGAACACTTTCAGAGACTACGTCCTGACTAGTATTGAGAGTTAAGAGAATATGTAGTAGTGAGCACTATGAGGTAGATCTATGTTGAATCCTCTGACATCAAAGCTCAGGGACCTATATCTTGGAAGAGGGTGTAAAATGTTTATAAGAAGCAAAGGTAATGGACATCTCTGGGCACAGAGTATGTTACATGAATGACAGTGCAATGGCATATATGAATTCATACTTGAATGGACAGTATGTGTTAGACGTATATGATCAAGCCATCCAAAATCTCATAGGCGATTAGGAATGGCCTTATAAAGTCTTCTCCTGAGGTGATGATAGCTGGACAATCTGTAACTGCTTGTGGTCATAATTAGTTTCCTTCACAGGTACAGTCTCTGGAATGCTTGCAACAGTCCAGTGGTTGGATGTACTGCACGCATTCACATACAGCCCACACTAATTGGATTCAGTGAGTTTTTAAAATAATGCATATTAAATTGGAAGGAAAAATGGAAAGACAATAGAGAAAGTATTTATAGAGAGGAAATGAAGTAGGTGACTTGAACTAAATATTTTACATGAAAATGAGACATTCCCAAACAAAATCAAAACACTGAATGAAATTTTCCAGAAGTATAGGTAATATCATGTTCCTACCTGCAGGAAATTCCAAACATATCATACTAAAAAGCTGAGATCATATAGGAATTGAGATATGTATTTTTAAAAGAACGTGAAAAATCAAGTTCTTAAGTTCCTAAAATATGCTCTTTGGGAGTAATACAGGAGCACTGCCAACCAACCCACCAGAGCACCCTACAGATGACAGTTCAGTTGTAATTTTGGATTTTAGGTAAATTCTTATTCATCACTTAATCTGTTCCATGTATAAAAACAGAAAAATATTTTATTTACATATGCATATACATAGACATGTACTTATGGACTGTACCTTGCTAAGTGCTCCCAAGCAGCCTGTATAAAATTGTTTGAATATAGCTTTTTTTTTATAAAAAATCTAGTTATATACTCCATTTGAAATATTTGGGTGTCTCCAGGGATTTTCCACAAGAACTATTTCTCTGAACAAGTTCACACTTTTTCCTTCTGTTTTCTCTGAGGGTTAAGAGGAATCTGTTCTCTTCCGAGAGAACTGGTCAGATTTCTAAAACACCATATAGCTATTAAATTAGTGAAAGAAATAGTTATGGTATTTTTTATGTGTTTTGCCCATGGCTCAGGTAAAAGTTTAAGTTATATTTGTGTATGCATTTTGATAATTTTACCTGTAAAGTGAGATATAAGATATAATTGTTGTTACTGTACTCAGTCCCCTGATTTTTTTGTTTTTAATTAAAATACATTGTATTGATCTCAACAATTTTGCATACATATTCATGCAGTATATACTATTTTGTGCACTCTATAGGCTGTATCATGACCACTTCAACAGATGTACTTGTATAATTTTTGGAGTTTTTTTTGTAAATTATTTTATATACTTTTATACCAGCTGTTGCCTGCCTCCTGATCCCCCCTCCTACAGTACTTCATCCCATTCCTCCTCCCTTTTGCCTCCAAGAGGGTGCTCCCCCACCACCACCACCAGGCATCCTTCCCTGGGGCATCAAGTCTCTAAGGATTAAGCATATCTCCCCCAAGACCAGTACTGTCAGTCCTTAGCTAAATATATGCCTGTGGGCCTCAGACCAGCCCGTGTATGCGTCTATGCGTCCTGGTTGGTGGCAGTCTCTGGGAGCTCAAGGGGTCCAGGTTGGTTGAAACTGCTCATTTTCCTTGGGGTCACCTTCCCCTTCAGCTTCTCTAATCTTTCCCATAATTTAATTATAGGGTCCCTGACCTCAGTCTAATGGTTGGATATACGAATCTGTATCTGTATCAGTCAGCTGCTTGTTGGGCCTTTCAGTGGACAGCCATGCCAGGCTGCTATCTGTAAGTATATCACAATATCAGTAATTGTGTCAGGCCTTGGTGATTTCCCCACCCTCACCCCCAGAGATTGATCTCAAGTTGGGCTTAATGTCTTTCCTTCAGTCTCTTCTCCATTTTGTCCCTGCAGTTCTTTTAGACAAGAACAATTCTAGGCCAGAATTTTGACTGGGCTGGTAACCCTGCTTCTTCACTTGAACTCATGTCTATCTACTGGAGGGGGACTCTTTGAGTTCCCTCTCCCCACTGTTGGGCATTTTGTCTATGGTCATCCCCATTGAGTTCTGAGAGTCTTTCACCTCTAAGGTGTCTGGTACTTTCTAGAGGGTCCCCCCCCACTTCCCATCCCTGAGGTTGCATATTTTCATTCATTCTATTGGCCCTCTGGACTTCTCTCCTGTCTCCCTTCCATCTGTCATTCTCTTCCCATTATCCTTCCCCTTTACAACAACCACCAGGGCCCTCCCTCTCTCTTTCTCCCAGAATTAATTTGTTCCTACCTTCAAAGTAGTATTGCATCCTTACATGGGGCTTCCTGCTTTTTAAACTTCTTATTGTTGGTGAGTTGTATCATAGGCATTCTGTACTTTTTTGCTAATATCCACGTATCAGTGGGTATATACTATGCATGTCCTTTTGGGTGTGTGCTCCCTCACTCAGGATGATATTTTCTTGTTTTTTCCATTTGCCTGCAAAATTCATGATGTCCTTGTTTTTTAATATCTGAATAGTATTCCATTATGTGAATGAACCACATTTTCCCTATCCATTCTAACATTGAGGGCCACCGGGATTGTTTTCAGCTTCTGGCTATTACAAGGCTGCTATGAACATAGTGAAACACATGTCCTTGTGGTATGGGGGGTGCATCTTTTGGGTATTTACATTCAGGTGCTATTAATTTTCTGTGTAGCATTGCTTTCATTGTGTCCCATAAGTTTGAGTATACTGTGTTATCATTTTCATTGAATTTCAGGAAGTCTTTCATTTCTTTCTTCCATGTTATCATTGAGAGTTGTACAGTTTCCATGGATATGTATGCTTTCTTTTGTTTTTGTTGTTATCGAAGACTAGCCTTAGTTCCTGGTGACCTGATGGAATGCAGGGGATTATTTCAATCTTCTTGTGTGTTGAGACTTGTTTTGTGTCCATTTATGTGGTCATTTTGGGAGACCTCATTTGGGTCATGAGGTGCTGAAAAGAAGGTACATTCTCTTGTTTTGGGGCGAAATGTTCTATAGATATCTTTTAAATCCATTCTGTCCGTAACTTCTGTTACTTTCACTGTGTCACTGAAAAATCCACCAAGAGGAAGTCTCAAATCTGAACATCTATGCCCCAAATGCAAGGGTACCCACATTCTTTAAAGAAACATTACTTAAGCACAAAACACACATTGAAATTTACACGTTAATACTAATAGTGGGAGACTTTCATACCCCACTCTTACCAGTAGACAGGTCAGTAAAACAGAAACTAAAGGTCCCATGTTATTTTCTCTTTTATTTATTCTTCTCACATATCCTGACACGAGAACTTCCCTTCCCATGACTCCTAACACTTCTCCTCGCCCTAGATCCACTGCTTCTTTGTTTCTATACAGAAAAGAACAAGACTCCCCTGAAAGATCAACTGAACACAGTATAACAAGGTATAATAAGACTAGGCACAAACCCTCATATCCAGGCTGGAAGAGGCAACAGAGCAGGAGGGGAAACCTGCACTGTTAGGAGTCCCATAAAGTCCTCAGCTAAACAACCAGTTATACAGAAAACTTAGCACAGTCCCATGCAGGGTCCATAATTGCTATTTGAGTGTCTGTGAGCCACTATGAGTACTGCTTAATTGATTCTTCCAGCTGTGTTTTGTTGGTATTCACCACCTCTCTGGCTCTTATAAATCTTCCTCTCAGGGTTCCCTGATCTCTCTAATGTTTGACTGTGGATCTTTGCATTTGCTCCCATCAGGTGCAGGAAGAAGCCTCTCTGATGGTAGTTGTGTTAGGTATGGAATCCTGCTGTGGGCTTCAAGCTAGACCCGTCATTCATTGGTCACTTCCACAAGGTCGAATCTACTTTTTTCCTTGTCACATACTGCAGGCAGAAACAATTGTAGATAAATGATTCTGTGGCCAAGTTGGCTTCTGCCATTACTAAAAGTCTTTGCAAGGATCACTCTCATAGGTTCTTGGAAGATTCCCATGCACTAGGTGTCCACATTATGCCCCTCATTCTTCACATTTCCCCCAATTCTGGTTGCCTCTCCTTCCTTCTTGCCCCCCTCACCTGATCTCACCTGTATCCATCATAACTGCCTCAATTTCCCCCCCCAAAAAACCTACCTTATTTGGTAGGACATACATACATACATCGCCTTTTAGTCCTTCTTGTAACAGCCTCTCTGGATAGGTGGCTTTTATGTGGGATTATCATTTACTTAACCACTAATATCCACTTATAAAATAACATATCATTTTTTATGTGTTGCCTCCTTCAGAATGATTTTTTCCAAGTTCTACCCATTAGCCTCCTAATTTCATGATGTCATTTTTAACACCTGAATAATACTATATTGTGTAAATGTCTCACATTTTATTTATCCATTCTTTGATTTAGGTACATCTAGATTGTTTCTTATCTCAGGCTATTATGATTTAATTAGTATGAACATAGCTGAGCAAGTGTTTTGTGGTAAGATCAGTGGAGCATCGTTTGAGTATATGTACTGAGTTGGTACAGTTGCGTCTTGAATTAGAACTATTCCCGATTTTCTGAGGAATGGCTGAGGAATGGCTATATTGATTTCCTTAGTCATTGTGCAAGTTTGAACTCCCACAAGCAATAGAAGAGTTTTACTCTGGTTTCACATGCTGGGCAGCATGAGCTATCACTTGTGTTATAGATCTAAGTCTTTCTGACAGGTGCAACATAGAATCTCATAGTAGTTTGATTTGCATTTCCTTGAGAGTAATGGTGTTGAATATTTAAATGTTTCTCAGAAATTTATGATTCCTCTATTGAAAATTCCCTATATAGATCTGTACCACATTTTTAAAATTTGATTATTTGGTTTGTTGATGTCTAGGTTATTGAGTTCCTTATATGTTTTAGATACTAGCCTTGTATCAGATATGGACTTGGTAAAAAAAATTCAATTCTGTAGTCTACCATTTTGTCCTTTTGATATCTTTTTCCTTAACTTTATCTTTCTGGTTTCATGAGGTCCTATTTATTAATTGTTGATTAATAAAAACTAGTACATGAGCTTTTGGTGTTCTGCTTAGGAAGATGTTTGCTGTGCCAATGCACTGAAGGTTATGGCCTATGTTTTCTTCTTTATATTTAATTTATCAGGTTTTATATTGAGCTGTTTGATCCCCTTGGACTTGAGTTTTGTGCAAGGTGATAAATATGGATCTATTTTAATTCTTCTACATTCAAACGTCCAGTTAGGCCAACGCCATTTGTGAAAGATGCTTTCTATTTTCTTTCTTTTCTTTCCTTTTTTTTCTTTTCTTTTCTTCTCTTCTCTATATGGTTTTGGATTCTTTGTCAAATTTCAAATGCCCATAGCTGTGTGTCTTGCTCAGGGTTTCTATTCCTGCACAAACATCATGACCAAGAAGCAAGTTGAGGAGGAAAGGGTTTATTCTGCTTACACTTCCACACAGCCGTTCGTCACCAAAGGAAGTCAGGACTGGAACTCAAGCAGGTCAGGAAGCAGGAGCTGATGTAGAGGCCATGGAGGGATGTTCCTTACTGGCTTGCTTCCCCTGGCTTGCTCAGCCTGCTCTCTTATAGAACCAAGAATACCAGCCCAGAGATGGTACCACCCACAAGGGTCCCTCCTCACTTGATCACTAATTGAGAAAATGCTCCATGGCTAGATCTCATGGAGGCATTTCCCCAACTGAAGCTCCTTTTCCTATGATAACTCCAGCCTGTGTCATGTTGACACACACACACACACAAAAAAAAACAGCCAGTACACTGTGTGTATTTCTGTTCAGGTCTTCAATTCAATTCCATCGATTAATTTTCAGTTTAATTGCACTGATAAACCTGTCTGTTTATAAGCCAATACTGTTCATTTCATATTTTTCATTATCTTTATCAGAAATTTTTCCTACTGTTGGTGGGATTGCAAAATGGTAAACCGCTCTGGAAATCAGTGTGGCGGTTCCTCAGAAAATTGGGCATGTTCCTTCCAGAGGACCCTGGCATACCACTCCTAGGCATATACCCAGAGGATTCCCCTGCATACAATAAAGACACATGCTCCACTATGTTCATAGCAGCCTTGTTTATAATAGCCAAAAATTGGAAAGAGCCCAAATATCCCTCAAAGGAGGAATGGATACAGAAAATGTGGTATATTTATACAATGGAATACTACTCAGCAATTAAAAATAATGAATTCATGCAATTTGTAGGTAAATGGTTAGGCCTGGAAAATATCATCCTGAGTGAGCTAACCCAATTACAAAAGAATACACATGAAATGCAATCACTGATAAGTGGATATTAATGAGCCCAGAAGCCCTAAATACTCAAGGCACAATTAACAAGTCAAATGATTCCCAAGAAGAAAGGAGAAGACCCTGGGCCTGGAAAGATTGGATCCAGTTTTGTAGAGAAACTGTGGGGGGAGGGGGAATGATTGGGGAATAGTTGGGGGGGAGAGGAACTATGGGACATAGGGAGGGGGGGAACTGGGAAAGGGGAAATCCTTTGGAATGTAAATATAGAATATAGAAAATAAAAAAATATATAAAAAAAAGAAAAAGAAAAAAAAAGAAAAAAATATCTTCAAAAAAAATATTACCATGATGGACTTGTCTTACCAAAGGCATCCAACAGACTTCACGTGTAATGTATTAAAGAAGTCAAACCAAAAAAAAAAAAATCTTAATCTTACTCTGAAATAAGATCCAGAGATGAAGCTTAGTAAAGAAAAGTTCATAATCTATTCATGTTGTTAGTGAATTTAATATGATGACATTAGCAATTGAAAAATATTCTTCCCTACAGCAGATGGGAAAATGTACAGAAAGCACAGCCTGACAATTTGCAGAGTTAGAGAGCTTTGGACACTCAGTCTTAAATTGAATTCTCTCCCCTCAGGTTAGGGAACCCTGTATAAGAGGAGACAGAAGCTCCAAGAAAGACAAAGGGAATGAAGTACACACACACACACACACACACACACACACACACACGCTAGCCCCTCTAAATCAAAATGAGTAAAATACATATGAACTCACAGAGACCAAGACAGCATGTACAGAGCCTGCAGGGGTCTGCATCAGGTAATCAGAGTTTGTATGATAGTTTCCACTTGACTGTTGCTATTGGGATTACTGGTCCAAGGAGTGGATCTCTGATTCCTGAGGCTTCTCTTAGGCTCCGTTCTTTCTGTTGGTTTGTTTTATCCAATTCTGATGTGCCAGTTTTTGGTTCCTCTTATATTTAACTTTCAGCCTTTAGAAATATGGTGTTTTCTAATGGGAGACAAAAAGAAATTAGGGAATATGTTATCAAAAGAAAAAGAAAACAATAAAAAGTACATAAATGAAAAGTTAAAAATAAAAATGTGTATATTGTTTATCAATAGAAACCAAACAGACAAAGGACAAAAGAAGAGAAAATGAAAGCAATAAGGAAAGGGAGAGTGGGAAAGAGGAATACAAAAAAAAAGGATATAAAAGGAAGCACACTTAAAGAGTATTAGTATTTCTGTGGACCAAAGTAGGCTATTACAATGGAAGGCAAGAAAAAAAAAATACTGTTCCTTCTCATCCATTGTACATTTCTGTGTTGTTCTTTCTGAACAGTGCAAATAAGCTCCAAAATATCTTCTGTTAGCATGAGGACTCAACTCTCCTGACTCTCCTTGATTTCAAGGTTAATGTTGACCTAACCACAGAAAGGATATGATGGTGGTTACTCTGCTCTAATACAAGCAAAGGGACAATAACCTGTAACTCTAGCAAGCAAAGGAGGATGGGCATTTAAAAGAATCCAAACAAATGCAGGAGAACTATTAGAACTTCCTTAAAGCAATGATGTGATATTAGTTATTAGAGAGGAGAAAAGAACCATATCTAAATGTATATATTTACTATTCTTTTATAAAGAAAGTACAAAAATACTAAAAGTAATTCTGATTGTCCCGAGTGACTTGTAGTTCAGAATTTTAACTGACCTCAATTGGAAAACTGCTCTCCCTTTATTGTAAATGGAGGAATAATTTTCTACTACAAGCAAAATGCAAAACCAAGGACACAAAAATATTCATTGCTTATCTAACCAAAGCTTCCATTTCCTAGAATGTTTCTACACATGGCTCATGAATGTCCCTCATTGTTTATCAGTTTCCCTGTTGACTATTTTAGCAACTCCAAAAGGAGCACAGTTCAGTACTTTGTGAATCTTTCTGTATTTAAATGCATTTTCTCCAATCTAAATGAACGAACACACACACACATACACACACACACACACACACACACACACACAGAGAGAGAGAGAGAGAGAGAGAGAGAGAGAGAGAGAGAGAGAGAAGGAGAGAGAGAAGGAGAGAGAGGAGAAAGAGAAAACAAAACAAAACAAAACAAATAAGAAAACAAAGTCAAACAAAAAATATTCTTTCTCATCAATCCCTTCTTCCTCTTCTTTTTCCTCCTGCTTCACTTGAATCTGTTCTTCTCTATAACTCACCTTTTTGGACAGAGCTATTTTCCTCTTAGCTCTGCTGTTTGGGCTATTGAAATAGTCCTTGTACTTAAAATACAAGTTAGGGAATTAATTTAAATGCAAATTCTTATAGTTATCAGCAAAAGTGAATCAATAAGATAGTAATCTTGAGACTTAGATTGCCTGTGTTTAACAGTCCTTGCAGATCCTCCAGTGATTTCCAGTACATACAGAGGCAATCCTTCCACAATGAGATGGAAATGCGCCAATGCTTAGCCTCATTTGCTCTATAATGATTCATAATAGGTTTTGAAGTTAAATATTAGCTGAGACCAGGGTATAATATTCCATCCTTTGCATATTTTAATATATCACCTATGGTGACTAGGTGAAATTTTATTTTATTTTATTTTATTTTATTTTATTTCATTTCATTTCATTTCATTTCATTTCATTTCATTTCATTTCATTTCATTTCATTTCATTTCATTTTATTTTATTTTATTTTATTTTATTTTATTTTATGGAAGAATTTGACCAGTGTTCTTCTCTTTGCTAAGTAACATTATAGGGTCATCTCAGTGTGTTTATATTGGATTATTAGTCCTCTAGTTTGTGTTCTTTTTTGTCAACTGAGTCTGAGAACCAAACACTTGAGAGTACAATAAGCAATATTTAATGAATAATACTGAATATAATAATACTACATAGGACTAATAAATTTTACATACCTGATAGAAAGGAAATAATTACTTATACTGAAAAAGCACACATTTAGCAATATGGAGTCAAATTTATATACAATGTCAAAGAAAATATGTTTCAAAAGCAAAACTAATTGATCATGTAGCTTCATTATTAATATACCTATTTATGCTCTCCCTCTCCCTCCTTCCTTTCTTTATTTTACAAACTATTTTCATCTATTATAGTTTTGATAGAATAATTTAATTTTATGGAATAAATACATTTCACTAATGATGGAAAACTCAAATAATCGGTTAATAAGACCCAAGTGCTTATCTGTATTGTGTTAACTTAGATATGTAACAGCACCAAAAATGTCTTATTTATTGTTTATCATTGTACTTGTTTATGAATAATCTCTATTACTTTCTGCTATAAAATATTTTTTGAGAAATAAAGTTCACAAACACAATCAATTCATGGTACATTAATACAGGATTAAAGTAGATCCTAAATCTGGTATAATTAATGTAAAAAAAAAGGACCAATTTGGATACTGGTACTCATACACAAACTCACACACACACATATACATACACACACACAAGACTTAAGAGAACCATATAACATTTGAGTTTTTATATGGATAATGAAAGAATAACAACAAAAAACAGCAACAGCAATCATTAGAGAACATTAGAGAAACTTAGAGACTCATGGAATTGATTACTTTTTGGAATTTCAGGAAACATATTTGCCATTACCTTGATTTAATATTTTCAGGCTCCTTATTTATACAAAATAAATTTCTGTGCTAAGCATCATTTACTGTGGCTTATCTCAGTAGCGCTAAGAAACTAATGTAAGCAAACACAGTGGAACACAAACTTCAGACTCAATACACTAGAGGAAGAGTCAGGTATATTTGTCTGATTTTCAGGCCACCCTGGTCTGAGCTAAATAATAGCTAGAGATATATAGTGAGACCCTATCTCAGAAAAAAAGAAAATAACATAATGATCAAAATACAGATAAGCAACAAAAAAGTTATTATATTTAAACTATATTATACAATTGTTTTAACTGTAATTGATATGTTTTAAAGTTATGTTACATAGGACAAAATATATAATGAATTTCTCAGGAAAAAATAGATGTATCTAGCAAAAATCTCGAATGAAGTTACTCAGAAAAAGAAAGAAAAGTATTTATTTATATGTGTGTGTTAGCTGTTAAGTCTTCCGTAAGCAAACTAAAATCCATACAGCCATAGAGGTTCCATGTAGAGTAAGGAAGTAGGGGGATGGATTTCCCTAGGAAATAGAAGGAAAGTAACTAGTTACAGATGTATGTGGTGAAGGTAGGAATGAGGATCAAACTGGGATAAGAGCAGAAGGAGATGTAGAAGCAATTAAGGGCTATTTGAGAAGTCATATGTAGAACTGATGTTGCATAAATCTCCATATATATATATATATATATATATATGTATATATATATAATATGTATAAAGGTGATCTGAATGAAATTACAAACTGATAATGAAAGAAAGAAGGAAAAAAGAAAGAAAGAGAAAGAAAGGAAGGAAGGAAGGAAGGAAGGAAGGAAGGGAAGGGGAAGGGAAGGGAAGGGAAGGGAAGGGAAGGGAAGGGAAGGGAAGGAAAGGAAAGAAGGAAAGGAAAGGAAAGGAAAGGAAAGGAAAGGAAAGGAAAGGAAGGGAAGGGAAGGGAAGGGAAGGGAAGGGAAGGGAAGGGAAGGGAAGGGAAGGGAAGGGAAGGGAAGGAAAGGAAAGGAAAGGAAAGGAAAGGAAAGGAAAGGAAAGGAAAGGAAAGGAAAGGAAAAGGGAAAGGGAAAGGGAAAGGAAAAGAACAGAGCATAAACCACTCATGTAGACATGGAGACAAACATGTACACATACTCAAGAACCCCTGAAAATCAGAAAACTTCTATCCCCTATGGTTCTTATATTTTTTTCTTTCTTATCTCTGCAAGGTTCTGTGAGTTCTAAGAGAACTCTGAATATCTCTTCTTACCAAGTAAAACAGGAATAGGCTTTTGGCCAAAGGGATTCATGAGAGCCAGCAAAAAGCGTCAACTGTTGAAAAGGCTATTTTGCTGCACTCTAAAAGCTGATGGTAAGAATTACTGAATTAAATTACTGAATACAACAAATTCAACATTGACAATTAGATTTTCCGTACTGAAAATCTTTCACCTGTATGGACTAGTCTTCATGTACCAGAAACTTATCTGTATGCTACTAAAGGAGAAAGATGAAACTCCAACCCACCAACAAGTATTTCATTTCAATGGTGAACTACCTGGAAGATATGCTGCTTTAATAGTGACACAAAGCTTGTAGGAGTAACCAACCAATATCTGGTTGGATTTAAAGCCAACTCCATGAAGTAGAATCTATCTTTTGACACTGCACAGATGGCTAAGAACCAGCAACACAATAGGCCATGGAACCCAATACTATTTTTTATTAATGGAATATAGCAATAAAATGATTTCTAATGATTTAATTTTGGACTAGCTTACTGTTTCAGAGGCTTAGTCCACTATTATCAGGGTAGAAAACATGGCAACATGTAGGCAGACATGGTGCTGGAGAAAGAGCTGAGTTCTACATTTTATGATCAGAAGACAACAGAAAGATGCTGTGTACCACATTGGGCATAACTTGAGCATAGGAGACCTAAAAGCCTGCCCCTACAATGGCACACTGTTTTAAAACTGTCATATCCACTCCAACAGGGCCATACCTCCTAATTGTGCCACTCCCTATGGACCAAGAATTCAAAAATATGAGTCTATGGGAACATTCCTATTCATACTACTGCAAGGACCTTCAAAATGACCCATCAATTAGACTCCGGGGCATATGCCCAAAACCTCTACATTTTACAACAGAAACACACATTTGTTCGTTTCTGCTCTTTTCACAATAACAAAGAAAATAGAAACAGCATACATGCCTTTGACAGACCATGGTATAAAAATATGCTATATATACAAAATATGGTTTTGTTTAGTTGCAAAGAAAAATAAAATCATCAACATTTAAGGAAAGTGTATGGAGCTCGAGAGCATGATATTGAGCAAAATTTCCAAGACTCAGAATGATAAACACCACATGTTTTCTAGCATGTGCTTCCTAGCTGTTAATTGTTAAATATCTATGCCTAGGTGGAAGTAAATGTATAATGAGGCAAGTTAGAAGATGCCCTGTAAGAAATGGGAAACAAAGCTGTGGTAAGTGACTGAGGTAGAAAGATTGTAACCACAGGAATTATTAAAGTAGAAGGGGAAGACCGGGAACTCTGGAGATACAAGGGTTCCATTGGGGAAGGAGAAAGCAAAGAGATGTCTAGATGACTCTAAGTAGAGATTTCAACAAAATCAAGTATGCGTGCTTATGTTAGAGGAAACATTTCTTTTGTAAACACACAGAAAAACTCTGTCATGTGATTTACAAAACAGTTATCACTGATATTTTATTGAGACTTAGCCTCCCTCAAAATTTGTTCTCTGAGTTAGAAAATAAGGTCGCGTGCAGAGCAGAAAGTCACTTCTCTCACATTATCAAGTATGCAAAGAGAGCTGTGGTGCTTGACATGTCCACTTAGATGCCAGCGAGGTACCCTGGCATGGTATCTTGATGCGTTGTCAAGTTATTATAGCATATTATTCTATTTTTTTTACCCAGGATGGAGATAACCATAAAAGAACTCATAAACCTTCCTTAGACATGGACTGTTCTATACTTGCTTCCAGTTTGTGCTGCATGTGCTTGCACAAGGGAACTTGGTCATGGTGCATAATGAGTTAAGTTGTTTTCCCTGTGGTAAGTCTACGGTATCCTGCACGTTTTGTTCTTGAGATGGAACTCAAATACATCAGAGAAAAAAAACACCTGCTGCCTCAGCCACATAATATATGTTCCTGGTGTATAGGTGTTATTGCCAAATGTGCTCAGAGAGAAGATTGTAATACATATGTATGGCTATGGAGTTGTACATGTGTGACAAAGAGAAGATCAGGGGTGTAAGGCTGCCCATGGATATTCAGATATTGGAAACCAGTCTAGAAGACCTGTGACCATTAGTCAACCATCATTGAAAAGATATTTTTACATATCACAAACTAGTTAATGACTTGAAAAATACTGTCTATAATGAGTATACAGAATATTGAGTTTTAATGTTAAGACAATAAATATGAAGAACAGTTCTAATTTTAAAAAAATGACTGGTTCTGTTCCTAAGAAAGAAAAAGTTGATGAAATATAGAATTTAAAATGGTAAGTATACCACTAAAGAGATTAGTATGAAAACCCAACCATTAATAAACTAAAAAATATTTAAGGCTTCTTCAAAACATCAGGCCATTTCTTCAGCATTTTAATTATACAGTTCAAATAAATACTCACCAGAAAAATCAAGAAAGAGTTTAATAGAGTTGAAAGGAGAAAAGTTCATGATTTATAGTTGCTGTGAGATTAAACTAAGCATATGTTTGAAATGGTTTTTGTAGCTCACACTGCGTGCCAAGGACAAAACTCTTTGTATTCATTCTAAGTATATGTTTGAAGCCAGTGATTTTGAACCTCTTGGTGACAGTGCCCCTTTGTGGGATTTACATCGATATAGAACACGTCCTGCCTCATTGTGCTCATGGCTCTCCACTTCAAAATTAATTGCTAACATTTCCCCTTGTCTGCGTGTGCATTGTGCTCTAAACATAAGGACTTCTTATGATTAAGGGAAATTGCCAGTACCATGGCCAGCAAAGTAAATCCAAACTTCTGTTAACAATAATAGTATGAGCCTCTCTAGTTCTATGAGAAATTATAATAATATCCTTAAACTCAATGTCATGTTTTATTTCTACAATAATGACACTTTGGGGCTACAGCTTTTACAAAGAGAGTATTGCTATGTGAATTAGATAACCAATAAGAGTATAAGTTTGGCATTTACTGGAATTTCTCTGTAGACTGATAGAAATATTATGTAATGACTTGCTATAAACTAGAGAGCTATTAAAGGTTTTTGTGGTTTTTAATATGCTTAACAGTTTTTTCTGTCATTAAATTATAGAGATAAAAATTTTTATTGGATTGCCTGCAGCTTCCCGCCCAGCTGGTGGTGGGGAAACCGGAGGGTCACCCAGCGTGCCAGGTGCTCAGAACCATCCGGCGGCGGCGGCAGAACCAGGTACCCGAGACAGCCCAAGCTTAAGACCTTCGGGGACTCAGGCCTGGAGTGGGAGTTGGGCACAGAATAGCGGGTGCACTCTGCACTCGCGCACAGGGCGGACCCCGAGCTCCCTGCAGGCAGCTGCCATATTGCCTGCAGCTTCCCGTCCAGCTGGTGGTGAGGAAGCCAGAGTCAGCCAGTGTGCCAGGTGCCCAGACCCAGCCGGAGGCCGAACCAGCCTCCCATCCAGCCAGTGGCAGGGAAGCTGGAAACCAGACCCAGCCAGCTTCCCAGCAGCCTGGGACCAGCAGGCGGAACCAGATAACTGAGATATCCCAACTTTAAGACCCCTGGGGAAACAGGATATCAGACAGCGAACCCTGAGCAGGAGCAGTGCAGAGCAGCCGCCCAACAGGCTGAACCAAATACCTGGGATATCCTGAGGTTAAGACCTCGGGGGACTCAGGCCACCTGTCAGCAATCTGTGAGCCAGACCCCCGCAGGACAGTGATTCAGGTATCCCAGTCACTGGGAAATAGCCTTACAACCCCACAGGAGGGTCAAGCACCAGCTAGTATCTACAGGACCAACTAACACCAGAGTTTACCAGATGGCAAAAGGCAAACGTAAGATCGCTACTAACAAAAATCAAGGCAATATGGCGGCATCCGAACCCAGTTCCCCAACAGCAATAAATATTGGATACCCCGAAACACCAGAAAAACAAGACTCAGATCTAAAATCACTGGTCAGGATGCTGATAGAGGAACACTTAGATAAATCTCTTAAAATAATACATGAGAAAATAGATCAAAAGCTAGAAGCCATTGCAAGACAAACACAATTAAATCCCAGATATCTCAACACACCAGAAAAACAAGACTCAGATCTAAAATCACTGGTAAAGATGCAGATTGAGGATCACTTAGATAAATTTCTTAAAGTAATAGAGGAGAAAATAGATCAAAAACTAGAAGCCCATACAAGGCAGACACAAAAATCACTTAAAGAAATCCAGGAGAATATAGAGCAAAAAGTGAATCCCAATAAGGGGGAGAAACAAAAATCACCCAAAGAAATACAAGAGAACATGGGTCAACGAGTAGAAGTCATAAAGGAGGAAACACAAAAATCCCTTAAAGAATTACAGGAAAACACAAACAAGCAACTGAAAGATCTGAGCAAAACCATACAAAATCTAAAAACAGAAGTAGAAACAACTAAGCAATCGCAAAGGTAGACAATGTTGGAGATAGAAAACCTTGGGAAGAAATCAGGAGTCATAGATGCAAATATCAACAATAGAATACAAGAGATAGAAGACAGAATCTCAGATGCTGAAGATACCATAGGAACCATGGATTCAACAATTAAAGAAAATGCAAAATGCAAAAAGCAGGTAACCCAAAACATTCAGGAAATCCAGGACACAATGAGAAGACCAAACCTAAGGATTATAGGGATAGATGAGAATGAAGATCTACAACTTAAAGGGCCAGCAAATATCTTCTACAAAATTATGGAAGAAAATTTCCCCAACCTAAAGAGAGAGATGCCCATGAATATACAAGAAGCCTATAGAACCCCAAATAGACTGGACCAGAAGAGAAATACTTCCCGTCACATAATAATCAAAACCCCAAATGTACTAAACAAAGAAAGAATATTAAAGGCAGTAAGAGAAAAAGGACAAGTAACATATAAAGGAAGACCTATCAGAATTACACCAGACTTCTCACCTGAGACCATGAAAGCTAGAAGATCCTGGGCAGACCTCATGCAGACCCTAAGAGAACACAAACTTCAGCCAAGACTACTATACCCAGCAAAACTCTCAATTGCCATAGATGGGGAAACCAAGATATTCCACGACAAAAACAAATTTGCAAGATACTTATCTACAAACCCAGCCCTACAAAGGATAATAGGGGAAAAATACCAACACAAGGGGGGAAACAACACCCCAGAAGAAACAAGATAGAAACCCCATCTCATCCAACCCAAAAGAAGAGAACCACTCAAATACAAATAATAATAACAATTCCCAAAATGTCAGGAAGTAATAATTACTATTCCTTAATATCTCTTAATATCAATGGACTCAATTCCCCAATCAAAAGACACAGACTAACAGACTGGATACAGAAACAGGACCCTACATTTTGCTGCATACAGGAAACACATCTCAGTGTCAAAGACAATCACCACCTTAGAGTAAAAGGCTGGAAGACAGTTCTACAAGCAAATGGTCCCAGGAAACAAGCTGGAGTAGCCATTCTAATATCAGATAAAATCGACTTTCAACCTAAAGTCATCAAAAGAGACACAGAAGGTCACTTCCTGCTTGTCAAAGGGAAAATCCACCAAGAAGAATTCTCAATACTGAACATCTATGCACCAAATGCAAGGGCACCCTCATTCGTAAAAGAAACTTTACTAAAGCTTAAAGCACACATCGCACCTAACACAATCATTGTAGGTGACTTCAACACTCCACTCTCCTCAATGGACCGATCAGGAAAGCAGAAACTAAACAGGGACACAGTGAAACTAATTGAAGCTTTGGACCAATTGGATTTAACAGATATATATAGAACATTCCATCCTAAAACAAAAGAGTATACCTTTTTCTCAGCACCGCACGGTACCTTCTCAAAAATTGATCATATAATTGGTCACAAGACAGACCTCAACAAATACAAGAAGACCGAACTAATCCCATGTCTCCTATCGGATCACTATGGAGTAAAAGTGGTCTTCAATAGCAAGAAGAACTACAGAAAGCCCACATACACATGGAAACTGAACAATACTCTACTCAATGACACCCTGGTCAAGGAAGAAATAAAGAAAGAAATCAAAGACTTTTTAGACTTCAATGAAAATGAAGGTACGACCTACCCAAATCTCTGGGATACAATGAAAGCAGTGCTAAGAGGAAAACTCATAGCCCTGAGTGCCTCCAAAAAGAAACTGGAAAGAGCATACACTAGCAACTTAACAGCACACCTGAAGGCGCTGGAACAAAAAGAAGCTAACTCACCCAGGAGGAGTAGAAGAGAGGAAATCATCAAACTAAGGGCTGAAATCAATCAAGCAGAAACAAAGAGAACCATACAAAGAATCAACAAAACCAAGAGCTGGTTCTTCGAGAAAATCAACAAGATAGATAAACCCTTAGCTAGACTAACCAAAGGGCACAGAGATAGTATCCAAATTAACAAAATTAAAAATGAAAAGGGGGATATAACAACAGAAACAGAGGAAATTCAAAAGATCATCAGATCCTACTACAAAGGCCTATACTCAAAACAACTGGAGAATCTGGAGGAAATGGACAATTTCCTAGACAGATACCAAATACCAAAATTAAATCAGCATCAAGTAGACCAGCTAAACAGTCCCATAACCCTTAAAGAAATAGAAGGGGTTATAGAAAGCCTCCCAACCAAAAAAAGTCCGGGACCAGATGGTTTTAGTGCAGAATTCTACCAGACCTTCAAAGAAGACTTAACACCAATACTCTTCAAACTATTCCACAAAATAGAGACAGAAGGGACACTGCCCAACTCGTTCTTTGAAACCACAATTATGCTGATACCTAAACCACAAAAAGATCCAACAAAGAAAGAGAACTACAGGCCAATTTCTCTTATGAATATAGATGCAAAAATACTAAATAAAATTCTTGCCAACCGAATCCAAGAGCATATCAAAACGATCATTCACCATGATCAAGTAGGCTTCATTCCAGGAATGCAGGGATGGTTCAATATACGGAAATCCATCAATGTAATCCACTACATAAACAAACTAAAAGAAAAAAACCACATGGTCATCTCATTAGATGCTGAAAAAGCATTTGACAAAATTCAGCATCCTTTCATGCTAAAAGTCTTGGAAAGAGCAGGAATTCAAGGCCCATACCTAAACATAGTAAAAGCAATCTACAGCAAACCAGTAGCCAACATCAAAATAAATGGAGAGAAACTTGAAGCAATTCCACTAAAATCAGGGACTAGACAAGGCTGTCCTCTCTCTCCATATCTTTTCAATATAGTACTTGAAGTTCTAGCAAGAGCAATCAGACAACATAAGGAAGTCAAAGGGATACAAATTGGAAAGGAAGAAGTCAAAGTATCATTATTTGCAGATGATATGATAGTCTACTTAAGCGATCCAAAAAACTCCACCAGAGAACTTCTACAGCTGATAAACAACTTCAGCAAAGTGGCTGGTTATAAAATTAACTCAAGCAAATCAGTAGCCTTCTTGTACTCAAAGGACAAGCAGGCTGAGAAAGAAGTTAGGGAAATAACACCCTTCACAATAGCCACAAACAACATAAAGTACCTTGGCGTAACTCTAACCAAACAAGTGAAAGATCTGTATGACAGGAACTTCAAGTCCCTGAAGAAAGAAATCGAAGAAGACCTCAGGAGATGGAAAAATATTTCTTGCTCCTGGATTGGCAGGATCAATATAGTAAAAATGGCCATCTTGCCAAAAGCAATATACAGATTCAATGCAATCCCCATCAAAATCCCAACTCAATTCTTCATAGATCTAGAAAGAGCAATTCTCAAATTCATCTGGAGCAACAAAAAACCCAGGATAGCTAAAACTATTCTCAACAATAAAAGGACTTCTGGGGGAATCAATATCCCTGACCTCAAGCAGTACTACAGAGCAATTGTGTTAAAAACTGCATGGTATTGGTACAGCAACAGGCAGGTAGATCAATGGAATAGGATTGAAGACCCAGAAATTAACCCACAGACTTATGGTCACTTGATCTTTGATAAAGGAGCCACAACCATCCGGTGGAAAAAAGATAGACTTTTCAAAAAATGGTGCTGGTTCAACTGGAGGTCAACATGCAGAAGAATGCGAATTGACCCACTCTTATCTCCTTGTACTAAGATCAACTCCAAGTGGATCAAGGACCTCCACATAAAACCAGACACACTGAAACTATTAGAAAAGAAACTTGGGAAGACCCTGGAGGACATGGGCACAGGGGTAAAGTTCCTGAACAGAACACCAATAGCTTATGCTCTAAGATCAAGAATTGACAAATGGGACCTCATAAAATTACAAAGTTTCTGTAAGGCAAAGGACACTGTCAGAAAGACAAAACGGCAACCAACAACGTGGGAAATGATCTTCACCAACCCCACATCCGACAGAGGGCTAATATCCAATATATACAAAGAACTCAAGAAGTTAGACCCCAAAGAACCAAATAACCCTATCAAAAAATGGGGTACAGAGCTAAACAAAGAATTTTCACCAGAAGAAATTCGGATGGCCGAGAAACACCTTAAGAGATGTTCAACATCATTAGTCATCAGGGAAATGCAAATCAAAACAACCCTGAGATTCCACCTCACTCCAGTCAGAATGGCTAAGATTAAAAACTCGAGAGACAACAAGTGCTGGCGAGGATGTGGAGAAAGAGGAACACTCCTCCACTGTTGGTGGGATTGCAAAATGGTAAAACCACTCTGGAAATCAGTGTGGTGGTTCCTCAGAAAATTGGGCATGCCACTCCCAGAGGACCCTGGCATACCACTCCTGGGCATATACCCAGAGGATTCCCCTGCATACAACAAAGATACATGCTCCACTATGTTTATAGCAGCCTTGTTTATAATAGCCAGAAATTGGAAGGAGCCCAGATATCCCTCAAAGAGGAATGGATACAGAAAATGTGGTATATTTATACAATGGAGTACTACTCAGCAATTAAAAATAATGAATTCATGCAATTTGTAGGTAAATGGTTAGATCTGGAAACTATCATCCTAAGTGAGCTAACCCAATCACAAAAGAATACACACGAAATGCAATCACTGATAAGTGGATATTAATGAGCCCAGAAGCCCTAAATACTCAAGGCACAATTAGCAAGTCAAATGACTCTCAAGAAGAAAAAAAGAAGAGGACCCTGGGCCTGTAAAAATTGGATCCAGTATTGTAGACCCAGAACAGAGAAATCGTGGGGGGGGGGAAAGAGTGGGGAATAGCATGGGGGGAGAGGAATTATGGGACATATGGTGGGGGGTACCTGGGAAAGGGGAAAGCCTTTGGAATGTAAACAAAGAATATAGAAAATAAAAAAAAAATTTATTGAAGAAACATTATCATATAAAGTTAAACACTAGTATTGATTAGAATTTATCAGTCCAGGAATTTATATAATTATAGCTTATTCTCCTCCATCTTTATAGAATATGTCTGTGACATTGTAAGCATATCTGTTCTCCCATCTTAATCAAATATAGTATACACACCACCTCTTCTGACTTTCACTTTATCATCACTGTTTTGATAATCTTTACTTTCCTTCCAAAGAATTGAAGTCAATGTCTGCAAGAGGCAACTGTACGTCCATGTTCATTGCATAACCTCACAATAGGGCAAACAGTCTAAAACCCTGGCTGATGGAACCAGAAAAAGTTGAGGCTTACACACAACAAACATAAACATAATATCAGAGAACAAATTCAACAGGTCATTGTTGTAAAGAAATAAGCTAGTTATAGATCTGTTATTCTTGAAGAGCACCTGAATATTTCCCTGAGTACAGTCTTTCACATCTGGCTTAATTTCATCAAGTACTATTAAATAAACCCACTTTGCTAAATAAAGATTATTGTGTGATATAGTCCTACTAAGAACATATTCTGACAGTTTTGAGAGCATAAAAATAACATTGGAAGAATATTTTTGTGATAGCTACGGCATCCTGAGGCATCTGCTGAATGTGCAAACACACAGCATGGCCTCTACATTCTGAGCACAGTTGTCTTCTATAACAAGTAGCTTTACATTCTGATCACCTTTATCTTCCACAGAACATGGTCTTTATTTACAGGTCACCGTTATCCTCTACATTGTGATCAACTTTATCCTTCTCCTGAGCCTTGCGTGGCCCATGTGGCAACTGAGTGACATGATCAGGGGACTGGGACCCCTGATATGAGTCTCCATGAATGTCAATGGCTGCTGTGGGCATAAACTTGTTTATGTAATAAACAAAATATACATATTTTCACTTTCCTCTGAAGAATGTCCTCCCTGTTAATGTTAATGATTCCATGATAATCAGAAACAGCAGGAGTCCAGAAGGTGAGGGTTTAGCTATGGTTCAGCAAAATGGTAAATGCTGGGAACTTCAGGACAGCCCTTAAGGCCATGGAAAAGACCCATACATATATGAGTTTGAAATTATGCACTTCCTCAACTATGCAAAATAGAAGGATGTAATATGAATTATGAGGGGCTTCATGAATCTCAAGGAACAAAGGAATCTGTAATAATGAGCCAACTTGTCCAAAAGATACAAAGGCAGGGAGATACCAAGGTAGGCAGATTTCTGAGTTCAAGGTTAGCCTGAGCAAGACTAGGTCGAAGTGTAGTAGAAATGGTAAATTCAGGGTAGGGTCCCACCTAATTAGTTTATCTTTTGTGTTTAACAAAGGTGGACAGATCTATATATTCTTTTGCAAGGAAAAAAAACAAACAAACAAATGTTTTTTGTCTCTTTGGAATTGAAGGGTTGGGGTCTCATGATACTGATTCATAAGATAATCAGAAGGAAACCTGAAGTAAATGACTGTATTGATATGTAAAATAAAAAGATTGAACCTCCGTTCTGCAAGGGATGAGCTATCAAGAGAATTTTGTTGGATAAACAGGGAGAACTTGTTGGAGAACGACAGACAGATGACAGACAGACACTCACACACAGACATGCACACATGAGGAAGCAGGACATGGACAGAGTGATCTCTTAGAACAGCAAGCAAGCAAAATATAGACAGAGAAATCTCCAGGGAGAAAGCAGAACATGGGGAGTGGAAAAGCTGGATCAAGCAGATGATAGGTCCTCTGCTTAGATCCTCAAATTGATTTCTAGTCATTCATTTCGCTGCTCCCAGACACCCCTTCTCTCAGAACTGCTCTCCAGGTTGAGGCTGGTTCTTGGCCATCCTCCACACAGCATGGCTTCTACATTCTGATGTCTGTTACCTTCCAGATCAGTTGAGTTCTAGGAGACTTTTGTTCCTTGTTATGTTTTTGTTCTATTCTCTTAAAAACATTAAGCATGCATGGAATCTACAAGAAACTGAAAAGTGGAATTTTACTTATTTCTCGTCTGCTTTTCTCTGACAAGTGGCCAGAGTGGATTTGTTCTATTGTATGAGCAAGCAACTGACTTCAGTCTTCTCAGCCTAATGAGAATATGGCAGGCAGAGCTTCACCTTACCGTCTGTACTTGTTAGGAACGGCTTCAAGGCAAGATCAGGGCTGTTATGGAGCTCTCTGGTTCACTGTCCTTATCACGCGTTCAGAACAACTTGTTGCCCTAAATCTAAAACTACTTGTGTCAAGTCTCTGTTCATGCTTATGCAATATTTTAACAGTTAGAGATATCTTTCTGTCTAAAACTCCTTCAGAACAGAAGATATGAATCAGTGAATAGGATTCAGTTGTGAAAGTTGTGAGTGTGTGTGTGTGTGTGTGTATACACTGTATATTCACTCAATTCATACATTTATATGGGAATATACATATATATTCACAATTCATATGTATACAAATATACATATGTGAATATACATATCACATATAAATGAATTCACATATATATGTGAATATTATATGTGTGTGAATATATAATATATACATATACATACATATATATATATATATATGTATATATATTTCTGGACACATACATACACACATATATTGTTCTGGACATTGATATAGATTTAAAATAAACCTGTGGACATTTCCTATAGGGACATCTTCTGGTATGGAGTCTTTGCAGTTCCAAATTAGTCCACTAAAGTGGTATGGTGAAAGAAATATCATCATTGTGTTAAACACTTAGAAAGAAATTCATATTTGACTAATATTGTTAGAAAGCCATACTATTGTTTCATGTAACATCATAATAACAGGTGAGTAAATTTCAGCTTCAACGTGTAATGAACTTTACAAAAGTCACACAGCTGATATGTTTGAGATCTAATTCATAAATACAGATCTTGTGATGGAACAGCATTCCTACACTTTTTCTGTCTTCTGATGATGCTTATAAGCAGAAGATATTTAATGAAACCTATTTATATAATTCTTTCACTCCATTTAACATGACATAATGAAAAAGTAGATATTGGTAGTTTTTATATCATTTTAATTATTCTTTCATGTTCTCAAGCTCTAGTACATGAATTCACCCCTAATTGTAATTAAACTCATAACAAATTTTTCCATGTGAAATAAATACATTTTATGCCCTAAAATATTATATGTCATTCTATATAGTGATTTATTTGAAGACAGAAGCAGATAAAAGCAAAAATTATATATCACATTTATATTTCAAATAATTTTAAACATACAGAAAATAGAATGCTATTTATATGCAAAGAAATAGCTTTCATTATATCTTTGAAAGTATTTTTTTATTTATCGTAGATCAAGATCTATATATTCAGTGTTCATTAAACAATATGACAAATGATAATATTGACAGGGTGAGAGGTGTAAGTTCTTTCTGTTTCATGAAAATTCAAAGAGCAAGTAACAACCAGACTGAAATAAACAAAGGTCTATGAAAGAAGTAAAGCATGAAAAATATTGGATGAAATTATTCACAGAAATACCATGAAGTAGAAATGGTAAAAGAAGGCAAGGGTTTTCAGATGTTCTAATAATATGAACAAAAACATTTCAAAACTTGAAATAATCTGTAGCCGATTATAACTGGCACTTGCTGTGTGAACTGTTTCCCAAAAGAAAAACGAATGTTTATTGGAGATAAGGCATCAACAAGAGAACACAGGAACAGTTCCACCCAAGTGTGGTCTGTAGACCCACAGCATTAATTTGAGTACGTAGAGGAGAATATGGAAGAGGATAAGTGTGAAGTTATTTACACATGCATTGGCAATTTCAAACAAACCGCCACCATTCAGATTGCCTGCCTCACAGCATCTACTCATGTGGAGACCAAGAAAGGTTAACCAAAACTAAAGATGCTTGAAAATATATTAGGCAATTCACATTAAATAGTAAACTATTTTTAAAGTATACCATAAAAAACTGACAACCAAATTTAATTATTTTTGAAAAGGTAGTCAATGTCCCTACCAAAAGATCCAAAAGATGTATTGTGTTATTTAATAAAATCTAAGCACCAGACCAGTTATATCTCTCCAGGAAGGTATTGGTAAAAGCATATAACGTTCTCCAAAACAATGCACATTATTGTTATTTTCGTTGCTTATCTAACATAAGAATAAGGTAAAAATATGTTGCGAAAAACACTGCACACTTTGGTGACTGGACATAAATAAATCTCTTTAAAAGCAGGAATTTTCTCCCTACAGGCTGGTTTTTAACTGTGCCCTAGGAGCATACACAGGCTTCTCAGGAGAAAAAACATCAATGGTTTTCACCAGCACAGGACTTTTGCATATTACAATAGTAACTTGTCAAACAAGACAGCTTTAAATTTTAATTTTGACACTATAATTACATTTCCCCCTTCACTTTCCTCTTCCCAACACTGCCTCCATATACTGCCTTCTAATGTTATCCTGTGTGGTCCATTAATGTCAGTATATGTGTTTGCAGGGCTAGCTGTTTGGTACAACCAATTGATGTGCTGTTACAAGGCGAAGATTATTTTTCCAACTTCCTTCATTTCTTAGTTGTCTACAGTTCCATCTGTAGCCACCTTGAACTTTTCACCACCCACTTTGGCAAATTAAATGGTATCACATGTGAACTGCTCAAGTTTGGATGCGGCTGCTGCCGAGACTTAATGGACAGTGTCCATATTACTCGGTGACACAATCTCATAAAAAATATCCCTGAACTCCCAGCTCTTAGAATATTTCTGCTGCCTATGCACCTCTTCTGAAATATATCTGGACACTTAGGTGCAGGATTGTTTTCTGTTTGGGTTTTGTTTGGTGGGTTTCCCAAGAACTGGAGCTAGGCTGTCCCTAAAACAGTTGCCTATCTATGGAATCCATTCCCCTAACTGTCTGGATGACCTTGTCTGGCCTCTGTGGGAGAGGAGAAGCCTAATCTGACAGACATGGTGCACTAAGGTCAGGGATACACTGAGGCCAATGTGTGTGTGTGTGTGTGTGTGTGTGTGTGTGTGTTTCACCCTCTAGGAGAAGGGAATGGGAGATGGTAGATTGTGTGAGGGGGGACTGGATGTGAGGGACAGAAGGATCAGGATGCAAAAAGAATAAACAAACTAATACAATAAAATAAATATATAAAAGCATAAATAACATAATAAGCATCTCCTTAATTATGCATAATTTGTTTGTAATATGTGGCTATGAACTGTCATTTTGACAAGTCTCAGGACTTCTCTTGCACTCCTCGTCTCTGTATGCAGTAAATTATCTCATGACCACATGTGTCCTGTGTTCCCTGATTACTCCAGGACCCTTTGTGCCTGTAATTCAGCATGTATTTGTCAGCATGTTAATAGAATGAGACAGCGTGTCCCTTTGTGACTGTTTTCTTTTTGTTCAAAACAATGTGTGAATTTAAATATTAACATATATAGATGCAAATGTACATACAAAGACAATTAAAGAAAAAGAGGTCAGGGATTTGAAGGAAATCAAATTGGAGGCTGGGAGGATTTAGAGAGATGAAAGGGAAGGAGAAAATGATGTAAATGTGTTATGCCAAAAAAAGTAATTTAGAATATGATCTCCATACGAATGTTGGAGCAAAAAAATCATTTTATGAACATCTAATACAAATATTATGAAATGATTGCTAGGGTTTTATTGCAATGAAGGATACCTGGAAGGAATGTTATCATTTGGGTTGAATGAAACTCTATGTGTGACAAATCAATGTTAGTTTTTTTTATTCTTTGTTTTTATTTTCTAAATTCATTGTTTACATTCCAAAGTCTTTCCCATTTCCCAGTTCCCCGCCACCATATGTCCCATAAGTCCTCTCCCAATCTATTCCCCAATCACCCCCCCCCACCATTTCTCTGTTTTGGATCTACAAAACTGGATCCAATCTTTTCAGGCCCAGGGTGCTCTCCTTTCTTCTTCTTGGGAATCATTTGACTTGCTAATTGTGCCTTGAGAATTTAGGGCTTCTGGGCTCATTAATAGCCACTAATCAGTGATTGCATTTCTTGTGTACTCTTTTGTGATTGAGTTAACTTGCTTAGGATGATATTTTCCAGATCTAACCATTTGCCTACAAATTGCATGAATTCATTATTTTTAATTGCTGAGTAGTATTCCATTGTATAAATATACCACATTTTCTGTATCCATTCCTCCTTTGAGGGATATCTGGGCTCCTTCCAACTTCTGGCTATTATAAACAAGGCTGCTATGAACATTGTGGAGCATGTGTCTTTATTGTATGCAGGGGAATCTTCTGGGTATATGCCCAGGAGTGGTATGCCAGGGTCCTCTGGAAGTGACATGCCCAATTTTCTGAGGAACTGCCAAACTGATTTCCAGAGAGGTTTTACCATTTTGCAATCCCACCAAGAGTGGAGGAGTGTTCCTCTTTCTCCACATCCTCGCCAGCACCTGTGGTCTTTTGAGTTTTTAATCTTAGCCATTCTGACTGGTGTGAGGTGGAATCTCAGGATTGTTTTGATTTGAATTTCCCTGATGACTAATGATGCTGAAAAATCTCTTAAGGTGTTTCTCGGCCATTCAAATTCCTTCTGGTGAAAATTCTTTGTTTAGCTCTGTGCCCCATTTTTTGATAGGGTTATTTGGTTCTTTGGGGTCTAACTTCTTGAGTTCTTTGTATATATTGGATAATAGCCCTCTGTTGGATGTGAGGTTGGTGAAGATTTTTTTCCCACTTTGTTGGTTGCTGTTTTATCCTTCTGATGGTGTCCTTTGCCTTACAGAAACTTTGTAATTTTATGAGGTCCCATTTGTCGATTCTTGATCTTAGAGCATAAGCTATTGGTGTTCTGTTCACAAACTTTCCCCTTGTGCCCATGTCCTCCAGGGTCTTCCCAAGTTTCTTTTCTAATAGTTTCGGTGTGTCTGGTTTTATGTGGAGGTCCTTGATCCACTTGGAGATGATCTTAGTACAAGGATATAAGAATGGGTCGATTCGCATTCTTCTGCATGTTGACCTCCAATTGAACCAGCACCATTTGTTGAAAAGGCTATCTTTTTTCCTATGGATGGTTGTGGCTTCTTTATCAAAGATCAAGTGACCATAAGTCTGTGGGTTCATTTCTGGGTCTTCAATCCTATTCCATTGATCTACTTGTCTGTTGCTGTACCAATACTATGCAGGTTTTAACACAATTGTTCTGTAGTACTGCGTGAGGTCAGGGATATTGATTCCCCCAGAAGTCCTTTTATTGTTGAGAATAGTTTTAGCTATCCTGGGTTTTTTGTTGCTCCAGATGAATTTGAGAATTGCTCTTTCTAGATCTATGAAGAATTTATTTGGGATTTTGATGGGGATTGCATTGAATCTGTAGATTGCTTTTGGTAAGATGTCCATTTTTACTATATTGATCCTGCCATTCCAGGAGCAAGAAATATTTTTCCATCTTCTGAGGTTTCCTTCGATTTCTTTCTTCAAGGACTTGAAGTTCCTGTCATACAGATCTTTCACTTGTTTGGTTAGTTACACCAAGGTACTTTATGTTGTTTGTGGCTATTGTGAAGGGTGTTATTTCCCTAACTTTTTACTCAGCCTGCTTGTCCTTTGAGTACAGGAAGGCTACTGATTTGCTTGAGTTTATTTTATAAGCAGCCACTTTGCTGAAGATGTTTATCAGCTGTAGAAGTTCTCTGGTGGAATTTTTTGGGTCGCTTAAGTAAACTATCATATAGTCTGCAAATAATGATAGTTTGACTTCTTCCTTTCCAATTTGTATCCCTTTGACTTCCTTATGTTGTCTAATTGCTCTCTCTAGAACTTCAAGGACTATATTGAAAAGATATGGAGAGAGAGGGCAGCCTTGTCTAGTCCCTGATTTTAGTGGGATTGCTTCAAGTTTCTCTCCATTTAGTTTGATGTTGGCTACTGGTTTGCTGTAGATTGCTTTTACTATGTTTAGGTATGGGCTTTGAATTCCTGCTCTTTCCAAGACTTTTAGCATGAAAAGATGCTGAATTTTGTCAAATGCTTTTTCAGCATCTAATGAGATGACCATGTGTTTTTTTTCTTTTAGTTTGTTTATGTAGTGGATTACATTGATGTATTTCCATATATTGAACTATCCCTGCATCCCTGGGATGAAGCGTACTTGATCTTGGTGAATGATCATTTTGATGTGCTCTTGGATTCGGTTAGCAAGAATTTTATTTAGTATTTTTGCATCGATATTCATAAGGGAAATTGGCCTGTAGTTCTCTTTCTTAGTTGGATCTTTGTGTGGTTTGGTGTCAGCGGAATTGTGGCTTTGGAGAACGAGTTGTGCAGTGTCCCTTCTGTTTCCATTTTGTGGAATAGTTTGAAGAGTATTGGTGTTAAGTCTTCTTTGAATGTCTGGTAGAATTCTGCACTAAAACCATCAGGTCCCATACTTTTTTTGGTTGGGAGGCTTTCTATAACCCCTTCTATTTCTTTAGGGGTTATGGGACTATTTAGCAGATCTAATTGATCTTGATTTAATTTTGGTATTTGGTATCTGTCTAGGAAATTGTCCATTTCCTCCAGAATCTCCAGTTGTATTGAGTATAGACCGCTTTAGTAGGATCTGACGATCTTTTCAATTTCCTCAGTTTCTGTGGTTATGTCCCCCTTTTCATTTCTAATTTTGTTAATTTGGATACTGTCTCTGTGTCCTTTGGTTAGTCTGGCTAAGGGTTTATCTATCTTGTTGATTTTCTCAAAGAACCAGCTCTTGGTTTTGTTGATTCTTTGTATGGTTCTCTTTGTTTGTACTTGATTGATTTCAGTCTTTAGTTTGATGATTTCCTGTCTTCTACTCCTCCTGGGTGAATTAACTTCTTTTTCTTCCAGGCCTTCAAGGTGTGCTGTTAAGCTGCTAGTGTATGCTCTCTCCAGTTTCTTTTTGGATGCACTTAGAGCTATGAGTTTTCCTCTTAGCACTGCTTTTATAGTGTTCCATAGATTTGGGTAGGTTGTACCTTCATTTTCATTGAATTCTAAAAAGTCTTTGATTTCTTTTTTTATTTCTTCCTTGACCAATTTGTCATTGAGCAAAGTATTGTTCAGTTTCCATGTGTATGTGGGCTTTCTGTTGTTTTTGTTGAATCCAATTTGTCCAAAGTTTCGATTAGTTTCACTGTGTCCCTGTTTAGTTTCTGCTTTCCTGTTGGGTCCACTGGGGAGAGTGGAGTGTTGAAGTCTCCCACTATTATTGTGTTAGGTGCAATGTGTGCTTTAAGCTTTAGTAAGGTTTCTTTTATGAATGAGGGTGCCCTTGCATTTGGAGCATAGATGTTCAGTATTGAGAGCTCTTCTTGGTGGATTTTCCCTTTGACCAGCAAGAAGTGACCTTCCCAGTCTCTTTTGATGATTTTAGGTTGAAAGTCAATTTTATCTGATATTAAAATGGCTACTCCGGCTTGTTTCCTGAGACCATTTGCTTGTAAAATTGTCTTCTAGTCTTTTACTCTAAAACAGTGTTTGTCTTTAACACTGAGATGTGTTTCCTGTAGGCAGCAAAATGTAGGGTTCTGTTTCCATATCCAGTCTGTTAGTCTATGTCTTTTTATTGGGGAATTGAGTCCATTGACGTTAAGAGATATTAAGCAATAGTAATTATTACCTCCAGACATTTTTGAAATTATATTTATTTATCTCATTTATATTTTATATTCGAGAGATTATCTTCTTTTGGGTTTGATGAGAGGAGGTTTCTATCTTGCTTCTTCTGGAGTGTGGTTTCCCTCCTTGTGTTGGTGTTTTTCCCCTATTATCCTTTGTAGGGCTGGGTTTGTGGAATGCTATTGTGCAAATTTGGTTTTGTCGTGGAATACCTTGGTTTCTCCATCTATGGCGATTGAGAGTTTTGCTGGGTATAGTAGTTTTGGCTGAAGTTTGTGTTCTCTTAGAGTCTGCATGAGATCTGCCCAGGATCTTCTAGCTTTCATGGTCTCAGGTGAGAAGTCTGGTGTAATCCTGATAGGTCTTCCTTCATATGTTACTTGGCCTTTTTTTGTTGCTGCCCTTAATATTCTTTCTTTGTTTAGTACGTTTGTGGTTTTGATTAATATGTGATGGGATGTATTTCTGTTCTGGTCCAGTCTGTTTGGAGTTCTGAAGGCTTCTTGTATATTCATGGGCATCTCTCTCTTTAGGTTGGGGAAGTTTTCTTCCATAATTTTGTAGAAGATATTTACTGGCCCTTTATGTTGTATATCTTCCCTCTCATCTATGCCTATAATCCTTAGGTTTGGTCTTCTTATTGTGTCCTGGATTTCCTGGATGTTTTGGGTTACAAGCTTTTTGCATTTTGTATTTTCTTTGACTGTTGAATCAATGGTTCCTATGGTATCTTCGGCATCTGAGATTCTTTCTTCTATCTCTTGTATTCTATTGTTTATATTTGCATCTATGGCCCCTGATTTCTTCCTAAGGTTTTCTATCTCCAAAGTTGTCTCCCTTTGCGATTTCTTAGTTGTTTCTACTTCTGTTTTAGATCATGGATGGTTTTGCTCTGAGCTTCCACTTGCTTGTTTGTATTTTCATGTATTTCTTTAAGAGGTTTTTGTGTTTCTACTTTCATGACTTTTAATTGTTGGTCCATGTTCTCCTTTATTTCTTTAAATGATTTTTGTACTTCTTCCTTATTGCCTCCTAATTTTTGATCCATATTCTCCTGAATTTCTTTAAGTGATTTTTGTGTTTGCCTTGAAAGGGCTTCATATTTTTGATCCATTTTCTCCTGTATTTCTTTAAGAGATTTATCTATGTGTTCTGCTATCAGCATCCTGACCAGTGATTTTAGATCCAAATCTTGTTTTTCTGGTGTGGTGGGGTATCCGGGACTTACTGCTGTCGGGGTGCTGGGTTCAGATGCTGCCATATTGCCTTGATTTCTGTTAGTAACGTTCCTACATTTGCCTTTTGCCATCTGGTTATCTCTGGCCTTAGATGGTCTTGTAGTCACTTGCTGGTGCTTGAACCTCCTGTTGGCTCAAAAGGCTATTTCCCCACCACTGGATGACTGGATTTTCCCTGGCACAGATTGCTGATGTGTTGTTCTCCTCTTGGTTGCTGTTGGACCCCTGGTGTATCTTGCTCTGAGCAATGTTGTATTCGGATATCACTGTGGACCTGATGCTGTTTGTCTTCTCTGGATCTGTTTGCTTAGTTCAGTCAGTAGCAAGGATGCTGTCTGAGGCCTTGGGGAGTAGGGAGCATCCAGTGTGGAGTGCAGGGACTCCCAGAGGGCCAGGAACCCACACCCTGGTGGAACACAAGAACTGCTGCTCTGTCAAGCTCCTGTTCTTAGATGACTGGCTTGCAGCCAAGTTCTCCCGAGAGCTTAAGCTTGGGGCATCTTGATATGTGTTTCTGCCTGCTCGGTCTAAGCACCCGCCACCAAAATGGCCGAAGATGAGCAGAGTGCAGGGTTCCCCTCAGAGCGCAGAGCTCACGCCTGGTTGGGGCCCAGGAACCCTGCTCCGCCCAGTTTGCTGCCAGGTGGTCTTGTGCCCCCAAAGATTCAGAGTTCTGGGTATCACAGATACCTGGCTCCGCTCTCCTTATTCGGGACCACTGCAAGGATGCCGGTGGTGGCCGCTGGATGTGGGGAGTGCTCAATGTTACTTTTAAGTCTGATGACTATAGACATAAATGTTGGACTGTCTTTACTGAATCTTTTCACTTCTTTTCTTATGCAAGTATGTGAGTTCTAGAGGCCTTTTACTTAATCCATTGGAGTACACGTGTGTTTAGGAAAGGAGATTAAGTGGAAACAACCTAATTTGAATCTTCCATTGCTCCTGTTAGCTTGTTTCGGCTCTGCATACAGAATGTCTCTTGGCTGGAGTGTTAGTGCTGAAGTAAAGGAGTGGCTTGGCAGCCCATTGTCTAAGTGCAATCAGGCACCTAGCAACGCTGGCTTTCTATGCAGGCATCCTGTGTTTGGAAACAGCCATTCCCTCTACAATGAAGTAGTTGATTGCTCATTTACTGTTCTCATGTGGAGACCAGGGGGTGCCCGTGCTACACCTGAACCAAGGTGTAATTTGGTAGCAAGGGAATGCTGTTTTAAATGTCATTTGGCCTGATCGGTTGGCACTTTGTTTTATTTAGTGTGAATTCCATAGACTTTTTGCCTCTACCCTACTTTCTCCATAGTGATTATCAATGGCCATTATTCTAGCTCCATAATTATTAAATAGTAGAAAAATATGTGCAATGCATATCAGCAATTACAAATAAAAATAATAGAATTAAAAAAAATTAAAAGACATGTAGCAAAAAGACTAAAAGTTAGAAATACCTTATACTTGGATTTACATCTTTTTTTTTCAGAAATCTACCATGCATTCAACAAAATGGCATATATTTCAAAATATTTTGAGTGTGTCAAATATTGAACTAAGCCTATAGCGACAGGTATTTAATTAAAATACAGCTACAGATATTTTCCGATATTTGTAAAAGGTAAATGTAAATGTAAACTGAAATTAATATTCTTAGAAGTGTGGAGAGAGCCGGTGGTGGTGGCAAACGCCTTTAATCCCAGTACTTGGGAGGCAGAGGCAGGCAGATTTCTGAGTTCGAGGCCAGCCTGGCCTACACAGTGAGTTCCAGGACAGCCAGGGCAACACAGAGAAACCCTGCCTCAAAAAAAAAAGTGTGGAGAGCATATCTGTGCATTCTATAGTTATGTCAACTGTTAATTTAAAAACCTATGGCCTATAGGAAAGGGTAGAACAGAAGGTGGAGCATCCAGAAGGCAGAAAGGATTTTGGGAAAGAACCTGGTGTGACAGATTGGCCTCAGGGAGATGTGACTGACTGGGTGCATGGTACTTGAGCACACAGAGCCAGCCAAGTGGCAGAATGTAAGATAAAATATGTGTGTTATTTTAAACTATGATCTGGTCAGAGAAGAGCCTAACTATGTGGACAATGTATTTGTAAATATATTTTGAGTCTGAGTCTTATTTCTAGAAAGCATGGGACTGAGAGGAAGAACAAAACTTAACCGCAATATAGAAGGAAAATTTCAGAAAGACAGAAACATTGACTGGGTTAACATTAATATTAGTAACTTATAAAAATTTCATTATCCACCATTTATATTTAAATATAAATCACGACATTGCTCTTAAGAAAGAAAATATTTCTAAATTCCAAGTTACTGTAAAAAATGTAAAATGTATTTAAAAGATTCAAAGAAAATATGTAGGTGATAACTTACATATAATAAAATACATTGAAAACAGTCTGACAGTGAAATTGATATGTTCTATGCCTGAACAAAAAGTGTTTTTTTATGAACCCAACTGATAGAAATCTTATATTTTGAATATTTTTTATTTGATCAAAAAACTTCAATAACAACTATAGCCTCAAACTTTGCATTAACAAGTTATGCTTATTACAAGTGATTTATTCCTTTTATAGTGTAGGTCAAAGGGAAAAAATTAAATTATCCCTAAAAAGTAATCTGTAGGACTTTTGCCAAATGTACCATAACTATGTCATTTATACATGTTCTACAGTACAATGGAACTTCAACAAAATTTAGATTTGGGTGTAGGGTAGGGTTGCAACCTAAACACAGTTAATTACATTAGGTCAGTGGTGTAGAAAATTAATGATGAGTTTATTCAAAATGTAATCCATATACTACATTGCTCACTCATAGTGGTTTATTTTAGCAGGGAAGGTACATTTAAATGAGAAGAATATTTAAGTTGGCAAGTTTGTGCAGATATAAATGTTCTTTTTTCATGTTATCATTTTTTATCTATTTTTTATTCGATATATTCTTCATTTACATTTCCTGGATCCTCCCTCCCTGAAAGTCCCATAAGCCCTCTTCCCTCTCCCTCTTCCCCAATCCCCCCTTCCCACTTCCCTGTCTTGGTATTCCCCTACATTCTTAGGCAAGTGGGGAGAACTGGAGAATGTCATAAATATTCTTTACAATACTACTGAGCTTTATTTTTTACAGCCCAAGCAAAAGGGGAAAGAAGAGGAAAAGAGGAAGAAACAACAGACAAACAACACAATTCTGTCTTCCTCTGACTTTATATTGCATCACACCTGGTCTAGCTTCCTGGCTCTCAGATTCATTGTTTTTGCAAACTTCCTTGTCTACATTACACCTCCTTAAGACCTTGAAGCAGCTCCTTATAGTACTACTCTTTCTCTAAATACTCTTACCCTCTGAATGCTTTTCTTTCCGTAATTCTAACGGAGTCTTTACTTATGTTCACTAACCACCTCTAAATCTACACAGAAATGTTCAGGAAATTCAGTAAAGTTCTTTGTATTCAAGTCTGCGGCAGTATCCAAATCTGAGCTGAGCTCTATCCCATGTAAAATTTCAATATGCCTTGGATGAGGCAGAGGATTGGCAAAGGCTTTCATTCATAAACACTCGGGTTCTTGGATCGCAGCCAACTGCTGAGCAATGAGGCAATGCTCATTGTAGCTGCAGTCTGAGGAAGATATCCCCACAAGACAGACGAGAGCAAGATGACAGGCATGGCTGCATGCTTGCAAGGCAAGGAGAGAAAATACCAGCGCACAGTATGCAGAAAACAGCCTGCAAGTGTTCGCTGAGGCTGTGTTTCACATCACAGCACACACGGCTGCGGAAATGAGAGGGGCCGCAGTGGGAAACTGTCACAGGCAGCACTAATGTGTGATTCACACGGAGTAAAGCCATCAGTTATCCCACGGGGAATAGGGAAGTGACAATTGCATGGACATATCACCTTCCCTTGCCACTGAGGTTTTGAAACTTACAAGAAGTGCAAAGAAAATTAGCTGTCTTGCTGCATATTTAGACTTAGAAACATTATTGCTACTGTCTTAAAATTATCAAAATCAATGTATTACAAATATCCTATTAGAAGGCAGGATCTATTTTTCGCACAAAATGTTGATAAATACATGTTTAATAAGTGAATAGATATAGATCGACAGATTGATGATAACTCATAGATAAATGATACAAATAGACAGATGATACATATAGATAAATATGGAGATATAGGTTATTACACAATCCTCAAAGAAGTCTTAATTTAGTTATTTTGGCTATATGTGATATTTGTAACTACTATTTACATATTCCTACGACAATTTCCCTTGATTTTCTGCTTGATTTTGAATGATATTATTGAATTCAATACATTTCAGAATTTGAAAGCTTCAGAACCACAAACACTGGAATAAAATAGTATTATTAAGGAAACTGTTCTATAGTAGAGATAAGATTTTCAAATATATTACATTTACTAAGATATTTAAATAAATATTGATATTTGATTAAATAAAAACAGTTGTTCTGTTACTAGGTCTCTTGGAGTAATGCTGAATTCTTCACAGTACTCTGGAAGTTCATAACTCCTAATCCCCAGCTCTGATGAAAGGGATTTGGATCATCAGCTTGTGACAGTGTCAGTTTAGAACACTGGCAAATATCACAGATATTTAGATTCCATCTTTTCTCTTCTACTAGTAAACGACATTCCAGAATTTAAATTCTTTGTTTTTAATCTGCCATCTGCAATGTCACAAGATACCACAAATACTTCTTGTCTGTAGTTATTTTTCATTCCCTTCCTCATATTAAATTACTACTTTTATAATAAAATCTCAATTGATATATTTTGGTTTTGTGCTAGAATTTCTTATAGAATGTTGGTTAAAATAATACATATATAAAAAAGTATACTAACAATCAGTATAAAAAATAGAGGGACTAAGAACATAATACTTTCTAGTGACTTTCAATTTTTAATGTAGTTTTTGATTTGTCAAGATCAAAGTGTATGAATCAGTCAGTTACCAAAGAAATAAAATTCCACAATCTAAATAATGCTGAGACTATTTTCATAATTTCTTCCTTATGAACTAAAACAAAGATTCAGAGAAAGATCTAAAATCATATGTTGAGTGTGTCTTATTAGATAATAGGTGTTACAAAATTTTCATTGTCATTTGTAGGAAGGAGCCTTCAAAGCAGGTACAATAGTACTTTATATTTTGTAGTGAATTCTCATTTTTATAATATTAGAATCTGAATAGGTAATGAGTTCACTTTCTTTTTTTATTGGATATATTCTATATTTACAATTCATTTCCCTTTTTCTGGTTCCCCACCCACAAGGGTCCCACATGCCCTTTTCCCTCCCCCTGCTTTCACCTGAAGAAATTCGGGTGGCTGAGAAACACCTTAAAAAAATGTTCAACATCATTAGTCATTAGGGAAATGCAAATCAAAACAACCCTGAGATTTCACCTCACACCAGTCAGAATGGCTAAGATTAAAAACTCAGAAGACATCAGGTGTTGGCGAGGATGTGGAGAAAGAGGAACACTCCTCCACTGCTGGTGGGAATGCAAGCTGGTACAACCACTCTGGAAATCAGTATGGCAGTTCCTCAGAAAACTGGACGTGGTACTTCCGGAGGACCCAGCCATACCACTCCTGGGAATATACCCAGAAGATTCCCCAGCATGCAATAGGGATACATGCTCCACTATGTTCATAGCAGCCTTATATATAATAGCCAGAAGCTGGAAAGAACCCAGAGGTCCCTCAACAGAGGAATGGATACAAAAAAATGTGGTATATATACACAATGGAGTACTATTCAGCCATTAGAAACAATGAACTCATGAAATTCTTAGAGAAATGGATGGAGCTGGAGAATGTCATACTAAGTGAGGTGACCCAGTCTCAAAAGGATACCCATGGTATGCAGTCACTGATAAGTGGGTATTAGCCTAGAATCTTGGAACACCAAAGACATAAATCACATACCAAGTGAGGTCTGACAAGAAGAAAGGAGTGGACACTGGAGCTAGAATGGACCAAAGCATCATTGTGGGGGAGTATAAGAACAGTGAGGTGGGAGGGGATGAGTTCACTTTCTTTAAATTTCAATTATATAATACTGTATGTCTTTAAATGAGTATTATTTGAACCATCATTTATTACATTGATTAATCTCGACAGATCTATAAAAATAAACATATATTAATATAATAACATTATAGTCATAGGGGAGAGGGCTTATGGGATTTTTGAGGTGGGGAACCAGGAAAGAGGACCAACATTGAAATGTAAATAAAGAATATATCTAATAAAAAACATTATATTCATAAAACTGTTTTACATACATATACTACAGTAGTACTGAAGATTGTCACTACAACTGTATTAATACCACATCAAAATCAAGACAGTCACATTTCTGCTTTTGATTTGAAATAAACATTTTTGATTTTATAATGTTTAATGCTTTGGTGTATGTTTATTAACGTGAATCGAGCATGTCATTTAATCAATAAAATTCTCTAAATATTCATTAAGCTAGAAGTTTAACCTTCAGAAAATATATATAAGTGCAAAACATAATAATTTAGAGTGATGTTAAATGAAATTAATCAGTTGAAAAAAGTCACTTAAAATCATATAAATTATATGCCCATTTTATGACTGAAACAGCTCTAATGAACAAATCCCAGTGCAGTGACTTCACATTTGACACAGCAGCAAAAAATAGCTTCAGTGGTCAGACATTTTAATATTCTCTTTTATGCTTGTAGAAAAATCTAATCAATATCTGAATGATGACATAAAAGGTTTATATTTTGACTTTACCAAAAAGAAGCAGAGTAAAAAAATCATAAAATATTAAAAATTCTACACTTTTATGAATGTATTTTGAAGTGTAGACAGTATCATTATTATTTAAGAAACAATTGGTCTGAAAAAAAAGTTACAGTTGATATATATTATATATAATTTCAGCTTCAGAGGGTAAGCTTTCAAATGCAAACCACTGGTTAAAAACCTAAGGACAAAAATGAATGTGACAGAAATGTCAAGCTGTTATCTGAAACAGAAATAGAATTCTTTAAATTTAGAGACCTTTTTTGTTTGTTTGTTTTTTGTTTTTTTGTGAAAGTTTTTTATTTGTTGTTGTTGGTTTTTTTGTGTGTTTTTAATTTACAAACTAGTCATTGTCCCATTCTTTGTTCTCCCTCCCATGGTTCCTCATCCTATCCCTCCTCTCCCCTATCCCTGAGATGATGCTCCCCCACAGCCAAGACTCCCCATCAAGTCTCTCCAACATTAAGTACATATCCCACTGAGGCCAGACCAGGGGGGTCTCTGCTACATCTGTGCCAGGGTCTTCAGACCAGCTCCTGTATGTGCCTGGTTGGTGGCTCAGTCTCTGGTCTTCCTATGGGGCTGCCCTCCTCTCTGGCTTCTTCCATCCTTGCCCTAATTCAACCATAGGTCTCGCCCTGACTTCAGTTAACAGGTTGGTTTTAAGTATCTGCCTCTGTTTCAAGTGAGCTGGAGGACCCAAGAGAAACAAACCCAATCCAGAACGCTTATAAAGGTTGGCTTCAGCTGAAACTCTGAACAAGCTTGTAGGAATTCCCCCCAGGATAACGATTTATTTCATATGCAATGCTCCTTAGTGGACAGCTGAGCTTAGCTCTTTTCCTTTCCCTCCTCTTCCTGTTCACACTTCTACTGGTTCTACTCACTTGAAGGGAACTCAACCCTGCATAAGTTGGAATCAGTCTTATTAATGTTCTCAGTGTGTGCCTGAAACTTAGGTGAAGACACTAATCATACACTTTCAAAGAAAAAAAGTAAATAAAAAGCTTCATGCCAGTGAGATGCTGTTATCTAAACCTCCTCCCTTCTTTATAAATACCCTACTTGCCCTGGTACTGAGACATTTCAAACTGGCATCTTGCTTCATCATAAACTATACTAAATCAGAGCTAAGCAAGAGCCTTTGAATGAAAGAAGGTCAAACTTTCAGATTGACAGTATTTGAACAATGGGAAAGTTTTGTTATCTCCCCTTCGAGTTAAGGTTTCTCGAGCACATAAAACTCATTCATCATTCTTAAATGAGTTAATCTGTCTACTCAGCTTCAGTAAACTATTCTTCAGCCTTATTATGAAGGGATATTGGAACTAGTCATATTGGAACTTGATATACCATGTGTGGTTGATATTCCAAGGAGGACTGCACTTGCTCTGAAGGGAAACAGAGGATGAGTGGATTTGGGGAAGAGAGAAGGTAGGGAAAGGGACTAGAAATGAAGAGGGAGGGGAAACTGCAGTTGGAATGTAATACTTGAGAAAAGAATATATTTTAAAAATATTAAAATTAGGTACATCTTCTCTCACTGATGCCAGACCAGGGAATCCTCTGCTGAATATGTGCTGGGAGTATTGTTCCAGCTAGTGTATGCTGCCTAGTTGATGACTCAGAGTCTGAGAAACCTCTGGGGTCCAGGTCAATTGACAATGCTGGTCTTAATACAGGTCCATCCTCCTCCTCAAGTTCTGGGGTAGGGACATCCTCTTGGACATTGGAGAGGAGGAATGGGATGAGGAACTGTTGGGAGCAGACCAGGAGGGAGATAAAGCTTGACTGTAAAAAAATATTAAAAAATAATATTTAGTAAAATGGTATAATAAAGGCTACATATGTACCAAAAATTCTACTAAAACCCCTTGATAAATTGTTAAAACATATATTCTGGAAATTGATGCCCTATACACCAATTAAGTATAATAGTAATTATTGACTTCTTCACAAAGTTTAAAAACTTAAAATTAAAAATATATTTGGTATATAAGATAAAATTACAATCTTAACTAATTAATGTTATGTGTTATTATAAAACTAATGTTGTCTGTGCATTGATGCATAACTTTTGTTTGTATATACAAAATAATAAAAAGACATGATAGAGGGCTAATATCCAATATATACAAAGAACTCAAAAAATTCAGACATTAAAATAACCCTATTAAAAATGGGGTACAAAGTTAAACAAATAATTCTCAACTGAGGAAACCTAAATGGTAGGGATGAACCTAAGGAAATGTTCAACAACCTTAGTCATCAGGGAAATGCAAATCAAAACAAACCTAAGAGTCCACCCCACAATAGTTAGAATGGCTAAGATCGAAAACAGATGACAGCAGATGCTGGAGAGGATGTGGAGAAAGAGGAACACTACTCCATAGCTGGTAGGATTGTAAGCTGGTACAGCTACTCTGAAAATCATTCTGGTGTTTCCTCAGAAAATTCAACATAATATTACTAGAAGACCCAGTTATACCACTCCTGGTCATATATCCAAAAGATGCTCCAATATATAACAAAGACACATGCCCCACTATGTTCATAGCAGCCTTATTTATAATAGTCAGAAGCTGGGAAGAACCCAGATGTCCTTCAATAGAGAATGGATACAGAAAATGTACATTTACACAATGGTGTATTACTCAGCTATTAAAAACAATGACTTCATTGTGTATATCTACCACATTTTTTTGTATCCATTCCTCCGTTGAGGGACATCTGGGTTCTTTCCAGCTTCTGGCTATTATAAATAAGGCTACTAAGAACATAGTGGAGCATGTATGCTTATTGCATGCTGGGGAATCTTCTGGGTATATTCCCAGGAGTAGTATGGCTGGGTCCTCCTGCAGTATCATGTCCAGTTTTCTGAGGAACCGCCAGACTGATTTCCAAAAAATGTGGTATATATACACAATGGAGTACTATTCAGCCATTAGAAACAATGAATTCATGAAATTCTTAGAGAAATGGATGGAGCTGGAGAACATCATAAGTGAGGTAACCCAGTCTCAAAAGAATATCCATGGTATGCAGTCACTGATAAGTGGATATTAGCCTAGAATATTGGAACACCAAAGACACAATTCACATACCAAATGATGTCTGACAAGATGAAAGGAGTGGACAGTGGTGCTGGAAAGGATCAAAGCATCAGTGTAGGGGAATACAAGAACAGGTAAGAGGGAAGGGGTGGAAGAGGGAGCAGGGGGAGGGAAAAGGGCATGTGGGACCTTTGGGGGTGGGGAATCAGAAAAAGGGAAATGAATTGTAAATATAGAATATATCCAATAAAAACAAAAAAATCAAACAAAAAAAAACCCCAAACAAACAAACAAACAAACAAAAAAAAAAAAAAAAAAAACCAATGACTTCAGGAAATTCTTAGGCAAATGGATGGAACTAAAAAACATCATCCTGAGTGAGGTAACCAAATCACAAAAGAACACACATGGTATGCACTCATTGGTAAGTGGATATTAGCCCAAAAGCTCAGAATGACCAATAAGCAATTCGCAGACCACATGAAGCCTAAGTAGAAGGAAAACCAAAGTATGGGTCCTTAGGTTTTTCTTAGAAGGGCTAACAAAATACTCATAGGAACAAATACAGAGCAAAGTGTGGAACAGAGACAGAAGGACCATCCAGCAACTGCCCCATCTGGGGATCCATTCCTTATACAGTCACTAAATGTAGACACTATTGTGGATGCCAAGAAGTGCATGCTGACAGGAACCTGATATAGCTGTCTCTTGAGAGGCTCTGCCAGAACCTGACATATACAGAGGTGGATGCTTGTGAATTCCCCCAGCCCTTGAAGATCTGACCCGTTGTTCTCAAAGAACAGCAGTCCAGCCACCTGACACCATCCTCCTGCAGATTAAGTAGAAACAGCCTTTGGGGGAGGGTCTGGCCTTGCCTATTTATATTGGGAGAGATTCATTAAAGTTTGAGCCTTGAGCAAGAAATCATGCTTTGACTCCATGTGTTTCTCTTGTCAACTTGTTTTCTACCCCATCTCTTCTTCCAGGAACCCAGAAGGTAGAGGCGGGCGGCTACAGAGTTGCTTACAGCCAACCATTGAACTAATCATGGGGTCCACATTGGAGGAGTTAGAGACAGTACTGGAGGAGCTGAAGGGGTTTGCAAACCCATAGGAAGAACAACAATATCAACCAACCAGAACACCAAAGGTGTAAACCACCAACCAAGGAGTACACATGGACGGACCCATGGCTCAAGCTGTGTATGTAGCAGACTATGGTCCTGTAGGGCATCAAAAGGGAGAGGAGGCCCTTGCCCTCATATAGGGGAATGGGAGGGCAGGAGGCAAGCAGGAGTGGGTGAATGTATATACACATATATATGTATATATACATATATACATATGCACATATATACATATATACACACACACACATATATGTATACATACACAAACACACACACACACAGACAGACAGACACACACATACACACACACACACATGAAATCCTTATTTGAATGAATTTCCAAAATGGCAGTTAAGAGGAAGCACAACAGTGAAATTTCATGAAAGCAGTAGGAAAACAAATATGGAAACCGCTCAGAGCTTCAAAGAATAGAACTCCCTAATTTTCTACACAGTTTCTACATTGAGTTTCATCTTTAAAATGTGAAGTCTCAATGTGAGGTACTTTGACTAAGGATTCCAGACAAGTACTAGAAGGTCAACATTGTCCTGTTGTTACTACTCAGTACACCGAGTATCTTTTATCTTGAGTCATTGTTTTTCCTGGAAAGGGGGAATATGAAACTTGTGCATTCCCATAACAACAACAAGTTTAATTCCCATTAGTAAATACAATATGATTAATAAATGAAACAATTTTGGTCTCTGAAAGAAATCTATTATGAAATGAAATTCTAGACAACACAAGTTGCTTTTTAAACTAGTGATAGTATATATGGGGATATATAATTGATTTATTAAAATAAATGATCAAGTTAATAAATATAATAGAATTGCCATGAATAAAAGAAAATTCCCATACAAAATATTCATCTTAGATTCAAAATGAGTTTTAAAAGAATAACACATGCATGTAAATGGGCAGCAAGAAATAAGTCATAAAGATACTGTGAGGATATTGACAAGTGCTTCAAATTGTCTCCATTAGAATTAGGAAAGTGATTGGGATGCAAAGAATTAGGAGTTCTATTCTTTGAATTTAAAGTAATTAGCTTTGCCTGTTTCTTCTTGTTGTTGTTTATTATAAATACTTACAAAATTACTAATAAAAGGTAATGAATATAATAAAAACATTTCATATTAGTACTGATTATATGGTAATAAGTCTGTATGGAAATATCCATGGAAAAATAAAATAAGCAAAATTGATATGCCACACTTTAGAGCAGGTACTGTACAGAAAAGTACTTGGCAAATACAAAACTTGCTCCTTAATTTTTTTTGTTTGTTTTCATTATGTGTGTGTGTGTGAGTGTGTGTGTGGTGTGTGTGGTTTTGGTTTGGTTTAATACTTTCAGGTTTACAGATATTTCTCTTTTTATAAGTTTGATATTGTGTTTTGCTATTTAATTTTTTAAAATTTTTGTTGCCAATTTTATCTGAAAATGAGAGTATTTGAAGTTTTGTGTATATGGAGGTGAAGGAGTCTAGAAGGAGTTGAATAAGGGGAAATATGTCATATAAAATATATCATAAACTTTTAAAGTAAAAAGTAAAAATAAGAAGTCTAACCTAAATTTGAATAAGGTGATATAATACAAGACAGCATATATTAATGTAATTTTCTATGTTTGTAATGGATATATTCAAATCCTTAAGCAAGAAGTTCTTTAGAACAAAAACCCCCAAATAGAAAAATAGTTATGTGCAAATGTTAAAAATAAGCATTGGGCTAATTAACTGAAAATTCTCAATGTTAATAACTCAAATTCAAATGTTAAATAAATGGGAAAAATAAAAAAAATGAACCTGAAATTTCAAAATATCAAAGGTGTTTATCTGATAAGTAATGTACATTGCAATTCCTTTATAAATCCCCAAAATTCAATTGTAGATTTAAACCAAAATATTGTTAAAGGGTTCATTAAGAGTAAAAGTATATAGAAAAGGTAAAACATATATAAAAAGAAAAAACATAAAGATTTAATCCATAAAAATTCAAGGTTTGTCAAATAACTTACAGGAATTACTTAATGTTGATATTAGCCAAGTATTAGACTCAGACATCAATTGAACAAAGAAGAGATTTTAGATGTAGATCCATATAAACAACTTCAATTGATTTCTGACAAATATATATGGGTCATTCAATGGACTTATCCCTTCAGCAGATGATGTTAATTCATTCAGAAACTCAGTGACTTACAAAACATCGAAATGCTTTGCTGAAGCTATTGCAAAAAGATGACTTAGTAGGTCAAGCTTCTGATGTCAAGTCTGAAGTTCCCAATTTGAACATTATTAGAACATACTCATTTTCTGATCTCCACATTTGCATCGTGGCATTTATGCTCATAAATAAATAATGCCAAAAACAAAAATATACATGGATTAAAATATTAGTGTTGAATACATTGGGACTTTAGCAATATAAAATGTCATAATCACCATAGAAAATAATCAATATTTTTCTTTTCTTTCTTTTTTTTTACTTTTCTCCCTTCCTTTCTTTTGTCTTATTTCTTTCTTTTTATTTTTGTTTTGTTTTGTTTTTTATCACAATTCCCCTCTGTCCTCTTCTCCCACTCCCTCCTTCCTAACTGACCTCCCTGACCGATTTTCAGCCTCCTCAGAAAAGGGGAGGCCTTCCATGGACACTGTCAGACCTTGCTGTATCAACTTACAGTAAGACTAGTTTCATCTTCTATTGAAACTAGGCATGGCAGTCCAGTTCTGGGAATGGAATCCAAAAGCAGGCAATGTAGTCAGAGACTGCCCACTGTCCAAATATAGGAGTCCCACATGAAGAGCCAGCTGCACAATTGTGTCTAATCTCTCAGAGTTCTACAAAATAAGAACTATTGTTTTCTAGCAAATTATTCAATTTTCATGAAGCCATCATATTGATATAAACTTTATGTAATATATAATATTTATATAATATTTCACATAAAATTTATGTATTATATAAGTTATAATGTATTATAAATTATAATATAAAATAAACCACATATTATATATCATGATATATTATGATATGATAAATTATATATATATATATATATTTTTATATAATATTTATACATATATTTATATGAGTTATAAATTCTAGGAAAAATTCAAAGGATTGTAAACAACTTAAAATGAATTTAATATTCTTTAAATGTGTCTGTACTATCTTTTTATGCAAAATCATACTTTTACTATTCATCATTCTCTGAAAAATTATGCATGCAAACAAAGTAACTTGATCATGTTGCCTCTCGATTAGACTCACTTCTACTTACCCCAGGAAATCACATCATATCTACTTTGCAAAGTTATACTCACATATATATATATTTACTTAACCCCACTGGATCCAGTTAATGTATCTCATAAGGGTTTGGTTTCATCCAGTGGTCCGTGTTCAGCTTCTCTCTTCTTTTTCCTATTTCTCTGCCTTGTCCTCATCTTGCTTTTTTTAACAAACCCTCCTCCACACTTTTTGGTCCTTTTGTCAGAATCCCAGGTTTTCTGTCTTCTAGACCACCTGAATGCTTACCTACCATGAACACTAGCTTTGTCCTTCATGACTTTCTCACCCTTCTTTACCTGTTAGAGATGAAATTTACTTTTGCAATTTTCCCAGGATGATCAGTAAATTCTTATGAACTTGCACATGGCCATGATATTAAGATGAGATTATTACTATTCACAAAACTGGAATTTAGTTTAGTCAAGTCTTTTGGGGTAGGAGAATAAAAGGTGAAGTATATTTTACCATTTCATTGGTGAATAAGTTATATGTGCTGAGTACTAATTTCATCAAAATTTCTTAGTGATGCCATGTCATGGATCCTCATTTTCTGCTCTTCACAGTAATATAACTTTATAAGTAACATATTCCAAGTTAAAAAAATTAATCTGTTAAAAATATGGTTGCTTACATACTTCTTCTAACAAACTTGCCATAGGGAATGTTATTGTAGTTATTAATAAATACAAGTCACTGATGAATAAAATATGGAAATTAGATTATCTGATATCAATACTGATATACATATGTAAGCATTTATACTCTCCCTATATATGTATTTAAGGGACACAAATATTAGAACTGGAAATGCTAATTATATGACAGGACCAATTCAAATGTGCCATGATACTTTTTATAAGTGATTAATTTTTACATTTATGTAAAATATAATTTGAGAAAATATATTCAACAGATCTTGAAATTTGATTTCCTAGATTATACCATTAATATTCTATTTATTTAAGCTTGAATAACTTTGCAAACAGATTCCCTCTCCTGTTGCAATTTTGTCTTATTTTACATGTCCTCTTTGTTATACATCATAATACTTAATCTTTTACACTTATCTTGAAAAATGAGTTTTATATGACTTTTGTCAGTTTAGCTTAAACATTTTGATCATGTGATATACCTTTCACATAAGAAATCTGATTTATGGTATGTAATCCCATGTGCCTTTGGCTGCATAGTTTAGAGACCCCAATGATTCTGGACATGACATATATGAAATCTCCGCAGTCACAGACTAGTGCAATAAGATGTAAAGTTGGTACATATCAAAGCAAAACAGTAAACTCATGTATCATAATTTCTCGATATTGCTAAGGCTAAAATATGTAAGATATTTAAGTCAAACTCATAACTGGAACTGGGCAGAGTTATTAGCAAATGCTTGTCACATGTTTGAGGACCAGAGTTTACATTCAAAGGCTCCAGGTAAAGTTAGATAGACCATGCAGTTAGTATAGAGTTCTAGGTTAAGATGGGAAACAAAGATAGGAGAATCTCAGGAAATGTGTAAGACATTTAGTCTGGTATACCAGTGTTGAGCAAGAGATTTAGCCTCAGACAAGACAGAAACAGATGACTAGCCCGTATCATTGTCCTCTGACCATTATACTTAATATGCACTGGCACATTTGTGCCTTCACTCACATAGAAATATATATATCCACGCCCATAATATGTGCACACATAAATAATATAAACACACAATATACACATAAAATGTGAGACCAAGAATGGAAAAAGTAAAGATACCTTGTACCTGAAATTGTGATAACTAATTTTTTAATTAGTCAAGTTTAGAAGTAGGTCTGAAATTCCTGTGGGTACCAAATTAAAACATGTCAAAGGCTACTCTGATTATAGCAATAGCTACAATGAAGAAAAAAAACAGTATTTTCAAGAAGAAAAGGCATTTTCTCTGTATAATATGTAAAATATATTATACTTGGAAAACATAGAATTACGTGTTATAAAACAGTACAATGAATCTTTACTATAGATGCTGTAGCATTCATATATATGAATATGTATGTTGAATTAGGCGAATATTTTAAGGTTATAAAATGTGAGAAAATTGTGCAATAGAATAGAATGTGGGAAAAAATAAACCATTGAGGAATAATGAAAACAGTATATTTGAATCTTATTGAATTTTCTGTTGAACTTAACAATTCATTGAATGTTTTCATTTAAAATATAAGTCAGATGCTCGGGAACATTACAAAAAGGAGTGCTAGAAATGCTAAAGCACCAGAAGACAAGAACAGTTGCTTAAGGACAGTGTCTTCTAAACATATAAAGAATGCTGCAGATAGTCAGTCAGTCAGTCAGTGAGACAGATCAATAACCATTATAGATGAAAAAGTCATTCAAGAGGGAAGAGGGAAGGCATAAGATCATAGTTAAAGATTCAAAAATAATTACAGGGATGGAAATGGAGAGGAGCCTGAGGAAAAGAAGGTCCAGTTACAGGCCCAAAGTGGGATCCAACTCAAGTGGGATGCCCCAAGGCCTGACACTATTACTGATGCTATTTTTTGAGCACTCAACCAAAGGCACTTACCATGACTGCACTCTGGAAGACCATCAAGCAGCCAAAAGAGTCAGATGCAGGTATTTGCACCGAACCAATGGACAGAAGCCGATGACCACTGTTGCTGGATTAGAGAAAGGTTGAAAGAAGAAGAGAAGGGAAACCCTGTAGGAGAAACAGCAGTCTCAATTAAACTGGACCCCTGAGATCTCTCAATCATTGGACCGCCAAATCGGCAGCATACACGATCTGATATGAGGCCCCCAACACATTTACAGCAGAGGACTGCCTGGTCTGGGTTCAGTCAGAGAAAATACAGCTAACCCTCAAGAGACTGGAGGCCCCAGGGAGTTTATAGGTCAGGTGGGGTGGGGAGTGGGGACATCTACGTGGAGACAGGGGGTGGGGAGGAGGTATGGGATGTGGAACAGTCAGAGGGTAGACAGGGGTAGGGGAAATAAAATATGGAGTCTAAAAAATAAATTAAATAACTTAAAAAAAAAGAAAAAGAAGGCACATTCTTGCAAAATACTGAGATAATGTATATTATGATGACCCTGTGAACTACATATTATTTAGCATTTTATTGGAGAACCTGGTGTACCATTCCCCAAGCAATAAGACCCTGTCTCCTCTCTTGCATATTGATGCATACATGGCACGGCCCTGGTGAAGACGTGCAGTAATGCTTCTTGTTCATGAAAAGAAGCACCTGCATTGAGTCATTCAGCATCTGCCCTCTAGGATGAAATCACCTATGCATTAGACAAAAGCTGCAAGGTTTTCATCTTGAACTCAAATTTTTTTTAACTTGCCTTCACTTTCACTGTCTCTTGATTACAATGAACTATGTGCCTAATGAAGTTTACTTTGGTTACACAGAAAGTTTTGTTGTATTTACTCTTGTGATTAAATACTTCAAAAATATGCAATTTATAGAAAGCAATTATAAATTCTAGATAAAAATTAACTAAGGTGTGTGCTTAGATTGACTGAGGGGAATACTTAAACTTATGACAAAATGTCATGGCCATACTACATTTTGCAGTACTAGTCTTTTACCTTAGATATTATAAGAAGAAATCAATACTTTTCTCATTTTCCTCCCCCAAAGTCAGTTGTAGTATTATTATTGAAATAAATGCATAAAACATCTGAGTCTGTAAGGTGTTTCATCTTAACTAAAATGACTTAGATTTGGCATAAGAAGTAAATTATTTATCAGTAAGAATCTGTTAATGAGAACATGCTGAATTTTATTTAGTAATATTTAATAAAATTAGTTTATTAGTTATTAATTTTATCCTCCATGTACTTTTCAGTTTTCAGAACTTAAGTTCATTAGTTTAAAAATGTGAAGAATAAAAAAATCTTTATTTACTAGATAACTCCCTGCTTTTTCATTTCCAATGAAAGTTTCATCTTTTTTTTTTCATAATACATCATCTTTTATCTTTTGCCATATATATAGTTACCTTATTACCACCGGTGTTATCATTCTAATGGGCACTTCCTGTTGTGTTTGTATGGCTTACAATTCTTTAATAGCTCCTTATACCAAGATAGACAAGATGGCTCCGCAAATAAAGCTTTCAAAGCAAGTAAAGCTTCATGCACAAGCATGAAGACCTGAGTTCAATTTCTGTAATGCATGTAAAGATGGAACGTGAGAACCAACTTAACCAGATTGTCATTTAACCTCAACACACACATTTTGGTGCTCCCTACAAAGATGATGATGATGATGATGATGATGATGATGATGATAATAATGTTCTTTATGCCATCTAAATAGTCTAAACACTTTACTAAGGATTGTAAGAAACTTCATGGTCTGACTATTTGCTTTAGCTACAACATCTAAAATTCATCTTTTTACCTTTAGTGAATAGCCAAACAACTACTTGGTGTTCTGTAAACATATTGTGCTGTCTTTTACCCCCAAGCATTTAATTTCCATTGTTTATTACATTTCTCCATGAAGTAGAATATTCTGTAAATATTTTGATCAAATTCAACCCCTAATTCCCTCCCATCAAGTTATTTTCTTTCACCTCATCATTATTTCTCCAAAATTTTCTGGGATTTTTTTTGGTATTGATTTGTTTTTATTATTTCTCTTAACTCATTGAGTTCATTTAGTATTCCTTCTTGTAAGCACACACACACACACACACACACACACACACACACACAGATGTGGAACATCTGTGATCTCTCATGGGAAAACTGAGTCTTTCTTCAAGCAACCTTAGCACATATAAACTGGTAGTAGGTCTGAAGCATAATCAAGGCTCGCACAAAATTAAGATGCTCAAAATTCCAATGAAACTATGGGATATATTCACAAAGTTCTGCTTCCTCAACACATCCATACATTGTAATAATTATTGAAATAAAAGTCTTGATTTAACTTCTATTTGCAGTTGACTCTAAATTTCCTATCTTATGAATGTAAAGGCAAATTCCCAGAAATATGCCATTATACATAGTATAAAATAAGCAGTTTAAACAAAAATATATCATAGGTTACACAGATTCTAGCTCTTGCTTAAATTTTTATTTAACTACTTATCCCATTTGTTAAATATATATAGTGATAGTAAAGTTTCATTGCATTTATTAATAAAATATATTAAAAGTAATAAGCAGAGTGACTACTATTCTGTTACTTGGCATTGAGATTGTCATTATTTTTATTATAAGCAACTAAATATATTAAGTTACTTTGGAACCATAATATCAATAGTCCCTGAAAGCACTGCATTTGTTTAGGTACTAAAAACATGAACTGTCATTGATAGAATATTACCTATTTTGAAAGAGAGTGGTCAACTTGACTGAAACTTTTCATATGTAAAATACATTGTAATTTTACAATACTTTGCATGTTTTGGTTATGCTGTACATGTGTGTGAGTGAAAGTGTGTGTGTATATCTGTGTCTGTATACATGTCTGTACAAAATTATTTGTCCTAAGGGAATGTAGATAGAGAAGACTTAAAGTGACCATATGTCATGTCATGTATGTATATAATATGTGTCTATAAATGTATATGTATGTACATATAACAATGCTGATGTTTTCAACTTTCTTCAAGAAAAGCATTTTAATGAAAATATAAATTAATAGTATAATGATTTGTGTTCATTAAAGAACACATAATTTAGTATAAATTTAGGATAGTATAAAAGGAGTACATTAAAGTATGAGACTATGAGCTAGTTTCAAATGGCCTCATGAATGTTACAATTTTTTCTGTTTTACTGGTAAGTGACTGAAAACTTACAAGGTCATGCCCTCCCCTTTCAATTAAGTTTGAAAAGCAATGATGTCATACCTCAAAGGAAAAGCTATTATAATGATTATCAAGCTCTTATGAAGAACATTTTCCTGAAATTTTAGAGGTGATTAGTAATTTGTTTCAAAATAAAAGTTTTTAAATAAAATTTATTAAATGACATATAAAGTCACAGAAATATACATAGGGAAATATCCCCAAAATTGAAACACTAGTGTTACAAGCAAGAGACTAGATCACCCTTTGGTTACCTTAACCCTACATAAGTCTAGATAAAAGACGCCATTGCATGTAATCTCAGCCTTAGAATGCAGAGAAGCTTTCCCATGGGAAACTGACTTGTGAGCCTAGCTGCTCTGGTAACCTCTGGGCATGTCTGAGAGAACTTGTCTCAAAAAGCAAGGCAGAATTTGATAAAGAAGATTTCTTGAATCATCCCTGAATTCCACATATACGCATGCATAAGACATACGATGTATGTATTCCCACAAACATAAAACAGTATACAAACATACACTACACATTTATACATACCAAAAGTAAACACCCAAATATTATAGGACATGTATTAATGAAAAATACCATATTTTCTTGCATGTATGCATAATTTATTATTGTAATTAGGTTAAATCTATATCCTCAATCAGATATCATTTATTTCCTGTGAAAACATTCAACATTCACTTGTAATTCCTAGATTCTATAAAGTATAATTATTAGTACCAAGTAAATGATTCTTTGATACCTGTCCATTTTCACAATATACCATAATGTACTTAATCTGGAGGAAACACATTCACTAAAAGAGAAATTGTTGATAAGAAAATAAAGTGAACAGATAACCATACACTAAAAATGTATCAGACAGAGGCATAGATAGATACGGGGAAAAAAATTCAACAAGCTTTGAAGAAATAGTTTCAACTAGGTAAAGGTTAACTTCTAGTGCTCATTTCTCTTTTAGAAGTAAATACATGAAAATACTTAAATGAGAAACCTTTAGTACATGTTTCATTTATTTTCTGTTAAAATGTTCTAGCCAGGTATGACAGTGTAGGCCTGCATTCCAGCATTTTGGAGTTGAAACACACGTTCTTCTAGGAGAGAGACCATCATCAGGCTTACCCAGCTGTGAACCCTGAGAGCTCTCATAGCCCTAGAATGGACATCCATTCCTTACACCAGAGCTCAGGAATTTTTGCAAAAGAAGAATCAGAAATAATTTAAGATCCAGAGATGGTATACCATGTAAAGGGAAGTGTTTCACAGATGCAGCAGTGCAAATGCACTTAGGAACTCATGGTGACTGCGACAGCACGTACAAAGTCTTTGTAAGCTTCAGGCAAACAAAATCCCAACATGGAGGGTCTACTTAGCTATTTGTAACCCCACTAATAGCTAAGAATATATTACCATTTAATTTCTTCCAGAAAGGGAGTGTCAGATTTTCTTTTTATTGCACCAATGCAGGTATGCTGATCATATACTAGGGCACGCCCCGTTCCAAAACTAGCTAGACAAGACAATTTGGAAAAGAAGGAAAAAGTCATAAGAAGAAATATTTTCAAAGATGGATGTAAAGGGATCAGAAATTGGAGATAGAAGTGATGGAAGGGGTCCCATGGGGTGAACGGGTTCAAAACATATTGTATAAATTCTCACAGACTTTAAAAAAAAAAAGTCACAGCAGTATGTGGTTAGGGTCAGAGAAATAAATTCTCTAAGAGTTGTGGGAAGGATGACAATTATCAAGTTACATTGTACAAAATTCTACAATTATTGGATGTATTTAATTTGTAAAGCAAGGACATCAATACACCTTCGCTGATACACCTCAGACTTCTAAAGACCCCCTTACTCAATACCATCACATACTGTAGAGGGACCTTGATGGCATTCCCCTTCTATAATGTATTACCCTGGTGCATATCATGATGGTACTGAACCAGTTAGGGGCAGTGGAACAAAAGTACCTATTTTAGACTAATTGTGAAGATTATTTCAACCAGGTAATAAAAGATAATTCTGACAAAAACTACAAGGGCACTGCACCTCATGAAAATTGCTAGAAAACTAGTGGTTTATGCATGTGAATCTATCCCATCTGAGGAGGATGTAAAGTTTGCATCTGACCTGCCCTATACATAAAACACATACAATGTCGGGGGACTTCTTTTGGATTTGGGGGGAAAATTGAACCTGATATTTTCCTGCATCATTTACTGACTGGCTCAATATGCTGATATATTTTAATTTGACACAGAAGAGATGACAGTCCTATAACAGGTTCAGGCTGCTGTGCAAGGTTTCTTCCCCTTGAACCATATCACCTCTTCAATCCAACCTGCATCAAGTTGTTGCGGGGAGTAGACAGGGATGTTCTTGGAGTCTTTGATAAGAATGGCAGTGCACACTTCAGGGGTGCATTAAAAAAGCTCTTCCATCCTCCACAGATAACTCTGTGGCTGCTAGGCTGTGACTGGGTAAAAGCATATACTTTCCTTATCCTTATGTAAATAACAGTTAAAATATTTATGTCACCTATATGTCATTTATATACTATTATGCCATCTTTGGAAAATTGTGTAACTATATTCAAGAAGTAACTTATTTATCTAGATTACCACATTTCATTTTAAAATTGAAAAATTATCTTTAATTGTGTGCATTCATGTATGTGCCTGTATGGGCATATACCGTTTCAGATCCTGTGGTAGATAGTGTGCTATTGTGATGTAATTAATGTACGTATTTTAGAGCCAAACTCAGTTCTGGAAGAGCACTATGTGCTTTTAACCACTCAGTCATTTCTACAGGCCCATCACATACTTTATCAATGGAAATTTAGTCTTTATTTATATATTCCTATAGACAAATCATGGACACAGACACACAAATATACCTATACACATATATGTTTGTACTTGTATGCATGTGATATTTTTTGTTTTTGTACATAGTAATTTATTCCACATAGAAATATATAACTCAGGTTTTTGAATGCTTTTTTCTTGAGGTATTTGTTCTAATTTATTTAACCACCAAGTAATTTTATTCTTACAGTGAAATTAATAAACATTTTAAACAGTAATTTTTATTTAGTGTTGTCATTTTTAGGGTAGGAGCAAATTTTATTTTATTTTATTTTTTCTATTAATTGATTTATTTTTTATTTATTCACTATATATCTATTCATAGATAAAATTTCCAATTCATGTACTCTATATTATAGTTTAATTTAATGTTCTGGTTAAATTAATTACTGCTTTTCCACATCTGAACTTATAGTAAGGAAACTTAGGAGTTTGTGAGGCTGTTTAATTTATACCATAGAAATGTCTTCTACAGGTCAGAACTTCCCAGAATGAGAATTTTATGACCCTATTTTATCTTACTTGATGAATATTTTTTCTGTTTCCTCTACGATACTCAAATCCTGCCATGGGAATACTAAAATTATTAGTTATTACACTTTGGGTTGAGCTGTGAGTAAGCATTCTAGCTAGTTCTTGTTTATTTTTATTAAACTCATTATTTTATTTTATTAAACTTATTTTATTAAAACTCATATTCACTATGATTTCTCTGAAATATCACAGTAAAACTAATACATTGAAGTTCTAGCAGATTTAATTCTTGGTGAATTTGTAAGGGTTCATCATTTGCTGAAGAATGATGCCCCAGACTCAAATGGAATGCAAAACCAAATAGTGTTTTATTCTGCAGAAGTCCAGCACTACAGGGGCAGACGTGTCTACTATTTACCAAGATGGAAATGTCCAGGTGAATTGGCAGGCCCAATTTAAAGCATATTGGGCAATTCCTGGGAGGGGTAGATGACCTTTATTTTGATTGGTTGGCTTGATTCTCTAGAGATATGGGCATCTTTGGAATGGGCTAGGGTCCTGGGACAATCTGTAGCCATGGGGAGGTGGGTGCTGGAACCTGTTACTGACTCACTACTCTTGCCTCAAGTCAGTTAGCTGGGCAGCTTCTCATGGCAGGGTAAATTCTGATTGGCTGCCCAATGCCTGTAGTTTTTCCAGTGACTGACTTGCCTAGTCTTGCCCAATTCTGGTAAAGAGAAATTAAGGCCTAGTCTGAACTGCTAGGTTGAAGCCTGTCATAAAGTCAGTATGTCTCAGTCCTCTGAAAACCATATTATGGGCAGAGAACCATTGCTTAGAACTATCTTAGGAGAAGATATTTTTCAAATTTTTATCAAAAAGATAAAAAAATATTTTTATTGACATTGTCAAATCCATCAGGATATGAATCTTTTGTTTAACTGTGTGGTTGAACTAATCTGTGCCTAAGATGCCTTGATGTGCTTGAATATAATGACGAGCTTATGATTTAAGCACATTTGGTTTCATAATCTATGAGGTGTTAATTCTTCACTACTCTATTGTAGCAATAATGTGTATGCAGATAAAAGAACAAAGACCAGAAGAGTTTATCACAGAGAAGAAAAACCTATTTGACATAGATACAATTAAGAATCACTCTATATTGCTACCATGACACAGCTAAAGAGGCCCAGGTAGACAGACTCCAGCCGTGGCTACCATTGCACGGGTGGATCCGCCAGGCTCTCGCCACAAGGCAGGCCCAGCACAGAGGCTCTGCGGGACTTCTCCATGCCCTCAAGCCTTGCACCAAGGCAGCGGGTAACAGCCAGCTCACAGTCCCTTAGAGCAGCAGTAGTGGTAAGCCTCCATATTGCTACCAGGACAGGGCTAGAGAGGCCCAGGTAGACACACTCCACACAGGCTACCATCTCGCAGGTGGATCCGCCAGGCTCTTGCCACCAGGCAGGCCCAGCACCAAGGCTCTGCGGGACTTCTCCATGCCCTCCAAGATTGCACCAAGGCAGCTGGGAGTAGCCTGCCAGCGGCCCCTTGGTAGGCCTCCATATTGCTACCAGGATACAGCTAGAGAGGCCCAGGTAGACAGATTCAATCAGGGGCTACAATCACTCAGGAGGATCCTCCAGGCTCACCCCACTAACCAGGGCAAGGGCTGCAGCTAGAGAGACATCTCCATGCCCTCCAGCCTTGCACCAACTCGGTTGGGAACCACCCTCCCTGAGGTCCCCTCAGCACTCGCAGAGGCAGTCTCTATCTTGCAGCATAATCACCAGTAGAGAAACTACAGGTGAGACCAGCCTCGGGGGAGGTTCAAACACCAGTCAGTGACAACAAGGCCAACTAACACCATAAATAACCAGATGGCAAAAGGAAAACGAAGGACCATTACTAACAGAAGTCAAGGCAACATGACAGCATCTGAACCCAGTTCGCCAACAACAGGAAGCCCTGCATACCCCAACACACCAGAAAAACAAGACTTGGATCTAAAATCACTGGTCAGGATGCTGGTAGCTGAACACATAGATAAATCTCTTAAAGAAATAGAGGAGAATATGGATCAAAAGTTAGAAGCCTTTACAAGGCAAATAAAAAAATCACTTAAAGAAATTCAGTAGAATATGGATCAAAAAGCAGAAACTAGTAAGGAGGAAAGACAAAAATCACATAAAGAAATACAGAAGAACGTTGGTCAACAAGTAGAAGCTATGAAAGAGGAAACACAAAAATCTCTTAAAGAAATACATGAAAACACAATCAAATTAGGGTTAGGGTTAGGGTTAGGGTTAGGGTTAGGGTTAGGGTTAGGGATCAAAAAGCAGAAGCCAATAAGGAGGAAAGACAAAAATCACTTAAAGAAATACAGAAGAACATGGGTCAACAAGTAGAAGCTATGAAAGAGGAAGCACAAAAATCTATTAAAGAAATACATGAAAACACAGTAAAGCAATCGAAAGATTTGAGCATATCCATCCAGGTTCTAAAAACAGAAGTAAAAACAACTAAGAAATCGCAGAGGGAGACAACATTGGAGATAGAAAACCTTGGGAAGAAATCAGGGGCCATAGATGCAAATATCAACAATAGAATCCAAGAGATAGAAGAGAGAATCTCAGAAGCCAAAGATACCATAGGAACCATTGACCATTCTTTGACCATTTCAGTCAAAGAAAACACTAAATGCAAAAAGGTTGTAAACCAAAACAACCAGGAAATCCAGGACACAATGAGAAGACCAAACCTAAGGATTATAGGTATAGACAAGAGTGAAGATTTACAAGTTAAAGGGCCAGCAAATATCTTCTACAAAATTATGGAAGTAAACTTCCCCAATCTAAAGAGAGAGATGCCCATGAATATACAAGAAGCCTATGGAACACCAAACAGACTGGACCAGAACAGAAATACATCCCGTCACATAGTAATCAAAACTCCAAATGTACTAAACAAAGAAAGAATATTAAAGGCAGCAAGAGAGAAAGGCCAAGTAACATATAAAGGAAGACCTATCAGAATCACACCAGACTTCTCACCTGAGACCATGAAAGCTAGAATATCCTGGGCAGATATCATGCAAACACTAAGAGAACACAAATTTCAGCCAAAACTACTTTACCCAGCAAAACTCTCAATCACCATAGATGGAGACATCAAGGTATTCCATGACAAAACCAAATTTGCACGATATCTTTCCACAAATCCAGCCCTACAAAGGATAATAGGGGGAAAACACCAACACAAGGAAGGAAACTACACCACGGAAGAAGCAAGATAGAAACCTCCTCTCATCAAACCCAAAAGAAGATAACCTCTCAAATATTAAAAAATAAAATAAAATTCAAAAATGTCGGGAGGTAATGATTACTATTCCTTAATATCTCTTAACATCAATGGACTCAATTCCCCAATAAAAAGACATAGATTAACAGACTGGATACGGAAACAGGACCTTACATTTTGCTGCATACAGGAAGCACATCTCAGTGTTAAAGACAAACACTGCCTTAGAGTAAAAAAGGCTGGAAGACAACTTTACAAGCAAATGGTCTCAGGAAACAAGCTGGAGTAGCCATTCTAATATCAGATAAAATTGACTTCCAACCTAAAGTCATCAAAAGAGGTCACTTCTTGCCTCTTTAGGCTAAAGGGAAAATCCACCAAGAAGAGCTCTCAATACTGAACATCTATGCTGCAAATGCAAGGGCACCCTCATTTGTAAAAGAAACTCTACTAAAGCTTAAAGCACACATTACACCTAACACAATAATTGTGGGTGACTTCAACACTCCACTCTCCTCAATGGACCAATCAGGAAAGCAGAAACTAAACAGGGACACAGTGAAACTAATTGAAACTTTGGACCAATTGGATTTAACAGATATATATAGAACATTTCATCCTAAAGCTAAAGAATATACCTTTTTCTCAGCACCACATGGTACCTTTTCCAAAATTGATCATATAATTGGTCACAAGACAGATGTCAACAAATACAAGAAGATCGAGCTAATCCCATGCCTCCTATCAGATCACCATGGAGTAAGAGTGGTCTACAATAGCAACAAAAACAACAGAAAGCCCACATACACATGGAAACTGAACAATACTCTACTCAATGACACCTTGGTCAAGGAAGAAATAAAAAAAGAAATCAAAGACTTTTTAGAATTCAATGAAAATGAAGGTACAACCTATCCAAATCTATGGGACACAATGAAAGCAATGCTAAGAGGAAAACTCATAGCTCTAAGTGCATCAAAAAAGAAACTGGAGAGAGCATACACTAGCAGCTTAATGGCACACCTTAAAGCCCTGGAAGAAAAAGAAGTTAATTCACCCAGGAGGAGTAGAAGACAGGAAATCATCAAACTCATGGCTGAAATCAATCAAGTAGAAACAAAGTAAACCATACAAAGAATCAACAAAACCAGAAGCTGGTTCATTGAGAAAATCAACAAGATAGATAAACCCTTAACCAGATTAACCAAAGGACACAAAGACAGTATCCAAATTAACAAAATTAGGAATGAAAAGGGGGACATAACAACAGAAGCTGAGAAAATTCAAAAGATCATCAGATCCTACTACAAAGGTCTTTACTCAACACAATTGGAGAATCTGGAGAAAATGGACAATTTCCTAGTCAGATACTAAATACCAAAATTAAATCAGCATCAAGTAGATCAGCTAAATAGTCCTATAACCCCAAAAGAAATAGAAGGGGTTACAGAAAGCCTCCCAACCAAAAAAAGTACAGGACCAGATGGTTTTAGGTCAGAATTCTACCAGACTTTCAAAGAAGACTTAACACAAATACTCTTCAAAGTATTCCACAAAATAGAGACAGAAGGGACACTGCCCAACTCATTCTTCGAAGCCACAATTACGCTGATACCTAAACCAAAAAAAGATCCAACAAAGAAAGAGAACTACAGGCCAATTTCTCTTATGAACATAGATGCAAAAATACTAAATAAAATTCTTGCTAACCGAATCCAAGAGCACATCAAAACGATCATCCACCATGGTCAAGTAGGCTTCATCCCAGGGATACAGGGATGGTTCAATATACGGAAATCCATCAATGTAATCCACTACATAAACAAACTAAAAGAAAAAAACCACATGGTCATCTCATTAGATGCTGAAAAAGCATTTGACAAAATTCAGCATCCTTTCATGCTAACAGTCTTGGAAAGAGCAGGAATTCAAGGCCCATACCTAAACATAGTAAAAGCAATCTACAGCAAACCAGTAGCCAACATCAAAATAAATGGAGAGAAACTTGAAGCAATCCCACTAAAATCAGGGACTAGACAAGGCTGCCCTCTCTCTCCATATCTTTTCAATATAGTACTTGAAGTTCTAGCGAGAGCAATTAGACAACATAAGAAAGTCAAAGGGATACAAATTGGAAAGGAAGAAATCAAACTATCATTATTTGCAGACGATATGATAGTTTACTTAGGTGACCCAAAAAACTCCACCAGAGAACTTCTACAGCTGATAAACAACTTCAGCAAAGTGGCTGGTTATAAAATTAACTCAAGCAAATCAGTAGCCTTCTTGTACTCAAAGGACAAGCAGGCTGAGTGAGAAGTTAGGGAAATAACACCCTTCACAATAGCCACAAACAACATAAAGTACCGTGGCATAACTCTAACCAAACAAGCAAAAGATCTGTATGACAGGAACTTCAAGTCCTCGAAGAAAGAAATCGAAGAAGACCTCAGAAGATGGAAAAATATTTCTTGCTCCTGGATTGGCAGGATCAATATAGTAAAAATGGCCATTTGCCAAAAGCAATCTACAGATTGAATGTGATCCCCATCAAAATGCCAACTCAATTCTCTATAGATCTAGAAAGAACAATTCTCAAATTCATCTGGAGCAACAAAAAACCCAGGATAGCTAAAACTATTCTCAAGAATAAAAGGACTTCTGGGGGAATCAACAGGCAAGTAGATCAATGGAATAGGATTGAAGACCCAGACTTAGGGACACTTGATCTTTGATAAAGGAGCCACAACCATCCAGTGGAAAAAAGATAGCCTTTTCAACAAATGGTGCTGGTTCAACTGGAGGTCAACATGCAGAAGAATACGAATTGACCCACTCTTATCTCCTTGCACTAAGATCAACTCCAAGTGGATCAAGGACCTCCACATAAAACCAGACACACTGAAACTATTAGAAAAGAAAATTGGGAAGAACCTGGAGGACATGGGCACAGTGGGAAAGTTTCTGAACAGAACACCAATAGTTTATGCTCTAAGATCAAGAATTGACAAATGGGACCTCATAAAATTACAAAGTTTCTGTAAGGCAAAGGACCCTGTCAGAAGGACAAAATGGCAACTAACAAAGTGGGAAAAGATCTTCACCAACCCCACATCCAACAGAGGGCTAATATCCAATATATACAAAGAACTCAAGAAGTCAGTCGCCAAAGAACCAAATAACCCTATCAAAAAATGGGGCACAGAGCTAAACAAAGAATTTTCACCAGAAGAAATTCGGATGGCCGAGAAACACCTTAAAAGATGTTCAACATCATTAGTCATCAGGGAAATGCAAATCAAAACAACCCTGAGATTCCACCTCACACCAGTCAGAATGGCTAAGATTAAAAACTCAAGAGACAACAAGTGCTGGCGAGGATGTGGAGAAAGAGGAACACTCCTCCACTGTTGGTGGGATTGCAAAATGGTAAAACTGCTCTGGAAATCAGTTTGGAGGTTCCTCAGAAAATTGGGCAGGTCCCTTCCAGAGGACCCTGGCATACCACTCCTGGGCATATACCCAGAGGATTCCCCTGCATACAATAAAGACACATGCTCCACTATGTTTATAGCAGCCTTGTTTATAATAGCCAGAAATTGGAAGGAGCCCAGATATCCCTCAAAGGAGAAATGGATACAGAAAATGTGGTATATTTATACAATGAAATACTACTCAGCAAGTAAAAATAATGAATTCATGCAATTTGTAGGTAAATGTTTAGATCTGAAAAATATCATCCTAAGTGAGTTAACCCAATCACAAAATAATACACATGAAATGCAATCACTGATAAGTGGGTATTAATGAGCCCAGAAGCCCTAAATACTCAAGGCACAATTAGCAAGTCAAATGATTCCCAAGAAGAAGAAAGGAGAGGACCCTGGGCCTGTAAAGATTGGATCCAGTTTTGTAGACCCAGAACAGAGAAATCGTGGGGGGGTGATGATTGGGGAATAGTTGGGGGGGGAGAGGAATTATGGGATGTATGGTGGGGGGGGGAACTGGGAAAGGGGAAAGCCTTTGGAATGTAAACATAGAATATAGAAAATAAAAATTAAAAAAAGAATCACTCTTTACATTAATTTTTATACTTCTTTTTTTTGGAATAATGTCTAGATTTTAGAATCTTGTCATTGTTGAAAGTCACAGCTGAGATATTCTGTATATTATCCTTCTGTTAGATTTTTTCAGTTCATTCTGTTTATGCATATTTGACAAGATTAGTGTGGGAATCCTGTGTTCTTTCAGGGCATCATAATAGATGATAATTTTTCTATTAGACTATCACTGATAATATGTACACTGAAGCTCTATGCACTTTGATTTGATAATTATATACATATATATTTTTAAGATATTTGATTTAGAATTTGAAATTTCTATGCTGTCTTTAAAACTTACTGATAGCAATGACATCATTTTATATAACACTTCACATACATTGAGAGAATTCTAAAGCCGTGTTCTATAGAGCAATGTTTATGATACAGCTTATGTAAGCTCTTTAATAAATGCTTTGGTGAAAGTGAAAGGAGATACAGAAGAGAGATCTCAATTAATGAGTAGTAGTTTAAATGAACAGATTCCTGTAGGTAGATTCCTATACAGGAGAAAGAAGTACTCATCTATTTGGCAACAGAATCTTCAGTTTCATCTCTCTTATATGCCCCTCTTTCTCATCAGGGTTGACCATATTCCATTCTTGATATTTATGCTTCCTCAGTTGACTTACTGATAGCTCTTTATTCCACAGGGAACATGAAGGTTTTATTCATGACTTGCATATTAACTTTTTATGTATTTAAAATAGGGATGAGGCTTGAAATATTTGGAATATGTATATGCAGAAGTATGCATATTATTTATATATTAAATTCCTATAAGAGGATTTAATATATGTAGTAAATAAAATAGTGATTATGAAGAGTCATTATAAATAAAGACTAGAAAGATTGGGGAAAGATTTATTCTGTTTGTGCAAGGTTAGGGGAAGGCAATAATAACACATGCTTATAATTCCAACAGTGAGAAGAAAGAAATCAATTTCCTGAGATCCTTTATTAGCTAACATATTGCAATTGGTAAGTAGTTCTAGGTCTCTGAGAGAACCTCACATCAAAAAATAAGTTAGAAGCCTCCAAATGTTAATCTCTATCTTGTACATGGTTTACACACACATACACACACACACACACACACACACACACACACACACAAAGAGACAGACAGACAGACAGACAGACAGATGGAGAGATGAGACAGAGACAGAGAAACAAACATTACTTAGTATTTGTGTGTGCATGTGCCTTTAGTTACATCAGAAACATTTTTGGTATTTTAGAATACGACATTCCTACTTTTTTTGTACTTTTATTTCCTGAATCAGAGAATTTGTCATATCCTGAGAGAAGTCTCATTACCCTCTAACACATTCCTATCTTATTATCTCTGGCCTGTGTCATGGGACTGTGTCATGGGACTGTCATGGGACTGTGTCATGGGACCATGCCATATATTATTGATTGAGATGGTTTGAAAGAAAGGCTCTCCATCATCTTGAAATATGAAGATATCATTTCCATTTGGTAGAAATTATAGGTTTGGAATATCTGGACTTGCTGGAGGTACTAATTTACTTGAGTAGATCTTGAGGTTTGAAAAGCAGGAGCTATTCCCAATCTGCTTGCTGTTTGAGATTTTAGATTTCAGATCTCAGCTTCTTGATGCATTATGGATGCTACCTCTTTGAAATTGTATACTCAAATAAACACCTTCTTCTCTAAGTTGCCTTGATAATAAAGTTTTCTTTTCTTAGCATTAGAAAGTATCAACTATAACCAGATATACCAGAAGTGGCAAGCATACTTCCTGTATACCCTTCATATGAATGGCATTCCTTCCCTCTGTTATAATGGAAGTGTTCTGATAGAGACTCAAGCTGAGGTCTACAATGGCACTTTCTGACTGTTCAAAAGGAGCCACTTCCTCATAGATGTGCTTTTCAGGATGCAATCTGTAACTCTTGTTTTTGTTATTTATGTTTGCCCCTTGGTAAGAAAATCACGATTTTTTTTCTCCACTTTATTTATTTGTTTGTTTGTTTGTTGACTTTACATACCTATTGCTGTCACAACCTACTGGACCTATCTCACACAGTCCCTCACGCCATCTCCCACTACTCTTCTCCTCTGAGAGGGTAGAACACCCCACCCCCTTGGATATCTCCACCCCCAAGGCTCATCAAAACTCTGCTGGGCTAGGTTCATCATCTCCCAGAGGCCCTAAAAGGTAGTCTAGTTAGGAGAACATGATCCTCAGACAGGCAACAGATTTAGGGTTAGATACCAGTCCAGTTGTTGGATATCCACAGGAACACTGAGCTGAAACTCTGCTACATATGTGCCAAGTGTCTGTGTGTGTTCCCTGGTTGGTGGCTTAGTCTCTAAGAGCCCTCAAAGGTCCAAGTTATTTGACTTTGTTGGTCTTTCTATAGAGTTCCTATTACCTTCTGGGCACTCAAAATATGTTTGCTTATGTTTCTTATTTCATAAAAGAAATAAACATGGTTAAAACATTAAAAAATAGGTATTTTTAAATGTTCATTTTTAGGTTGGGCTGGAAGTAAGATTACATATAGAGGGACCCCTGGCTATATGTAGTAGAGGATAGCCTTGTTAGATATCAATGAGAGGAGAGGTTCTTGGTGCTTTGAAGGCTTGATGCCTAAGTGTAGGAGAATGCCAGACCAGAGAAGCAGGAGTGGGTATGTGGGGAGAACACCCTCATCAATGTAGGGGCAGAAGGGGATAGGGGGTATTAGAAGGGGGAAACTAGGAATAACAGGAAATGTAAATAAAGAAAATATTTATTAAAAAAATATTTCATGTGTTGGTCTAGTCATGAGTCCTTTCAACAAACAATGTAAATACATGCAAATACACATATACACAACAGCACAAATACACACAAATTTTCTTTGTTTTAACAGATATATCATCTAAAGTATTTTGATATTTTCATATTCATTTCAAACACAATAATGTAACTTATAAATAATATTTCTGTGCTAAAATTTATAAGTTGTTTGATATTATTTGTAGGCTAATATCAGTCACTAAAGGCTGTTTTATCCTCTTGGATTAATCTCTGGGAGCTACACCAGCACAGTTTGGGTGGAGAACTTTATATATTTCTCAGCGAAGGACTGTTTTATTTTTTTTTTTCTTTTGCTACATGCAGCAGTTAAGGCAGTGTTCTTTCCTGCTGTTCTAAAATATAGCTGTTCATGTTCATGTCACTGTAATTTTTAACCACATATCTTGTGTTAGTTTGAAGAAATAGTTTTTATTTTCCCTCCCGAACTTATCAGTATTTTTAGAAACCAGTAGTGAATCTTTATGTTGAGCTGAAATTATTAGAACACATAAATAATAAATTTTCATGCTGAAAATAGAGCCTTCTCTCACTTGAAATTTGTGAATGAAGAAAGAGATTGACTATGGCATGCTGGTATCAAATGACAAAAAAAGCTTTGCTTGCAGGGCAAGAAGAAGAACGTTTTACATTCAGACCTTCCTTTGAAGCATGAAGCATACAGTCCCTATCATGACATATGCTATCATATTCAATGCAAAGCCCATATCATAATATTCACTATTGCATTCCTGTGTGGTAAAGTTCACTTGTTAGTCACCTAGCTCAGCAGCAATGATATCAATTCACAGTTTCCTCTGAAGTCATAAGAAAATTCATAAAATTAGAGACTATCATATATAATTTCATGAAGAAATATTAAGTTCTCAACGGATGGCACATTTCAAATGATCCATACAATGGGCTCATGTCCAGAACTGATTAAAAAAAATACACAGTAAGGTCAAGGTCAAGAGAAACTCTTCAATAAAAAAGAATTTCTATTTCATAACTAAACCAACTGAATCATACATCTTCCTTTACAGATTTCAATTAAATGCAAAATATATCTGGATTAAAGAGAATTAATTAATTAATTAATTTTGGCTATATTTTGAGGAAATGAAGAAAACAAAACAGATAAACGTCCTCTTGTAAAAGAGGACTCTGTCAAGGAAAATGGATGAAAATGTAGCTTAAATGATAAAGTCGGAGCAGAATGACCTATTTATTAGCTCTACCATTACATACTTAGTAGTAAGTTATACCTACTTTTCGAATAAGACAATATTGAAGTATCATGGTGTTAAAGTCATTAGGTAGTAGTCATCATCTCTAATTCCTATCTTCATCTTGCTTCAAGAGGCTAACTGGAAGAAATCTCAAATCAAAGCATTTGTGGATCAAAACCATTAAAAAAAAACAGCAACAACAAAATAATCCTGACATACACTGAGAAAAGGAGAGACAAGGGCTCTGCCTCAGCACCACATGACACTTGGGTATTTGCCCTCAAATCCCTGTCATTTCATATCTTACCACTCTCATTACTGCTTCCTGTTGCTTACTTGCTTCATTCTCCAGGCATCGTTCCAACCCCCAGCAGGAAACAAGGACACTAAGCAGAAATGGAGCGTGTGAGCTTCCAGAGAACAAGCTTCCCATCCTAGCTTTATAAAATGGCACAGTACAGTTGTGGTGAAAACTGGACTCCATTAAAATTAGTTAATGATAGTTGATAAATCAGTGAAAGGACAATTAGAATTTAAATCATGATGATAATCATGAGAAATATAACTCCATCTGCAAAAACAATATGTCCTAAAAGAGTAGAAATTCACTGTATTTGCTTATATCTGCCTAATAATTACAAAATAAAAATAAGCCTATGGCTTCATGTCTGAAGATACTGTAATTAAAATATTGCTTCAAATGTTATCTCTTCATGGTTTTTATTGGATGTCATGTTTTATAAAAGGACAAAATCCAGTGTTGGGCATTTCTCTGTGGCGTAATGGTTTTCTTTCATACAGAAAGTCCCAGTTTTGAACTCCAGTACCATAAAGAATCAGAAAAAAATAATTTGAGGTTTATTTAAGGTAATTTTTTTCGGGACTAGTTTCCTAAATTATGAGAAGATATTTTAAAATAAAATGACAGATATCAATGCTCTTTTCCTATGTCCAGACTTAGTACAAGTGCCCCGGTGACAAATTACTTACATGATAGATGTTCCGAATATTTGAAATCACATAAATTCCATTTTCTTCCTTTCCATTTCCATATAGCAATCACAGTGAAGAAATAGACTCTGCCAAATAACATGCGAACAAAACATATAAGATTTAGGACAGTGACAAATTAATATTCTAGGCTTACTTCAATTTATTAACTTAATGTTACTTTGCAGGCCTTGCTGAAACATCAGAAGAAAGTGAGGTCTTGGATTGAATTCTATTTTTAAAACTTTTACCTCATATTTAAGTGCTCTCTCTCTCTCTCTCTCTCTCTCTCTCTCTCTCTCTCTCTCTCTCTCTGTGTGTGTGTGTGTGTGTGTGTGTGTGTGTGTGTGTGTGAACATTCCTACAAACTTATATCCTAAAGTAGTTTCGTGAGTAGACTAAAGTAGATGTTTAGAACAAAACAGACATCCTCTGACTGGGCATTCTGGGCTCTTAATTCCTGAGCCATCCTTCTAGATGTATGATGTATTCAACTGTATTTATTTAATTCCTCCCCCCCCCCCGTCATGGTCCATAGCTCTGTCTTATAAAAATTATTGGTTTTGTCTCAATGTTTATCAGCTGGACAATCATTCCTAAGATATTTCTGAATGGAAGATTCTGTTTTGGAATGGTCACAGTCTAGGAACCTATGCATACAAAAAGTCTAGATATAGATAAATCCTCTCCTACTGTAGCCAGTCTAGGGAGCTCAGTTAGAGGAACAAGTTTCACAGGCAGTGGACAGAGTCAAGGTAGGCCCTTCTCCAGTTGTTTGGGGACCCACATGAAGACCTTTCTTCATATCTGCTTTATGCATGCAGGGGTCCAGCATCCAGCCTCTGTACTCTATTTGGTTGTTGTTTCAGTCTCTGGGAATCCCTAAGGGTCCAGGTTAGTTGACTCTGTTGGTCTTCTTGAGGACTCATTATTCTGCCCCATCCACCACCCCCAGGTTCCTCAATCCTTCTCCCAACTCAAAGGCATCCTGAGCTTGTCTGGTTATGGGTATCTGCCTGCGTCAGTTTCGGTCAGCTGCTGAGTAGAGCTTCTCACAGAATAATTATGCTGGGCTCCTGTCTGCAAGTATAACAGAGTATCATAAGTATTGCCAGGGATTGCTGCTGGCCCATGGGATGTGCCTCAAGTTGGGGGAGTTATTGCTTGACCATTGCTTAGTCTCTAGGAAATCTTTGTCCCTGCAATTCTTCTAGAAAGCACATATTTGAGGTAGAGGGTTTTATGGGTGGATTGGGATCCTTATCCCTCCACTGGGAGTTCTACCTGGCTTTAGGAACTAGACACTCTTGGCTCCATATTTCCCACAGCTAGGAGTCTCAGCTAGAGTCACCATCATAGACTCCAAGGGATTCTTCCCCATCCTAAGTCTCTGATGCATGCTAGAGATGCTTACCCCTCCCCCCCCCCAACAACTCCTCCAAATTCTCTGCTTTCCTGGCTCTCTTGGCTTGGTTCTTCATACATCTTATACCCCAATCCCACTCCCCTTTCCCCTCCCCCTCCCACTCAGTTCCCTCCCTCCATACTTTTGTGATAATAAATTTGTTTCCTTTTCTGAGTAATATTCACACATGCTCCCTTGTGCCTTCCTTATTTAGCTTCTTTGGGTCTGTGGGGTGGATCCTGATTACTCTGTACCTTAGGACTAATAAACACTTATAAATAAGTACATGCTATCCATGTCCTTTGGTGTTTGGGTTAACTTACTCAAGATTGTCTATTTCCATCCATAAGCAGGGACAATTCATGATGTCCTTGTTTTTAATAGATGACAACTCTTCCACCATGTAAATGTACTACATTTTCTGTATCCATTCTTCAGTTGAGGGACATCTGGGTTGTTTCCAGTTTCTGGTTACGCCAAATAAAGCTTCTAGGAACACGGTGGAGCATGTGTCTTGTGATATGGTGGGATATCTTTTGGGTTCTTACACCCAGGAGTAGTATTGCTGGGTCTTGAGTTAGTACTATTCCCAGTTTTCTAAGAGACTGCCAAGCTGAATTCCAGAGTGGCCATAGAAGTGTGCACTTCTCCCAGCAATGGGGACGTGTTCCCTTTGATTCACATATTCTGTCCCTTGAGGTTTTTATCTTAACCATTCTGATAGGTGTAAAGTGGAACCTTTAATTATTGTTCAGACATATCCAATAATTTTGACAAAGACTGGGAAGATCTAAAGGACCCTTTCTTCTCCAGTTCCTGCCAAGGAATTGCCACACAAGTGTGAAAGCAGGCCTACAATGTTTCACTATGTTCTGTGAAAGAATGTCACAAGAAGGGTTTCCCTGTGTTGATGCAGAGGGCTGACTCCCACTAAATCCTGTGGAGAGAATGCCTGCCAACATGGAGGTAACTGTCATAAATACCCTGAGTACCCTGGCTGTATCTGTCCTGCTGGAGATCCTAGATGGATCACTGTTGTGGATAGCCATGGGCTAGTACTTTGATGTTAATTCCACTCCTCAGGGGGGCTGCAGATGAGGAGTTGCCTTGTGAACTGTCTCCCCACCTTGACTTTTCAAATAAAGGCTTGAGCCAATGATTGGGTAGGAGGAAAGTAGGAGGAGCAGATTCTAGGGGAGGAGCTACGAAGTATAAAACAGGAGGAGGAGGAGCAACGGGAGGAGAGAAGAAACTAAGAGAAGAAAGGGGAAGAAATGAAGAGAAATGGTTAAAGAGAACCAGAGAGGCTGCAGGGAGAGAAGCTCGGGGCCTAGAGAAACTGCAAGTTGTATAGGATAAAATAGATTGAAACAGAGTAGTAGAGTGGGAGGCCTGCCCAGTCTAGGCTTGTAGCTTGTTTTGTTAACCGCTGAGTTGTGCTTTCTTTTACCGGGGAACTGGGTTGGATACATAGTAGCAACAGATCACAATGACTATTTCCAGCCTTTTCCACAATGTGGCTATATGTCAGGATGGAATCAATGGTTATTTCTGCTTCTGTGTGCCTGGATACCAAGGCAGACATTGTGAATTGGAATTAGATGAAAATGTTTCTGATTCCCACATTAATGAGATTGTATGTCTCAATAATATAGGAAGATTCATGTGTGTCTCCTCTCAAGAGTATTCTGGTCTGAACTGTGAGTATGTATTCCATACTGGATTCCATGCTGTATCTGACATGGTACCCCATGTCAGGATGCTCTTAGGGCTTACTTCTGTGACAATGTACCTGGATTCCTTGGTGACCACTGTGAACTCAACTTTGATGAATGTTCCAGTCAGCCCTGTCTCCATGGAGGTCTGTGTGTGGAGAGAGGAAACAACTCCCTCTGTGTCTGCACTGGGAGTAGATTCAGAGGACACACTGTGAGACTTTGATTCTTCATTGTTGGTCAAGGCCTTGTCACAATGATACAACATGTGAAAACACTCTTGACAGCTAAATTTGTCACTACAAGCCTGGATACACAGGTTCCCTGTGTGAGACAGACATGATTGAAAGAGAAATCCCTGCCAATTTAGTGGTAATGGTGGTAGTGGGGGAGCTGTCCTCACAGAATCAATACAGCATTGCAATCTTGCCTTCCTCCTTCAACTACCTTGGTGCCTCAGGATATGTTTTATTTCATATATTACATTTTATATTTCATATATTACATTTTGATCATGTTCTTTCCATACTCATCCCTATTAGCTTTTTAAGATCAACCATATAGTTCAACTTCCTGAAAAATTTGTGGACTTTTATGATTCTTAGCAATCTACAGATTCACAGACAGGAGCCTAGCATAAATGTCCTCTGAGAGGTCCCAATGAAATGTTTTACTTTATAAGAGTTGCCATGGTCATGGTGCCTGTGCACATCAGTAGATACCCTAACTCAGATAACAAAGGACACAATCAAGTGTGAAATTCTAAAAATAATTAATTAAAAATTGCTAATGAAAGAATATCCTCACATCTTTATATCAAGTCCTTTTCCATAAAATTTGGTGAAAGTATTTGTAAATGCTTTGGAGACTATAACAACTAAAATCAAGTTAAAATATCAAACAAGAAACTTTCTGAGAAAAATCAATAAAATGATGATTATACTCACAAATACTATAGCATATAGAGGCATATTATTCACAGTTTACATGTGTAGAAAAATGAATAATAGTCAAGGATTACTGTAAAGTTTTCCTATCAGTATACTGTATACATATTATAATGGGACTATGTGTTAAGTTGTGTTATAAAATTTGTTTGGAATGTTTCATATTAAATAGAATATCATGGTCTCAATTGGAACTGAAAATAATAGATTACTTTCTTTGAGTATATAGATGGTGTGTGTGTGTGTGTGTGTGTGTGTGCGCGCGTGTGCGTGTGGTGTGTGTGTGGTGTGCATATTTGGGTGTATGCTGCCCTTATTGTTCATGACACACAGAAACATGTTCATACACAAGATAAATGAAATATTCAATTAAAGTTCACCCAAATGACATCATGAATTCATAATGTTTAACTAATCAATAAATTATTATATTGTAGTATTTTAAAAGGGATTTTTAATAAAAATTTTCCCATTTTGTGTAATATAAACTAAATTTACCAGTGTTTTCATAAAGGGAGTACTTTATGTATAGTAGTACATGAGTATTGTCAAACTATTTCATTAATTTATCAATATAAACATTAAAATATTTAATAATAAATTTTATCTTTTTATGTTACCATATTTTCTTTTTAACATATTTTTAATTTTATAGGTTCACATATTTCATTTTCATCATATTCTTTCCCTACTAATCCCTACTAATGTTTTACAATCAACTATATATTTCAACTTCCTGACAAAATTTGTGTACTCTTTTATAATTTTAATAATCCACAGAGTTGTTTTGGCTGTCTATACAATCCTGGTTATGGGATTAGTCAATATATCCTGGTCAGTAGGCCTTGGAGCATACCCTTAAAGAAATCGATCAACTGTCAATAGCTCCACAGTTAAGGGAGGAGTCCCAGGCTCCCCTATTTCTCTCCCTCCACTCTAGAATGTTGGAACACATTCTTTTATGTTAATCGTGTCAGTATGTTAGCTGCTAATTTTTCAATAAACAGAGTACAAGCCATGTAACCACAGAAGCTTGGTATAGAATAAAGGACTGGGGGCATTATGATCACCTTAGGAAGGGGAAATGGAATTGATGGTTGTGGGTAAATAAGGAGAAGGAAATGGACCTGGAGGATCAGATGGGGACAGGAAGGTAAGAAGCGTGAGGTAGAGAGTACAGGGAGGGTAAGCTAAATCTAACAGTGTTTGAGGGGTCTTTTGGAAACCGAATACAGTAGAAAGTTCATATATATATGTGTGTGTGTGTGTGTGTGTGTATATATATATATATATATATATATATATATATATATGTGATATAAATGTAATAGCAAAATTACTGTGGAAATGGGACCCCAATTTGACATGCGTTAACAATTGTAGTCCTCAGTAATGATAATGGATTACTTCTAATCAAGTTTTTGGGCAAAGGGTTGCATGGATTTCCCCCAAATCCCAGGCTGTTAGCAATACTAGTGGTTACTCTCCAGAAACTGAAACGAAGACTGCATTGCTGATAACAGGGTCTATACAATGCATTGAACTTGGAGAAGTCAAGCTGGTGCATACCTAGAACGGAATCTTCTATGGAAGTGTTCATGGACATGGATCAACTCTACATGCTACCAAAGGAGAAAGGTAAAACCCAAGCCAGCTACACAACCTCCACCCTTCAAGAGTAAGCTGCCTGAAAGATGCACTAGAGTAGAAGTGACATAAAGCTTTCATGAGTCAACAAAACATATGACTTGACTTAAGGCCATAATTTGAAACCTGTTTATTCCTGACACTCCTGGAATGATCAAGAATGTGAGAACAGAGACTCCAGTAACCTAGAGAAAAAAAAAATACTTTGTGTTCTGCATCATAAACATTGTAAAAAATAATGTCTAATGTCATTCTGCTATACTCATAAATCAATATCTTACTCAGTCATCATCAAAGAAGACAACTCCTGTAGCAGATATGAACAAATACTGAGACTCACAGATGGGTGGTGTGCAGTGTGTGGGGGTAACGGGAAATTCAGTCTTCAATGGGGATGTCTTACTCAGTCTCTATGCTGAGGGCACTGATAACTTTTGAATAGAGAGGGGATAAGAGGGATTGTAGGCCTCTGAAACAAAGAAGGACTAATTCATGTATGAACTCAGAACCATGGTGTCATACACAGTGACCACATGGGCCTGGGCTGGAGGGGTTCCATACCTGAGAAGGAAAATGGACACAAGCTCCATCCCTTAATCAGAATCTCTCTTAATGTGATAACTACACAAAACTGAAAAATTAGGTTTCTTAACAGAATCTCATTGGGTATACAAAACACTTCTTTTCCCTTTAACAGTTCCACATGAGTTTATTGGAATGGGAAAGGGAAAGGGAAAGGGCAAAGGTGATGGTGGAAAGAGAATAGGGGAAGAGGGGGGACACTCTTCTTATATCTATGGATGGTGACATGGTCACAGGTAAAGATGAGCCCAATAGATTCTGGGAATATGGTGGCTGTTGATTTGGTAATAGGTGTACAAGTCACACTCTTACCTATGTGATGTCACAGGCCCTGTGCACAGCACTATATAGCCAAAACATCATGATCTCTATGGAATTTTTGAAATATTTTGTGTCACAGTGATTTGTCCAGGCTTTTTTTCTTTTGTCTTTTGTGTATATATTATTGTTTCTGATGTTGTGTTTTTATGCAGTTTCTATATGTACAAACATTTGTGTAACTGTGATTTTTGACCTTTATCATTGGTTGTTTGTTTTATGCTTATTTGTTTGTTTCTATTATGATTTTTGAGATGGAACTTGTTTTCTAATGATAGTAGAAAAGAAAGGGTGTGGATTTTGATGTTAGAGAAGTGGGAAGTGTCAAGGACAAATCAGGGAAGGGGAATCTATAATCAGAATCTGTGGTATTAAAAAACTAGTTTCAATAAAAATAAAATAGAATGGGTAAATGAAGTATTCGTATTGTGTAACATTAGATATTCTGTAAAATATTTAAAGTAATTAAAACACTTATTTATCAAAACTGATTTTAAAGCATAGTCTATCATAAAATATCCCAATAAAATGCCTATTATTTTAAAAGACAAAAACTTATCAGTAAATACATATTATCAACATGTGACAATTTTAGAACTCACCAGTAGGCATTTTACCATAAGTTATAGTAGATAAAAGATTATGATATTTTAATACATTGGTTTGTATCACTTGAAGCCAAATCAGAACTCACTTCATCTCATAACATATTATGTACTAGGAAAAAAATTAGTAAATACAAAAATGACAATTAAACCAGGAAGAGTTAGATACATAATTAACCTCAAGGTCCTATTTAACTGAAATAAAACCAAACAAACCTATACAGGTTATTAAATTTTGAATACACATCCCAGTTAGAAGTTGCCGTTTATACATACCTATATACAGACATGCTCATGTTATTGCTATGCTCTCTGTTTCTCTGTGTCATGTGAAAGAAAATGTAAATACTTTTGTAGATACATTAGAATGCATACATCAATTTATATTTGATTATTTAGAGATTTATTCCCTTTGTATTCTTCATTATTAAATAAGAATGAAATAAACCCAGGTACATTTCCTCTGGTATGGAGATGTGTAGCCCCTTCTGCAGCTGCATTTTGTGTTTTGGGTTGCCGCTAGTACCTCTCCTCATTGTCTCTTACTAAGAGGCTTCCTTAGAAATGGCATTTCCTATGATTGACTGTGTGGGCTTTGGTTCATATGTGTCTTCTTTTTATTCATTTATTTTTCAATTTTAGACAAATAGGATATATACTGAATATGCGTTTCTCAAAGTAGCACATATATTTAGTCTAATTGTTAACAGAGTTGAGGCAAAAAAATATGGAAAGACTTCGTATTTTAGCTTCCCATTTTAATATAAATCCGATGTAAGTTAGATGTTATCCCGAGAGTCACTCTCAATTAAAGCTTTAAGCAGAGAGAGGTAGCATAAATTTTATTCAGTATTGCACAAGACATAGTATTATAATGTCATGGATATAAGAACAATAAAGTTTTAAATTTCCCTACAGGCTACTGTTGCCTATTTGGGTATGTTGTTCAAGTTGCGTATTGCCCAAGGGATGTATTCACTATAAACAATTCTTTCTAAACAAATTGATGTCTGGTACCACAAGTTAGGGTTTGATTACTGAAAATGTGTATATAATGCAAAGCTAATTATGAAATCCAAAATTGAAATGTACTTTTTTTCAGGGATTTAAATGATTTTCACTAAGGGATAAAGCTTTTCAATATGCAGAGATCTAGTATCATGCTTCTTCTAGTAAATAGCAAAATACCTAAAGCCAAATAACACTTTCCAATATTTTCCCTAACATTTCTATGTGGCATTAGAGAAATTTGAAATTTGTACCAAGGATCATATTCTACCTAATGCTCATCTCTAAATGACAATATGCACTGACATTTTTATAAAACATGTTTTATGTATAGGGATGCCATACTTCTAATTAGAGAGTCTATAATTAGCAATCTAATTTTGGCTACTCCTGTGCAATATTAAAATGAAATTTTCATTTGCTGTTTTGTTTCTCTGGGAATTACACATCCATGCTAAATGACTGCTATGGAACTGCAGCTGAGATTGTAAAAAATGTCACCGCAAAATGCTCTTATCATGAGAATATCTTTACATTTTTTAAAAAAATAAGTGTACTTTCACTTACTTTACAGTGCATTTAATATATGCCTCATTATTCATGTGTATTACTCTTTGTAAAAACTTAATCACTTTGGCTGATTTTAATGTCTACTATTATATAGTTCTAATGAGAACATTTATAGGTTAATATAAATATTTATTTGTATATATAAAGTACTTTCACACTTTTAAATTTCCTCTATTTAATATGTTGGACAGTGAATATTTCTAAAAATAAAGGGTTTGGTCTTCTAAATTGTATAATATAGTCAAATTAAAAAAAAACAATTTTGCGTAAGAACAACATATTTTAGAAATAGTATCAATTTGGTTTTGAGTGGTAGTTTTAATGACTTGTAACTTTATGAATATTCTCTCGAATATTTTAGCCTATTTTTTCATTTTTTAGTCTATTTTCTTAGGAGAATTCATGCCCTAGAAAGTACCATTTTATTTTTAATGCAACATGATCTTACTCCTGAAATATATGTGGAAAAATAAAGCACAAATATGAAGATACAAGAAAAAAAAATCATGAAGTAACACAGTAATCAGCAACTACAGGTTGCTTCTGAAAAAGTAATGACTAACATACACTGTAACCTAGAAAAACAGGAAAACTTTGCAATCAAGTTCTTATTTGAAAGGTAAATATATTAAATAATTCCTTTAAAGAAAATAATTAAAATATTGTACTCTAATCAATAGTTACTCGAATTTCAATTTTACTATGGTTTATATTTGATAACATTCTCTTCTTTTCCTGTTCCATTAACCCATTGATTGTAATTTTAAATGTGGAGGAAGCTTTTACAAGCCTAAGAAGGCAGCACAAATCTTGTTTATCCTCTACTGACAAGGAGTATGAAACTTTGTGGTAAAATGGCTTTTGTCTATGTGAATAAAATACCATCATAAAAGTTTTAAATTTAAATTTTTAAACAATTATGTAGCCCTGAAGGATTGTCAGAGAGTGCCAAGCATAAATCCCCGAATAGATGGCTCTGCAGAAATAGCATGATGTGAGTCCAGCACTGTTATCCAGAGATAGTCTGAATTCGCTCATCTCAGGTTTGGTAATGGTATGAGAACAGTATAATAGAAATAAAGAGAATGACCTCTGTGTACCAACTGGCTTCCTAACATTGTGCAAGAAAGTAACTCTTAAAGATATGAGCTGTTCTTTTGGCATCTATCATTGCCACATTAGTGAGAGATAGGTGGAAATGCTCATGCAGTATTTCTCCTTAGAAAGCAGATAACTAATAAAGCAATAGAAAATCATGTGGCTTTTCCATTTTCTAGAATATAAGTCTTCATGAAGCTCAATGAGTATAAGGAAGCCGTGCTGCATATTCTCTAAAAAGCATATAATATATTTAACTCAGGTCAATTGGCCTGGGGTTGATAATAATTATATAGGTTAGTTAGTACATACTTGAAAGCCCAGGTAGTGAGTACAAAGAAAGACACGTATTCTGAATACATAGATTTCTTAGATTTTGACTTCAGTTTGACCACAATGTAGTTCAATTTTTGCAGACTCGTCTGTCTTAATTATTGATGTCCAAAGGGAGTGAATTTTTTATTTTGTCATACTTAACATTGCAGTCCCTGTGGAATATGTGCAGAGATCAGCTCATATTCAGTACCACAAAGATCCAATTCCCTCTGAACTATTTTTGCATCACTCTAAAGATTGGCTCTTGATTAACATCGCTTCCTGAGATTAAAGCTCCATGTCTCTGGAAGTGGAAAAGGAGTCTGAACAGCAGCAGTGGAGCGCTCCAGTAAGCTGCAGTGTTTCTGGCGTCAGAAGATCCTGATGATCTATTAGGATTTTTCTGTGCTTCTTTTTTTTTAAAAAATATTGCTTGGGGCCATTGAGAGGACATAAAATTCATCCTGCTGAGAGGCTAAGCAGAACGAATTAATATGGAGCATGCTCTTGCATTTGTAAGAGCTAAACTAAGTTGTTTAGAATCAGAATACTGCGATTTTGAAAGTACACTGAACAATGACTTCAACGGACTGGTATTTGATTTTTAAGAAGGAGAAAAATATTCTTTCTCCACCAATATTATTTATTCAAGCACATTTGGAAAAGCATGAAATGGATTTGTAAGCAGACTTCACATGAATAATCGCTTAGTTTCTCTGCTGTCAAAAGGCATTGTTAAAGGAGAATACGGCATTGTTTTGCATCCACCCTCTATATATTTATTAAATTTTCTTCAACTAATATTTAATGTTTTGTGGAAACTCGTGCCAAAAACTGAAACAAAGTGTTTTATCTTCATCTTCACCCTTATTCCACATTTGTAAGTGAAAACTGCTTAAGGGGCCAGAGGATCCCAATTTCCTTCAAGACAATTCCAACTTTAGCTACTACAGCAGAAAGGATTGCCATTCTGAAAAGCATTTCTTCTGTTTCACTGAAGAGAAAACTATCATTCTCTATGATAGATTATTCTGTTTTATAAAATTTGAACATACGAATGAGGAATTGAAAAAGGGGAATGAGGGAAAACTTTTATGTCCTGAATCATATTATTTGCTGAACTGTACTATATGTATAGATATCTCTGTATATCTATCATCTATCTGTCTCTATCTATCTATCTATCTATCTATCTATCTATCTATCATCTATCTATCATCTATCTATCATCTTTGTTTACTCCTTACTAATTTTCCAAGAAATAAAGACAATAGGTTGGACAATTAAATATTTGACACTAATTCCTTATCATTCTGAGCTATCACTCAATCTCTGCTAGAAAATATGTTTTCATTCTTTATCTTCTCATAGCCTTTCACCTTGACAATTCTGAACTAGCACACCATTTAACTTGAAGTTTCTACCTTTGATGTTTTGCTAGAGCTTTTCAATTACCTACTGGGTTACAAATCACAATTCTATGAATTAAGACCCAGAGTTCTTGTTGGCCTCTGGTACTGATCAAGCCCCTAAATACTAATGTTGCTAGTACTATTATTTCTAATGCTTGCAACCTATTCACCTTTTCTTGTGCTTACAACCTGTTCACCTTTTCTTATGCTTACAACCTGTTCACCTTTTCTGCTCATTCTACAGTGAGCACTGTCTGCTCTAGTTGTGATAAATAATATAATTATGCCAAGTGACCATTTTCGAGAATCTTAGAGAATCTACTAGTAGATGTAGAGATGGGTAGAACATAGGAGAAATCTTTTTTGTTTTTTTATGTGTTTTTTTTACATTTTTTTATTTTCTATATTCTTTGTTTACATTCTGAAGGCTTTCCCCTTTCCCCGTTCCCCCCTCGCCATATATCCCTTATGTCCTCTTCTACCCTACCCCACCCCCACCTATTCCCCAATTACCACCCCACCATTTCTTTGCTCTGTTCTGGTACAGGAGAAATCTTTTATACTAAACAAAACAATAAAGAAATAACCTTTATTGTATAAGACATGGCCATGACCTGCTTCACAGAGAAAGTAGTTTTATCAAACATAATGAACTTCATTTCTGCTAATCATGAGATATAAACATGGAACAATTATATATATCTTTGTAAGGATGAATCTCAAGAATTTTATTGTACCAATCACAAAGTTTTTATTGAATGCAGATATTCTCTCTCTTATACCTTTAATGGTAGCAAATGTGTGTTAAATTGGACCTGAATTTTCAGAAGTTTGTATTGACCAGAGTGCTGTGTCTAAAGCCATTATAAATTGCTGATTGAATTGTGACTGGAACAAACCCTATTTAAGTGGAATCTTAGGCTGTGGGAATAGTCTCAGCTTCAAGTGTTTCTTATATTTATGTTGAAATTTCTACCATGCACACATATAATGTCTGAATCATCAGGGATGCTGTTAATGTTAACTTACTAGAGGCCAAAATAGAGGTTTCTCTGTTTACAGTAGCCTGTAAGGGCAAGATTCTGAAAAAAATCACCAAAGAAGGGAGAACGTTGCAGAGATCCTTATACCTTATTTGCAGTAATGATTTAATATCCTTATTAAATAAATGCTTCTAATTTCACACACACACATACACACACACACACACACACACACACAAAGAGAGAGAGAGAGAGAGAGAGAGAGAGAGAGAGAGAGAGAGATTTTTCACATCCTGCTCTTTCTCTTTTCCCTACTACCCAGCTCAGCACCCTCCTTCATTCTCGACAGTTCTCTTTGTTATGTGCACATCTGTTCACTGCTTTATAATCAACTGAGTTTAACCAAACTCATCTTTCCTTATGGTGAGTTTGCAGCTTTCCAATGGAGTCTGATAGGTTCACAAATTGGTATACAACTGAAGACAATGATTTAGCCTCTCTCTGAATTCTGAATGTGCCAATACCAGTATATCAGAGGTCAGCATAGATCTCAGTGAGCTCCTTCTCCTTTTCCCCCTGATTTTGCGATAAAAAAATTCCTAAACAAAACCAACCAAAAAAATTAGGTGAGAAATTTTATTTAGGCTTATAATTCATGAAAGGAAGACATTGTGGTAAGGGCCTGCAAAACAATCAAGTCAGAAACAATCAAGTCAGAAACACAATTAAGAAAGCAAAGAAATTGCTATTGTTTCTGGGTTTGCTTTATTGTGTCTGGCTTAACTTCTCCACTTTCATGCAATTTTTGTCATTTATCTAGGATATAGTACTGGGCTGGGTCTCTTCACACAGAAATGCTTAAAAACAAACCCATATTATATAATCATGTATCAAGGATTATCAAGTAATTCTAGGTCATATGAAGCTGACAAAATTAGCTCTTAAACCTTCCCAAGCCTTGTACTGACCAGAATAGATCACCACATTGTTATGTGTTTGTAAGAACAAGGTTTTACTAGGTATACAGATAATATATTGGGCCATTATTCTTTTTCTGGATTTTACATACATCTCTGACCTCTTGCCCTAAAAGAATGTGCACCATGTGGAGATCACACTCTTTATCAAACTTTACTTTCATGTACTTTCAGAGGAAGGATGACTTTATGGCATTAAATACATACAAATATAGGATCAATTCTATTATTAAATTCTAGGTAAAATAAAAACACACACCAGAGAGAAATCTGTGCTCAAATTTTTTTTTCAGCATATAGTATAACCCAATATTGAAATTTTAGTCATGTGCTAACTTTACTGTGTAATAATAGTACTGAAACTAGTGAGAGTTTTCATTCTGAGGAGAGAATTTCAACTTCATTTGAGGCTTAATGAAATGAACCTGATTAGCCCCTTGCATTTTTATTCATGGCTAGATCATTTGAGACCAATTTTAATATTGACCTTCATTTCTAATTCTAGGAATTAAAGAATCTGGCAACGAGTTTGTGTCCTGTGAAAACAGCCCTTCAGATAAATGTTGAGTTCACATGAATCAGGGTAGCTAGCTTTGAAAATGCTATTAGAATATGGTCATGACCAAATTCTTTTTTAAGTGTATTTTCTACTGCTTTCATTTGTGCCACATAAATAAGAAATTTAATTCAAGAACCACAATCCTTTCTGATTATTATAGTTTTTAATTTTGTAAATTGTTATTAAACATTAAATATTCATGAGTTTGTTTAGCTTTCTGGTTGTCAGCAATGATGCACTGTGGAGCTGAGGGCTAGTTTTTTATTTGTGGACATCTTATTAATCAAGAAACACAGAAAGAAGCCATAAATGAAATAAAAGCTATAAAACATAATGAAAATATATATCTTATACTTTTTTAGAAAACACTTAAAATTTTTAGCTTTAATTTAAAGGTGAAATAAAACTCAGAAACAAGTTTCTTAACCGAGAGAGTGACTCTCCTCACTGTAAAGATTGTCCTGGACTATATTTGCTAAGGTTTCTTAAAGGATTTAATATTTTTAAAAATCATGCCCCAATCAGACATTTTGCAAAGTCTAAATTGGAAGTCTCCATCGGGTCATTCCTTTTAAAGCTTGGGGAACCCTGAAGAAAAGAGGGAGAAAAGAGTTTAAGGATTGCATGTGATAGAAGCCACCACAAGAACATGGCCCACTGAATCAACTAAGCAACTGAATCCTATGAGCTCACACAAAATGCAGGGGCAAGCATGAGAGGCCTGCCTGAGTTTCCTCTCATACCTCTGCTTATAGGTCATGACTCTTGGCTCAGTCTTTCTGTGGCACTTCTAAACTTGGGGGTGGGCATGTAGAAAACATTCTAAGACATTTTAAGTGATTGAACTACATTTTACTTATGTATGTTCATAAATGTGCCAATTTATGTGTGTCTGAAACACACATTGAAATACATATGCATGTGTGTACCAATGGAGCAGCAGAATGTGTTCAATCCCCTGTGATTGAAGTTAACAACTGTTTCTAAGCTGATTTGAATCAGGTTCTGTTGGATCCTCTGCCCTCTGCCTGAACAATGTATAACTTTAACCACTGAACCATGTCTTCAGCCTTTATTTTATAAGATTTTTAGTATAAATGTTTAGCATACGACCCCTTAGTATAATTACTCAGAAATCTCCTTTTTCTGTTTTGATTGGGTATTCTGACTAATGCGGAAATCTACAAAGAACCTTTCGGATGGACCTGATTTCATTTTGTTTGAAGTCGCACAATATGTCAGTGATATAAGCTAAAACTTGTAAAGTCTTGTGGCTAACTCTACTTGATTAATTCCAATTGTTCCTTAATAATGAATAATTTTAAAACCAAAATAGAGCCTGATGTGTAAATATTAGTGAGAATTGGATATTTTTTCTCCAAGTCAGTCTCATTGGGGAGTCTAAAGAAATGTGTGTGAATCTGGTGAGCACTGTTGACTGTCATTGTCTCACTTCTTCCTTAGTTAATCAAGTTTAGAGTCACAGAAAATAGTATAATTAAGTCTGTGTTTTAAAGGTAAAGTTAAAAGGAATCCCATTTCAGAAGAGACATACTTCAATGAATTTTTTAGGCATATCGATGTGAAATGAGAAAAATTAAAGAAAAGTTTCAGGGAAAGGTAAGAGAAAAAAATGAGGGAAACTGTTTTATTCATACCACATGATTAAAAGAGTCATCCAACTTCTAATTTTCTCTTTTTAACAATATATGCAATACCTTTACCCATCTGCATGATTTCTCATCTGTGTACTGTAATGGCACACGACAAACATTAGAGAAACTGAGGGATAAATTTACTGATCTCTGCAGACTTTGTGAAGAATAATAGGGGAATATTTAGCTATGAAGGACTAATCCTTCAACCAAAATATAAAATAGTCCAAAAGAATTTAATGATCAAAATACATACCTATTCAATATCTATACAAAGCACATTAAAACCATTCATTGATATTTAAACTGTGAGTGTGTTATTCTGAAATCAATACTTCTCTACTCAAAGTGTGTGCTTTGTTTATACTGACAACCTTTCTAAATTAACTGGTTAAAGAAAATTACATGGTCATCTCACCTTCACTATCATGTAGAAGAAAACATACATATAAAGAGAAGCTTAGCTACAATATAATGATTTGTTAGTATGAAAGTATACAGGTGCATGGGTGGAGATTTTAGATATACCTATTAAATTCATACATTTATTTATTTACTCCTGCTTAAAATGTTGATCACATATTCAGAAATTAACAATATGTGTGTTAGTCATAAGTTTTTAGCTGGGTTATATGTGTAAACTTATAGTTTAAAACAGTATATTTAACTGTTTTATATTACAGCCAATCTAATGATGTATTTTTGATTAACACATCTAAATTTTTGGCCACTTTTAATCCGAAGAAAGCCATAAATATAGCTTTCAACATAATGTGTCAAATTTTGAGGTCAATATATCAGTTTTTGAAATTCCTTTTTTCATCTTAAAAGATTCCCTCTATTTCCCCATGTTTGTTTTTTTTCAATTAAACCATTTATTTACATACCGATTGCTACACACTTCCAAGTTTCTCCCTCACATAGTCCCTTCCCCCCCAAACCCTGCCCTTAGCCTCTGAGAAGGTGGAAGTCCCCTTGGGTATACTCCCAAGTCTCTGCAGGACTAAGTGCATCCTCTCCCATTAAAGCAAGACAAGGCAACCCATTTAGAGGGAAAGATGCCACAGACAGAAAACAGCTTTAGGGACAGATTGTGCTCCATTTATTGGGGACCCATATGAAGACCAAGCTGCACATCTGTGATATGTCAAGGGTATCTAAGCCTAGTCCTTGTATCCTCTTTGGTTGGTGGTTAAGTATGTGAGAGCCCACAAAGTCATGGTTAATTGGCTTCTGATGGAGTTGCTATCCCATCCAGGGTCCTCCATCCTGCCCCCATCTCTTTCCTAAGACTTCTTGGACTCCATCCAATGTTTGCCTGTAGACTTTTGCATCTGTTTCTATCAGCTGTTGGGTGGAGCTTCTCAGAGGACATTCATGCTAGGCTCCAGTCTACAAGCATATTGAATATCATTAGTAGTGACAGGGATTGGTGCTTGCCAATGGGATAAGCTTCTAGTTGGGCTGGTTATTGCTTGGCCATTCCCTCATTCTCCTGTCTGAATTATTCCTGAATTTCTTGAAGACAGAGCACATTTTTAAGTCTAAAGTTTGAGGGTTGGTTGGTGTCCTTATCCCTTCCTTCACTGGGATTATTGCTTGGCTACAAGAGGTGGCCACTTCAAGTTTCATAGCCTCACTGCTAAGAGTCTCAGCTAAGGTCACCCCCATAGACTTCTGGTAGCCCCTCCCCAACCCCAGGACTCTGGGGTGTCTTAGTAGAGTTGTCCCCACCTTCTTCTCTCTTTACCTATGGATTTCCTTTCATTCTCACCAACATCTGATTACTTCTTCAGTTCCCTCTTCACAACTGATGCTAAACCCCCTATCCCCCTCTCCATGTCCCTACCCCATTTACTCCCTCCATTTGCCTCTTATGACTATATTATTCTCCTTCTAAGTGAAATTCAAGCATGCTCTCTTGGGTTTCGTTCTTATTTAACTTCTTTGGGTCTATTGTCTACAGGGTGAATATGCTGTACTTTATGGTTAATATCCACTTGTCTTAGTCAGGGTTTGTAGTCCTGCACAAAATATCATGAACAGGAAGTCAGTTGAGGAAGAAAGGTTCATTCAGTTTACATTTCTACATTATTGTTCATCATCAAAGGAAGTCAGAACAGGAATTCACACAGGACAGGAACTTAAAGGTAGGAGCTGATATAGAGGTCTTGTGTGGGTACAGCTTCCTGGATTGCTTCCCATAGTTTGCTCAGCTTTTTTTTTTTCATAAAACCCAGGATTACCAGCCATGGATGTAGCCACCAACAGGAGCTGGACCCTTTCTAAATTGATCACTAATCGAGAAAATACCTAACAACTGGATCTCATGGAAGCATTTCTTCAAGAGAGGTTCCTTTCTCCATAACTCCAGCTTGTGTCAGGTGGACACACAAAATCAACCAGTACACCACTTACCAGTAGGTACATACCACACTTATATTTTTGGATCTATGTTATCTCACTTTGGATGATACTTTCTATTTCCATCCATTTGTTCACAAAAATTCATGGTGTTCTTGTTTTTAATAGCAACATAGCATTTCATTGTGTAAATTAAGCACGTTTTTCTATTAATCTCCAGTTAAGGGGCATTTGGGTTGTGTTTTAGAGTTTCTATTTCTGCACAAACACCATGGCCAACAAGCAAGTTGGGGAGGGAAGGGTTTGTTGATCTTACACTTCCACACAGCTGTTCATCACTAAAGGAAGTCAGGACTGGAACTCAAGCAGGTCAGAAAGCAGGAGCTGATGCAGAAGCCATGGACATATGTTACTTACTGGCTTGCTTCCCCTGGTTTGCTCAGTTTGCTTTCTTATAGAACCCAAGACCACTAGCCCAGGGATTGAACTACCTACAATGAGCTGTCTAATTGAGAAAATACCTTACAGCTGGATCTCATGGAAACATTTCTTCAACTGAAGTTCCTTTCTCTGTGAGAACTCCATCTTTTTTCAGGTTGACATACAAAACCAGATAGAACAGATTGCTTCTAGTTTCTATGCTATTAGAAATAAGGCTGCTCTGAAGATAGTAGAGACATTATTTTGTGTATATTTTTAGAGCATATTTTGTGTATATGCACAGGAGTTATAGTTGCAACTTCAGTTAGAACTGTTCCCAATTTTCTAGAAAAACGCCTGATTTAATTAGGGTGGCTGCATAAGTTTGTCTTCCTGCCAGCAGTGAGAAGAGTTTTCCCCTTGATTCACATTTTTGACAGCACATTCTCTGCCTTGAGATTTTCATATGCATTCTGTTTGAATTTTCCTGATTATTAAGGATATAGAACAGTTCTTTTTCAAAAAATTAACAATTTTATTTGTTTCCATTTCAAATGTTATCCCCTTTCCTGGTCTCCCCTCCAAGAACACTCCACCCTGTACCCCTCCGCTTTGCATCCCATACCCACAACCCACTCCGGCTCATCTCTCTAGAAAGAATATTAAGACCTATAAGGGGAACCTAGTAACATATAACAACAGACCCATCAGAATTGTACTAGACTTTTCAATAGAGACTATAAAAGGCAGAAGATCTTGGACAGATGTCATACAGACCCCAAGACAACACAAATACCATCCCATGCTACCATGACTCTTAGTCTCCCTAGATAGAGAAACCAAGATTCCATGACAAAACCAAATTTAAACAATATCTTTGCACCAATCTAGCCCTGTAAGTCAGGCAATTCTATGTATGTCCATTAATCAAGTTCTGGGAGAAAATGAAATAATATAGAGGTGGAGACTGCTGACTGCTTGCTTAGCTCTGAGTTCACTGAAAGACAATTCCTCAAGGGAATAAGACAGATAATGCTAGAGCAGAAAATGATAGAGCAGTACACCTGATGTCATCTTCTGTTTCCATGTATGTACACACACATGTATGTCTATGACACTTATGTGCACACACACACACACACACACACAAATATTACAACACATAACAGACACACATCACTCACAAACAACACATCACCCTAGAGGATGCCCACAAGGTCTCAATCCTGGATAGCACAAAGTACTACAGACAACTAAAGAACACTGAGCTGATAGGGAGAGAAAATGTGCTCTCCAAAGAAAGAGATTGAGTTGTTTATCTTGTACCAAAATGTCAGACCTGAAATCTGCAATATATATATATATATATATATATATATATATATATATATATGTGTGTGGGGGGGTGTGTGTGTGTGTGTGTGTGTATATATATATATATATACATATATACATATATATATATATAATATCGTTCACACAGGGCAAGTTTTATATGTGTGTGCGTGCGTGCGTGTGTGTGTGCATGTGTGTGTGTGTGGGTGTATGTGTGTGTGCATGTGTATGTGAGCATGCATACATAGCAAATAGTTAAAAGAGACCTTGAATTTGAAAGAGAACAAAGAGAGGCATATGAGAGGGGTTGAGAACATGAATGGAAGGGAGAAATGATGTAATAAAATTATAATCTCAATTTTTTTAAAAACAACTAGACAAAAATATACCTCCAGTAAAAGCCACATTGGATAAGCAACTCAGAATTAATTACACAAAATTATAAAGAATTATAGAAGTACAGTGTTATTTTTCTTAAATGTAAATGTGTAACCACGTTAAGTAATCTACTGATTGTATTTGTCTCTTCAAAAAATTGTTACAGAGAATAATATTGTGTTTTGCATAATCTTATTTACTGTAAAACTAAAGGAAACTATGAACGAGAAATACAAGAAATTTTTTTACTACATAGATGTCATCTAGAAATTTATTACACATATAAAGGAAATTTACAATCTATAACTGATGAACTGTCTATACAATGGCAAATTGCTGTTGTTACAGCTGCTAAGTAAGAAAGTGAAGCATAAAATAACTGAAGAACAATAGAAAACTAATATTTTAAATAATAATAAAACAAAATTAGAATAGAAATTAACATAAGTTGAGAACTTTATTTAGAAAATAATTATGTTAACTGTTTTAGTAGTGAAAATGAGAGAAGATAGAAACCAAACTTTTGTTAAATCTTTTTATAGCATCTTTGAAAGTGAAGCATGTCCCTGGTTGACAGATAGGGTCACCCATCCATCTCAGACTGAGCATGGAGACTTCAAAGGAGGAGCTAGGGTAAGGAGTGACAATATCCACCAACCAGAACCCCAGAGCTCCCAGGGTCTAAACCACCAACCAAAGAGAACACATGCAGGGACCCATGGCTCCAGCTGCATATGCAGCAAAGGATGACCTTGTAGGGCATCAGTGGGAGGAGAGGCCCTTGTTCCTGTGAAGGCTGTACACACCAGTGTACGGGTATGCTAGGGAAGTGAGGTGGGCGGATGGGGAAGAATCCTCATAGAAGTAGGGGTAAAGGGTGATAGGATAGAGGGTTTGCAAAGGGGAAACTGGGAAGGGGAAAATATTTGAAATGTAAATAAATAAAATAACCAATTAAAAAACCCAAAACATTCAAGTTGCAAAGTTAATGCTTTTGCATATTTGAGACCTTGTTTTTTTTTTCTTATTTTTTCTATTTTTTATTGGATATATTCTCTATTTATATTTCATTTCCTTTTTTTCTGGTTCCCCGCCCCCCAAAGGTCCCCCATGCCCTTTTCCCTCCCCGTGTTCCCCCATCCACCCTTTCCCACTTTCCTGTTCTGGTATTCCCTTACACTGATGTTTTGAGCCTTTCCAAAACCAGGGTCCACTCTTTCCTTCTTGTTGGACATCATTTGGTATGTGGATGGTGTCTTTGGTGTCCCAGGATTCTAGGCTAATATCCACTTATCAGTGAGTGCATACCATGGGTGTTCTTTTGAGACTGGGTTACCTCACTTAGTATGATGTTCTCCAGCTCCATCCAGTTCTCTAAGAATTTCATGAATTCATTGTTTCTAATGGCTGAGTAGTACTCCATTGTGTATATATACCACAGTTTTTGTATCCATTCCTCCATTGAGGGACATCTGGGTTCTTTCCAGCTTCTGGCTATTATAAATAGGGCTTCTATGAACATAGCAGAGCATGTATCATTATTGCATGCTGAGGAATCTTCTGGATATATGCCCAGGAGTGGTATGGCTGGGTCCTTCGGAAGTATCGTGTCCAGTTTTCTGAGGAACTGCCAGACTGATTTCCAGAGTGGTTGTATTATCTTGCAGTCCCACCAGCAGTGGAGGAGTGTTCCTCTTTCTCCACATCCTGGCCAACACCTGATGTCTCCTGAGTTTTTAATCTTAGCCATTCTGACTGGTGTGAGGTGAAATCTCAGGGTTGTTTTGATTTGCATTTCTCAAATGACTAATGATGTTGAACATTTTTTAAGGTGTTTCTCAGCCATCTGAATTTCTTCAGGTGAAAAGTCTTTGTTTAGCTGTGTACACCATTTTTGATAGGGTCATTTGGTTTTCTGAGACCTTGTTTTTTAAATTAGTTTTTGGGGAGGGGTTTTAGTTCAGTATTGCATCTAAGGACTTTGACGAAGGAAGTATTTTAGTGAGAAAACAGAAAAATGATCTGGACAGAGGTAATTAGTATAGAAAGAGTGAAAATATACTGTTCTGCAGCAGAATGGTAAATAATAAGTTCTTTTTTTTCTATTAAGTTCTGAACAAGTGAACCAATATAGCTCTACTTTCCTCTTTTTTTCTTTTTTTTTTTTTTTTTTTAGCTTTGAGGCTTGTAATATAATATTGTTTCTCCCTTCCCTTTTCTCCCGCCAAACTCTTCCATATGACTGCAAACCCCACTGTACCTCCTCTTCCGGTCCCCCTCACACATTCTCTTCCTTTTACTCACTCCCATTTTCTGAGAGGGTGGTACCTATCTACTCTGGCAAATCAAATCTCCGCAGGGCTAGTCACATCCTCTCCCATTGAAGCCCGACAAGGTAACTCAGTTAGGGTGTCATATTCCATAGACAGGAAACAGCTTTATGGGCAACACCCACTCAAGTTGTTGGGGAGGGGCCCACATGGAGACCAATCCACGCATCTACTGGGCTCTATATTATTTAGAAAATAATTATGTTAACTGTTTTAGTAGTGAAAATGAGAGAAAATAAAACCCAAACTTTTGTTAAATCTTTTTATAGCATTGTTGAAAGTGTATGCTCTTCGGTTGGTGGTTCATATTCTGAGATCCCCCAAGGATCCAAGTTAGTTGATTCTGTTGATTTTCTGTGGAGATCATGTCTCCTTCAGAGCCCACAATCCTTCCCCTTAACTCTTCCATAAGAGTCCCTGGCAACCTCTAATATTTGAGTGTGGGTCTTTCCTTCTGTTTTTGTAAGCTTCTGGATGCAGCATCTCAGAGGACATTTATGATAGTCTCTTTCTGCAAACATAACAGAGGATCATTAATAGTGTCAGGGATTGGCTCTTGCCCATGAGACATTGTCTCAAGTTAGGCCAGTTATTGTGCTGTTTCCCCAGACTCTGCTTCATCACCCACCCCTGAATGTCTTGTAGACAGGATAAATTTGGAGTTGAAAGTTAAGTAGATGTGTTGGTGTCCTTACCACACCATTGGGGATTCTGCCTAGCTAGAGGAAGGAGCCCCTGCAGGTTCCATATCCTCTCTGATGTGTTTCTCTGCTAAGGTCACCTCATTGATTTCTGGGAGCCTCCCCCATTCCAGGTCTCTGGCATATCCTTGAAAGGCTCTCATCAGAAGATATTTTCTTTTTTATGTTTAATCTATATTTGCTCTATTTACATTTCAAATGTTATCCCCTTTCCTCCTTACCCCTCTGAAAACCCCTATCCCATCACCCACCACCTCTTCTACCCCCACCCCTGCTCATCTACTCCCCCCTCTGAATTTCCTGACTTTTATTCCCCTATTCTGGGGAATTAAGCCTTCACAGCTCCAATGGCCTCTCCCCTCATTGATGTCTGAGATGTAATCTTCAGCTACATATGTAACTGGAGCCATGGGTCCCTTCATGTGTACTCTTTGACTGGTGGTTTAGTTCCTTGGAGCTCTGGGGGTACTGGTTGCTACATATTATTGTTCCTCCTGCAGGGCTGCAAAACTCTTCAGTTTCTTGGGTCCTTTCTCTTGCTGCTCCATTGAGGACCCTATGCTCATTCTATTGGTTGTCTGTGAGCCATGGGTATTTTGATCCAAAGTATCCATGTTTTGATCTTTCTTCTTCTTGAGTTTCATGTGGTTTGTGAGTTGTATGATGGGTATTCCAAGCTTTTGGGCTAATATCCATTTATCAAAGAGTACATACTATGTGTGTTCTTTTGTGATTAGTTTACCTCATTCAGGATGATATTTTCTAGCTCCATCCATTTGCCTAAGAAGTTCATGAATTCATTGTTTTTAATAGCTAAGTAATACTCCATTGTGTAAATGTACCACATTTTCTGTATCTATCCCTCTGTATAGGGAGATATAGGTTGTTTCCATATTCTAGCTCTTATAAATAAAGCTCTTATGAACATAGCAGAGTATATGTCCTTATTACAGGTTGGAGCATCTTATGGGTATATGCCTAGGAGTTGTATAGCTGGATTCTCAGGTAGTGCTATGTCCAATTTTCTGAGGAACCACCAAACTGTTTTCCAGAGTGGTTTTACCAGCTTGCAATCCCAACAGCAATGAAGGAGTGTTCTTCTTTCTCCACATCCTCTTCAGCATTTGCTGTCCCCTGAGTTTTTGATCTTGGCCATTCTGACTGATGTGAGGTGGAATCTCAGGGTTGTTGATTTGAATTTCTCTGATGATTAAGGATGTTGAACATTTCTTTAGATGTTTCTCTGCTATCAAGTATTCCTCAATTGAGAATTCTTTCTTTAGCTCTGTACCCCATTTTTAATAGGGTTATTTGGTTCTCTGGGGTCTAACTTCTTGAGTTCTTTGTATATATTGGATAATAGCCCTCTATTGGATGTGGGACTGGTAAAGATTTTTTTCCAATTTTGTTGGTTGCCATTTTGTCCTATTGACAGTGCCCTTTGCCTTACAGAAGCTTTGTAATTTTATGAGGTCTCTTTTGTCAATTCTTTATCTTAGAGCATAGGCTATTGGTATTCTATTCAGGAAATTTTTGCCTGTGTCCATGTGCTCCAGATTCTTTCCCACTTTCTCTTCTATTAGATTCAGTGTATCTGGTTTTATGTGGAGGCCTTTGATCAACTTGGACTTGAGCATTGTACAGGGAGATAAAAATGGATCAGTTTGCATCCTTCTACATGTGGACTACCAGTTGACACAGCACCATTTGTAGAAAAGACTGTCTTTTTCCACTGGATGATTTTAGCTCCTTTGCCAAAGATCAAGTCATCATAGGTGTGAAGGTTCATTTCTGGGCCTTCAGTTCTATTCCATTGATCTATCTGCCTGTCACTGTACCAATACCATGTAGTTTTTATCACTATTTCACTGTAATATAGCTTGAGGTCGGGATGGAGATTACATCGGAAGTTCTTTTATTGTTGAGAATAGTATTTGCTCTCCTGGGCTTTTTGTTGTTCCAGATAAATACAGAAATTGTTCTTTCTAACTCTATGAAGAATTGAGTTGGGATTTTGATGGGGATTGCATTGAATCTGTAGATTGCTTTAGGCAAGATGGCCAATTTTACTATATTAACCCTGCCCCTCCATGAGCATCGGAGATCTTTCCATCTTCTGAGATCTTCTATAGTTTCTTTCTTCACAGACTTAAAGTTCGTGTCATACTGATCCTTCACTTGCCTGGTTAGAGTCTCACCAAGGTATTTTATATTATTTGTGACTATTGCTAAGGGTGTCATTTCCCTAATTTTTTTCTCAGCCTCTTTGTCCTTTGAGTATAGGAAGGCTACTGATTTGTTTGAATTAATTTTATATCCAGCCAGTTTGCTAAAGTTATCAGGTTTAGGAGTTTTCTGCTAGAATTTTTGTGGTCATGTAAGTATACGAACATATAATCTGCAAATAGTAATACTTAGAATTCTTCCTTTCCGATTTGTATCCCTTTCACCTCCTTTTGTTGTCTAATTGCTCTGACTAGGACTTTAAATACTATATTGATCAGGTAGAGAGAGAGGGGACAGCCTGTCTAGTCCCTGATTTCAGTGGTATTGCTTCAAGTTTCTCTCCTCCATTTATTTTGATGTTTGTTACTGGTTTGCTCTATATTGCTTTTACTATGTTTAGGTATGGGCCTTGGATTCCTGATCTTTCCAAGACTTTTATCATGAAAACGTGTTGTATTTTGTCAAATGCTTTCTCAGCATCTAATTAAATGATCATGTAGATATATATATATATGTGTGTGTATATATATATGTATATATATACATATATACGCACACATACACACATACACACACACACACACACACACACACACACACACACACACACATATATATATATATATATATATATATATATATATGATTGCACTGATGGATTTCTGAATATTGAACCATCCTTGCATCCCTAGAATGAAGCCTACTCTATCATGGTGGATGATTGTTTTGATGTGTTCTTGAATTTGGTTTGTGAGAATTTTATTGAGTATTTTTGCATTGATATTCATAAGGGAAATTGGTCTAAAGTTCTATTTCCTTGATTGATCTTTGTGTGGTTTAGGTATCAGAGTGATTGTAACTTCATAAAACAAATTGGGTAGTGTTCCTTCCCTTTCTATTTTGTGAAATAGTTTGAAGAGTATTGGTATTAGGTCTTCTTTGAAGGTCTGATAGAACTCTGTATTAAACCTATCTGGTACTGGGCTTTTTTGGTGGGAAAACTATTAATGATTGCTTCTATTTCTTTAGGGGTTATAAAATTATTTAGATCATTTATCTGATTCTGATTTAACTTTGGTACCTGGTATCTGTCTAGAAAATTGTCCATTTCATCTAGATTTTCCAGTTTTGTAGAATTTAGGCTTTTGTAGTAGGATTTAAATGATTTTTTTGAATTTCCTCAATATCTGTTGCTATCCTTTTCATTTCTGATTTTGATACTGTCTCTATGCCCTCTGCTAAGTATGGCTAAGGGTTTATCTATTTTTTTTCTCAAAGAACCAGTTTCTGGTTTAGTTCTTTTATAGTTCTTTTTCTTTCTACTTGGTTGATTTCAACCCTGAGTTTGATTATTTCCTGCCATCTATTCCTCTTTGGTGTATTTGTTTCTTTTTGTTCTAGATCCTCTAGCTGTGCTGTCAAACTGTTAGCATATGAACTTTCTACTTTCTTTTTGGAGGCACTCAGAGCTCTAAGTTTTCCTATTAGCACTGCTTTCATTGTGTCCAATAAGTTTGGGTGTGTTGTGCTTTCATTTTCATTAAATTCTAAAAAATCTTTAATTTCTTTCTTTATTTCAACCTTGACCAAGTTATTGTTGAGTACAATGTTGTTCAATTTCATTTGTATGTGGACTTTCTTTTGTTTTTGTTGTTATTGAAGACCAGCCTTAGTCCATGGTGATCTGATAAGGTACATCATTCAATCTTCTTATATTTTATTTCAATCTTATATATGCTGAGGTCTTTGTACGGAGTATATGGTCAGTTTTGGAAAAGGTTCCGTGAGCTGCTGAAAAGAAGGTATGGTCTTTTGTATTAGGATAGCTGTTAAATCCATTTGGTTCATAACTTCTGTTAGTTTCACTGTTTGTCTCTTTTGTTTGTGTTTCCCTGATGAGAACAGGGTGTTGAAGTCTTCTACTATTATTGTGTGAGGTACAACGTGTGCATTGAACTTTAGTAAAGTTTCTTTTATGAAAATAGGTACCCTTACATTTGTGGTATATATGTTCAGAGTTGAGAGTTCATCTTGGTAGATTTTTCCTTTGATGAGTATGATGTGTCCTTCCTTATCTTTTTTTATTACTTTAGGTTGAAAGTCAATTTTATTTGATATTAGCATGGCTACACTGCTTGTTTCTTGGGATCATTTGCTTGGAGAATTCTTTTCCAGCATTTACATTGAGGTAGTGTCTGTCTGAGGTGGGTTTCTTGTATGCATGTAAATGTTGGGTCCTGCTTATGTATCCAGTCTGGTACTTTGTCTTTCTTTTCTTTTATTTAGAATTGAGTCCATTGATATTACCAGATATTAAGGAGAAGTGATTGTTGCTTCCTGTTATGTTTGTTATTAGAGGTGGAGTTGTGGTTTTGTGGCTCTCTTCTTTTTGGTTCATTAAAAGAAGATTAATTTCTTGCTTTTTCTAGTGTGTAGTTTCCCTCCTGTTGTTGGTATTTTCCATTCACTATCCTTTGAAAGGCTGGGTTTGTGGAAAGTTATTGTGTGAATTTGTTTTTGTCATGTAATACCTTGGTATCTCCATCTATGCTAATTGAGAGTTTTGCTGGGTATAGTAGCCTGGTTTGGCATTTGTGTTTCCTTAGGGTCTGTATGACTTCTGCTCAGGCTCTTCTGGCTTTCATAGTCTCTGGAGAGAAGTCTGGTGTAATTCTTATAAGTCTGCCTTTATATGATACTTGACCGTTTCCCTTACTGCTTTTAAAATTCTTTAATTAGTGAATTTGGCATTTTAGTTATTATGTGACAGGAGGAATTTCTTTTCTGGTCCAATCTACTTGGAGTTCTGTAGACTTCTTGTATATTTATGGGCATCTCTTTCTTTAGGTTAGGGAAGTTTTCTTCTGTAATTTTGTTGAAGACATTTACTGGCCGTTTAAGTTGGAAATCTTTGCTCCCTTCTAAATCTATAATTCTTAGGTTTGGTCTTCTCATTTTGTCCTGTATTTCCTGGATGTTTTGGGCTGGAACTTTTTGCATTTTGCATTTTCTTTGACTGTTGTGTCCATAATTTCTATATCTTTTGTATCTGAGATTCTGTCTTCTATCTCTTGTATTCTGTTGTTGATGCTTGCATCCACGACTCCTGACTTCTTTTCTAGGTTTTCTATGTCCAGAGTTGTTTCCATTTGTGGTTTCTTTATTGTTTCTATCTCTATTTTTTAGATCCTGGATGGTTTTATTCAATTCTTTCACCTGTTTGGTTGTTTTTTGTGTAATTCTTTAAGGGCTTCTACCTGTTTACTTGTGTTCTGTATTTCCTTATGGGAGCTATTTATGTCCTTCTTGAAGCTCTCTATGATGAGCTGAGATTTTAAATTCAATTCTTGCTTTCCAGTTGTATTGGGGTTATCCGGGACTTACTGTTGTGGGAGAATTGGCTTCAGATGGTGCTATGTTTCCTTGATTTCTGTTGGTAATGTTCTTACGTTTGCCTTTTGCCATCTGCTTATCTCTCATGTTAGTTGGTATTCCTGTCTCTGGCTGGTCCTTGTCCCTCCTGTGGGCCTGCAAGCCTGTCTCAGGCCCCTGGGTGACCAGCTCTCCCTGGCCCAGAATATTTTGGCTCAGCCCAGCTACTGGGTGCAGATGGAGCCCAGAAGTACCCTGTCCGAGCTGCTCTACCACTCCTGTGTGCCCTGTGCTCCTGTCTGCACCTGCCTGCTCAGTTTCTGGAGAGAAAATGGTCCCAAGTTGTTTTCAATTTAAGAAAAATTTCAATGATTGGAATTTTGCAACTGTGTGTAATATAAATGCAACACTTCAGGAGAGCATACTGCCATTAAGGGGAGACTGGAAAACTTCATAGCTTTGTAGGCTATCACAAGTTTTATGTTTAAAAACATTAGAATCCAGTGTAGATTAAGACATGTATTTTGTGAGTGAACCATGTTTTCTTTATCCATTCTTCACATTCCTGCTCTGGGATCTATAGACAGATTTACTCTAAATGACAGTGTATTATTTTGACAAGAGACACATTTAAAATACTTGGTTATGTTTAATTTAGTTGTACTTATTATTTTCTCTTCTGTTAAAATCATAGATGTTAAACTATTTACAAAATACACTTTATTTTGTCAGATAAACTAAAAATTTCTGAAAATTCTTGGCAAGAGACTGGGTTCTGATACACCTTATTAACCTCTCACTCAAATCTATCATTTTTATTTTTCTTTGGTGAATTTTTTCAGATTTGTGACTTCTTCCTTTTTGTCATAAAAGAAGAAACATCCAACTGAATATCTGCTGATAATTTTTATTTGTGACAATAGATACAGGCTTGAGGCACAACTGTAGGGCAAATGAGAAAAGGCTTTACTTTCTATGATTTTTTTTACCCTTTCATTTCTTTGTCCCTGTTTATTGTTTCTCTAGAAAGACACTTTGACAGTGTGAAATAGGAGCTTTAGATTGTTTTACACTGTTTACGTCTTCATTGTACAACCAGAAGATTTCTTAATATTTCCCAAGCCTTTTCTTTTCATTAAATCCTTCACTGTATATGTGTATTGCAAGGTATTGTTTTGGAAATTGTAACTGCCAGTTTGGGTCTGACCCACAACTAGCTTTAGGAAACTATTCTACAATGGGATGATAAAGGGAAAAAAACTGTCTGATAGGCAACCTAAGTTTGCAATCACTGAATTGAATGCCATAGTAAAAGTCAGTTTTAGAGTTATGAAAAAAAAATCATTTCAAAAAGACTATTTCTCACATTAACCTATTTAATGTTTTATTGTATAGAAATTGTTCCTTTATTATTTAGCTTAGATTACTAGACAGATTATATGAAATATTGCTTAAATACCAACTGACATATTCGTCTTCCTTGGTAAATATCAAATGTACTTATGGGCACATATATAGCACTAGTATATAGACAACGATGAACACTCCACAATGTTCTGCATTGAGTTTGCAGTGTACTTAAGAGCATGAAAAAATATAATTGGTAGTTTAGATGACATTTTTTACTCTATTATCTCAAATCACCTCAGAAGTCCTTTATTAACAATGAGCCAAATATGCAAATTTATGTAATCATTAAGTAGCATTAGAAATTTCAGAGGCTAGACATTTAAGAATTAAATTTTTACTACTAACCTGTTTATTTTATTTGCAACTTTTCCAAGGCACTTTAAAGACTCAGAAGTAGTTTTTCTTAGAAGTGTCACATGGCAGAGCTTATGAGGAACATTTGTTGATTCTTACAACACTTTAATTTTACTCTCTTTATCAAAATGTGCTGCTCTACAACTAAAACGGAATTTATGAGCCAATTCTCAAGCTTGTAAATCACTTTATAGGTAAGAGCTACTGGGTAGTTTTTAATGGTGATCTGGGATTAGTGGATTATTCTTTTGAAAGTGAAGTTGTCCTTGTCAGTATTCCTATAATGGAGACTAGAAAGCAGAAAAGCTAAAAACTATTAGTATTAGATTGCTTCCTGTGCTAAAGTGGGAGTAAGAGGAGAAACTATTCACCATAAACACATCATAACTTTATTAAGCAATAAATGGAAGACTTTTGCATGCCATTTATTTTCAGAAAACATAGAAGTTTAGAAAATCGCTATTATTTGCAGAGTATCCCAACTATTTGATGTTTACAATATGGCAAATAATCTTATCTCATTTAATCTCTAAAAATATGTTCATTTTACTAACTGCCAAAAATATCTTATCATTTATTTCTACAGACCATCATGTTTCCAGTTAGACTCACAACCAGAAATAGGAATAATTACTCACATTTTACAGAATCTAAAACAAAGATACTTTGTAGAACTGCAAATGACCCCTTATAAATGTCTAATCAGAATTTCCCAACAATCAGTACATCTCATTGCACAAAATGTCATACATTTCCAACATTGTTACAAGAAATTTCATCATACATATAATCTTTTCTGTATTAAATAATAAATTGGGGTGTGTCAAAATAATTAAAAACTTTTTCTGTGAAGAATGTGCTTAAATAGAAAGAGTCTTGAAGTTAGCCTTAACCATTCTTCAATGAACATTGATTACCAAGAGAGCAAGTGATTTTAATGGAATTTTACATAATAATTTCAGCTTAAATGAGATTTTTAATATTTTAATAAGCTGTGTAGTATTTTCAATAGAATCTATAATTGACATCTGAATGTACTTTTTCTTAATATTCTTAATGCTTGGGTAAAACTCTTAGAACATTTATATAAAATGGGCCAGAACTCTGTAATTATTGATATTAATGTTAGACCTTCTAAGTTGGCAAACTCAGTTTCTTAGTGAAATGCTTTCCTTTGATGAATATATTGAAATCAATCTATTTGACTTCCACATATGAATTTAATTTAAAAATTCAAATAAAATGCATATATTGATTTTAATAAGTATCTTAGCAAATTAAGACAGATGTTAAAGACACCTGGGTGATACCTGTCATGACTGTTTTATTCTGAATATTTTTAGTATAGGTAGATTATATTAATCACAACTGAGTTTTATTACTTGTAATAGTCCAAATATATTTTGATAATTTAACAATGCTATATGGATCAAGTTTACTAAACTGGATTTGAAATGTTACTGTCAATAATACTACCATTAAAAGGCTCTATTGTTTCCAGTCTACACAAATGTTCAATTTTATGTATTTAACTGTACATGTAGTTATGTTAATTTTCTTACTATAATGAGATAATTTATAAAACATCACTGTATTGCTTCTTTTCTTTAATTATTAATACCTAACAAATATGTTCTATTGTAATTGTTGATATGTTAGCTGGAAACTATGAAGCAGAGGTAGAAAGAAAATATTGGCAAGAAAAATTTTACCAATGCCTTTTAAAACTGTACCTAATGAGAAAAAATGTGTGTAATATCAATAAAATATAGGTAATATAAAAACGAAAGATAACTGGGATAATGATGTTGAATAATTTTACATTGTTTGCAATTGAATAATGAAAAAATAATTATCAAAAGTAATATAATTGATTACATTTCTTTGAGGATATCTTTACGGTCCTCAGCAGCTAATGTCATTTTGCAACCAAGACTATGAAATTCATACTATCTTCATATGTGAAATTTTGAGGCAACAAGATGCAGCCTTACTTAGAACCAGGATGAAAGTCAATCTGTCCAGAAAAACATAGAGCTAAGTTTTAAAGAGTCAGAGGCAAATAGGCTCTATTCTATCTCAGGCAATATATTCTCATCTTCCCTGAATAAAACAAATCCAGATAAACAGTCAAGGCCTCTCAGTGTTGATAAATCTGTTTAGCTCTTTGATCCATTTTTTAATTGATTCATTTAGATTGTTAGTGTCTAACTTCTTGAGTTCTTTATATATTTGGACATCAGCCCTCTTTCAGATATATACTTGTGAGGAAATTTGCCCAATCTCTAGCCTGTTGTTTTGTCCTATTAAAAGGTGTCCTTTGCCTTACAGAAGCTTTTCAGTTTCATGAAGTCGCATTTATCAATTGTTGATCTTACTGCCTGACCCACTAGTTTACTATTCAGGAAGTTGTATCTTATACCAATGTGTCCAATGATGTTCCCCACGTTCTGTTCTCTTACATTTAGTGTACATAGTTTAATGTTAATAGTTAATGGGTGTGATTATGATTGGGAGGCTGATATTGGGCTGTAAGGTGAATAGATAAATAAATAACTCTGAAAAAAGAGTTCTTTCTTCTTTCCTCACATCTTCCTCTCTCAGAGTCTACTCTCTTACTACTGTATAGGGTGTTTTGAACCTTTTCAACTTCTTAGTGTTGGTAAATCAAACTGAACTTAATTTGTATGAAATATTAACTATTAATAAAAGAAATACCATCCAGAGGAGTTAGTGTTGAATGGAAATGAATATACCCCATGCATTTTTGTATCAAAATAATTCTGTCTAAATCAAAAGATATACATATTGGTTTTTTAAGGCAGGGTTTCTCTGTGTAGCCCTGGCTGACCTGGAACTCACTCTGTAGACCAGGCTGGCCTTGAACTCAGAAATCCACCTGCCTCTGCCTCCTAAGTTCTGGGACTAAAGGCATGCACCACTACTGCCCAGCTAAAAGATATATTTTTGAGAATTCATTTTTTTTTCTCAGGAAAAGTTTTGGAGACAAGAAGAAAGAGAGAATGCAAGTAATAGTTTTTACAGAATAAGTATTTTCAGTTTTGTGTGATATAGATTAATTCTAAGATACTATACATAAATATTTTCACTTTAGAGAAGGTAATCTGTCTTTGTAGTAACCCATTATATCTGGCTGTTATTCTCCTTCTGTCTCCCATTTTGAAATATCTCTGAGTCTTGGGTGGAATGGCAAAGTACATATGTAACTTTTATCTCTAATTTTTCTCCAGTATATAATTATCTAAACTGTGGTCAGTTGTGGGTTTTGTATTAATCAATATATGTTATGAGTAGCCATTTACCCAATGATGGTTGTGAGATGCAATCATTTATGACTAAAATGATATGTCATTAGAAATCAAATAGCAGTAGGTTTTGCCTTAAGATCTTCAATCTAATTATGTATTTTGGTCCTGAAAATAGCATCAGTAGTAGATATAATTTTTAATATTTTTACCATTTTATCAGAGGGTTTCTCATGCAATGATTTATTATTATTATTATTATTATTATTATTATTATTATTATTAACTCACAACTAGGAACTATTGATGATATTTATTCTCCTGTATCAGTACTGGCATTAAGAAAGCTATCAGTGAAGATAAAGTTCCTAGGTGATTACCTGCTTTTACACTCCATGTTCTAAGATTTAAGAATATACTTTTATCAGCGTATACATGTCTATACTCTTTTCATTTTATGGATATTGTGAAGAAAGAAACAATGAACATGGATAAATAAGTACCTCTATAATATATAAAACTTTGGCAGTTTACTCAAAAGCGGTACTGTAAATTATGATGCAGTTCTATATACAACTTAGGGGAGTTGCTTGAACAAACATAAATCAAAACAAAATCTACTCTATGAATTGTTTCAAGGATGGAGACCAAATAATCCTATTAGTTAAATAATGGCATTCAATGTATCTAGTATCTCTTTATGTTAAGAGTCCTGCATAATATAGGGATATGTTTGACATATTTTAACGTAACAAAGCAATATGTATAAACCCACAGCAAGTATATCTTGTTAAGCAGAACAATATATTCAAGCCCACATCAAAAAAGATATTTTGTTAAATAGAGAAGAACTTGAAACTTCTCCATGATTCTCTATATGGGACAAGGATGCCCTTTCTCCTCAATGCTGTACAATAAATTTTGTGAAATTTTAGTTATAGCAATAAGACTCATAAAAAATAGTATTCAAATTAGAAATAACAAACTATATGTATTGTATTCTTATATATCTATCTAGACCAAAAAAATTTATCAAAATATATACGTATGTTGATAATTCTTATTCTTTACAATATTTACATTCTAATGAAGTGATACCTTGTGGTTTGCAATATTATAAATTCATTTTATTTCACATTCTCTGTTATTCATTAGCTAATTTATTATAATTTTATTGTGATTGCAAATTTACAAGATATTTCTGTAATCTCCTTATTTTTAAAACCTATATTTGTTTTAATATGTTCCTCATGTAAGTACATTCAATTATCACCACTAGCTCTTGGCTGTAATTTCCCAAGTCATTTTTAGTTGCTTGAAGTTCATCTTCCAGTAATTTCCCAAGAAAGAGTTGAAGAAACAAAAATTTTTGGGCGGTGGTGGCACACGCCTTTAATCCCAGCCCTTGGGAGGCAGAGGCAGGCAGATTTCTGAGTTCGAGGCCAGTTTGGACTACAGAGTGAGTCCAGGACAGCCAGGACTACACAGAGAAACCCTGTCTTGAATAAACAAAAAAAAAAAACATAAACAAAAACAAAAAAAAACAAAACAAAACAAAAAACAAATAAAGAAAATACAAAGAAACAAAGGTTTTGCATATTTAAAACTTTTATATTGACTTTCTTCTCAATCACATTTAAACTGATTTTAAAACATCTGACTCATGATCTCTCTTTATATCTACATAGCAGGAACACCCCCCAATTCATTTATTATTTTAAGAAAATCAATCCCAGCTGACTTATTATCACTTAAATATCACTGCTTTTAAAAATGTATTATCTTTTATCTGGAGTATCCAATAGCATTATCCACATTGGAAAGAGTTAGCTACTTTCATTCTCATTTGTAGAAATGTATTGTTGTGTTTTAAAATTGAGATTCGTATCTTAAAATTTAACTTCAGAAAGTGTTCAAAAACTTGTAATTTTAGCCACTAAAATAATACTTGGGCTCCATATTGCAACCAGGACACAGCTAAAGAGGCCCAGGTAGACAGACTCCAGCCGGGGCTACCATCCCTCAGATGGATCCACAAGGCTCTCGCTACCAGGCAGGTACATCGCCGATGCTCTACTGGACTTCTCCACGCCCTCCAGCCTTGCAACTAGGCCGCGGGTGGCAGCCAGCATGCAGTCTCTTAGAGCAGTGGTCACGCATAATCACCAGTACAGAAACAACAGGTGAGCCTAGCTTCGTGGGAGATTCAAACACCAGCCACTGACAACAAGGCCAACTAACACCAGAAATAACCAGATGGCAAAAGGAAAACGAAGGGACGTTACTAACAGAAATCAAGGCAACATGACAGCATCTGAACCCAGTTCACCAACAAAAGGAAGCCCTGGACACCCCAAAACACCAGAAAAACAAGACTTGGATCTAAAATCACTGGTCAGGATGCTGGTAGCTGAACACATAGAAAAATCTTGTAAAGAAATAGAGGAGAAAATGGATCAAAAGTTAGAAGCCTTTACAAGGCAAATACAAAAATCACTTCAAGAAATTCAGGAGAAGATGGATCAAAAAGAAGAAGACAATAAGGAGGAAAGACAAAAATCACCAAAAGAAATACAGAAGAACATGGGTCAACAAGTAGAAGCTATGAAAGAGGAAACACAAAAATCTCTTAAAGAAATACATAAAAACACAATCAAGCAAGCAAAAGATCTGAGCATATCCATCCAGGTTCTAAAAACAGAAGTAGAAACAACTAAGAAATTGCAGAGGGAGACAACATTGGAGATAGAAAACCTTGGAAAGATATCAGGGGCCATAGATGCAAATATCAACAATAGAATACAAGAGATAGAAGACAGAATATCAGAAGCCAAAGATACCATAGGAACCATTGATTCCACAGTCAAAGAAAATATTAAATGCAAAAAGGTTGTAACCCAAAACATCCAGGAAATCCAGGACACAATGAGAAGGCCAAACCTAAGGATTATAGGTATAGACGAGAGTGAAGATTTACAAGTTAAAGGGCCAGCAAATATCTTCTACAAAATTATGGAAGAAAACTTCCCCAACCTAAAGAGAGAGATGCTCATAAATATACAAGAAGCCTATAGAACCCCAAACAGACTGGACCAGAACAGAAATACATCCCGTCACATAATAATCAAAACTCCAAATGTACTAAAAAAAGAAAGAATATTAAAGGGAGCAAGAGAAAAAGGCCAAGTAACTTATAAAAAAACTCAAGAGAAGACAAATGCTGGTGAGGATGTGGAGAAAGAGGAACACTCCTCCACTGTTGGTGGGATTGCAAAATGGTAAAACCACTCTGAAAATCAGTGTGGCGGTTCCTCAGAAAATTGGGCATGTTCCTTCCAGAGGACCCTGGCATACCACTCCTGGGCATATCCCAGAGGATTCCCCTGCATACAATAAAGACACATGCTCCACTATGTTTATAGCAGCCTTGTTTATAATAGCCAGAAATTGGAGGAGCCCAAATATCCCTCAAAGGAGGAATGGATATAGAAAATGTGGTATATTTATACAATGGAATACTACTCAGCAATTAAAAATAATGAATTCATGCAATTTGTAGGTAAATGGTTAGACCTGGAAAATATCATCCTGAGTGAGCTAACCCAATCACAAAAGAATACACATGAAATGCAATCACTGATAAGTGGATATTAATGAGCCCAGAAGCCCTAAATACTCAAGGCACAATTAGCAAGTCAAATGATTCCCAAGAAGAAAGGAGAGGACCCTGGGCCTGGAAAGATTGGATCCAGTTTTGTAGAGAAACTGTGGGGGGAGGGGGAATGATTGGGGAATAGTTGGGGGGGAGAGGAACTATGGGACATAGGGAGGAGGGGAACTGGGAAAGGGGAAATCCTTTGGAATGTAAACATAGAATATAGAAAATAAAAAAAAATGTACTGCAAATTACACACACACACACACACACACACACACACACGCACGCATGCACCGATTAGAGAAAAGAAAACAAAGGCCATAAATTTGAGAGAAAACAAGTGACAGATTGGGACATGGTATAAAGTTGAGGGAGGGAAAATAAGGGGAAATTTTATAATTCTGTTTTAATTTCTAAAAAAGTAAAAATAAAATCAGAAAAATTCTAAACACAATAAAAATAGTGAAAAAGAGGCACACAGTTCTGTTACTTTGCTTTATTGTTTATTTTTTTCATTTTTGTTTCTTGTATTTTTGAGAGACAGAGACAGAAACAGAGACAGAGACAGAGAGGAATGAAGTATGAGGTTGGAAAAATCTAGGAAGTGCTGAGATGTAAACAATTTTCAAAGAAATACAGGACAAAATAGCATAACATACTCCTTAACCTTATAAAATGCAAATGGAAAATACTTTCATTCTATTATGAAATATAGTGAAGGATTTATAAATTTATTAAACTTCAGTCAAGCTAAAGGTCTTGATCCACAAATGCTGGTAGGTTATGAGGATAAGAGAGCCTCACTTACTGGTAATGAGATTACAAATACTTGCAGTCACTACAAAAATAAATGTGAAAAATTCTCAAAAAGCTATAGATCTACCATGTGACAGGTATACCATTCGTTAGCATATGCCATGATGACTTGATATACCATTACAGCAATAGTTATTAAACACTATCAATTACCTCTTTATTCACAATAGCTAGGAAAAAATATCAAATGGTAAATTATTAAGAAAAGTGAGTTAACATATACACAAATGATATCTATTCTGCTCTCAAGAAAATTAAATCATGAGATTTGGAAATCAACTGATGTAACTTTCATTTAACTGTATTTTAGAATATGTATTCAATATGTGTACATGCATTTAATGTGTTTAGATTAAAAGCCACACCCCAGGTTCTTTCCGAATTTCATCTAGCATTTTCACCACACTACATAGTACATAATATTGCTTCTTCCCTTTAATAAACAAAACAAAACAAATCAAAATATTTGTTATCTGTGAGCAAATGTGTATGGGACAATAGCCTGTAGCATAGGTAGTTTCTCCGGTACTACATTTCCAAAGAAATCTGATTGCCTCTCTCAGAGCAGTGCTTGATTTTTAGTAACTTCATAGTTAGTAATCAAACACCCTGTCTTCTTGACTACCATTCTTGGGATTTTGGCTGCTTTTGTTTTTCACGTGTTTTAAACATTCCATCAAAACCAGTGGTAATTCGTGTGTGCCAATGCACAGTTACATCTGGCAAATTCCATTTGCCTACAAATGTCTATTATTTCTTACACATAATCTTTCTGCTCCCTCTTCTGAAATTATCCCTGAGCCTTGGGGATATGGTGATATGGATGCTCAATTTAGAACTGAACACTCCACTGTCTATTATTCTATGCACTTTGACCAGTTATGCATCTTTGTATCAGTTGATGCCTACTGCAAAAGCAAGATTCCCTTGAGAAACTTGAGAAATACATTAATCTATGGGTATAAAGATTACTACTTTGGTGGTCATTTATTACTAAGTGCGCTGAGCAGAATACTAATGTCAGGTTCCCTTCTTATATCAAAAAGTGAGCATACAATAAAGAACTGGTCCACATGCATCCAACAAGCTGCTTGACACCAAGACCCTGATGAAGAACTTGTCGTTCTTATGAACAGCACACACTATTGACAGTGTACTGCCTCTGGCCTACAAGGAAGAGCCAAGCCTAATTTTGATGCAGAAGATATTTTAAAGTTATCATGATTCTTAAAATTCCAAATAAATCTAATAAGAGGAAAGAATTATCAGGTTTCTACAGGAGCAGTTCTATAGAGCCAATTTCTTCCCTTGCATTGCCACTGTGGGTAGCAACCTGCTGTGTGGTCGAAAGTAAGGAGCTGGATCTCTGAGCTAGACAAAAGCCTGTACAGGCAAATAAGTAAGTCATCATCCACAGCTCATGGACTAAATCTACTTATTGTTAAGAAAAACACAAGCCGGGATTATATGCTAATAGTTCATTGATAATTTGAACTGGGTAACTCCAAGATTTCCTCAATTAAATACTGTTAAACAGTAGGCTTCTCTGGTGCAAAGACGTGTGTCCATGAAAGTTTTTCTTAGGTAAATACATGCATGCACATCACTGTGTAAATGTGGCATATATAGTCAGAGTTATAATTATTATCACATTTTGTAATTTTGAAAGAAAGAGAAACGTGTAGATATCACGTTGAGTTTTGCAATGCCTGCAGTAATCAGAAGACAAGGGCCCGTGCCTTTCCAAATCCTTGGCTGAAAGAATGGGAAGAAGCCTGGCCCTACTGCTGACTCAAGCACCTCTTGTCTATGACTGAAAATTCTCTTTCTTGAATCTTTGTGTTCGATTTCCTAACAATGTAATGTGAATTGACAGCTATAAACAATAAACTACCTAGTTTCTAATCCATGATAGAGGATTAGAAATGTAGCTCTGAAACCAACATTAACAATAGGTGAAGGAAGGAATGAATACAGTTAAACAATTATTATGCTAGGCATGATAAAATTGACTAATTTATTGGCCTCCTTGTAGATAGGATTGTGATATCAGGTTAGCTTAACAGAACAAATGACCTACTAAAAATAAAGCTCTAAAATTTACCAGAAATGCAACATTAATTCACTTAACTTCATTATGGGGAACACTCCCTAACAATAAAATAAAATAAAAAACTAACTTGATATTACTTTATGATGACTACAGGGATTGTATATTTCAACATTATGCATACTAAATGAATGATATTTTTTAATAAATTAGTGATTATGTGGAGGGAAGAGGACTTACAGGACATATGGTGAGGGGGAACTGGGAAAGTGGAAAGACTTTGGAATGCAAACAAAGAATATAGAAAATAATAAATAAATAAATGAATAAATAAATAAATAAATAAATAAATCAAGATTGTGACAGGTTTTTCAGTTAATGATTTGCACAGATCACCCAAATGTAAAGCATTTATAAAATGAAAGATGGTAAGAGATGTGAGTTATCTAAAAGGAATATCTTTCTCCTGTTCAGTATTTCAGAAGCTTCTAAAAAAATATTAATCAATTAAAATTGAACCATTTATACATCTTATGACCCTTATACTTTGTCTCAAACATCCTGAAGAGAATGTGTCTTCACCAAGACTCCAGTGAATAAATTGACCACACATAGCATTGACAGTGATATCAATAGAAATGAATACATACATGATATCTAAATGCATGTATGAATGCATACATGTATGAAAAATAAATATACACATCAGTAGAAAGCATTACGATAATTAACTTACACCATTCAAGTGTGAAAATTATCAGGTGTCTGTATATTTTTTTAAAAAATATTTAATTATTTGATTATATTATTTTATTAACAAAAACATTTTCATAACAATATATTTGGATCTATTTTGCCTCTTTCTGTTTCCAGATTATCCTTCTCTTCCAAGCAACCCAACAGTATTTTCTTTTATGTTGTAACAACCAATCATTCTACCTCCCTGCCTCTCTGTCTTTCAGTAAAAAAAAAAAAAACGGGGGGGGGGTGACTGTATATGGAGAAATAGAAATCAATGTTTGAAGTACCATTTTTCTGTGTGTGTATGTTTTTTCTATTTAATTTTTTATTCTTGAGATTATAATATGATAACATGATTTCTCTGTGCTATCTCCTCACTATACACCCTGTCATAAACCCCTGCTTGATCTTTTTCAAATTTATGGCTTGTTATTTTCCATAATAGTTATTATATGCTCATATGTATATACATTTATGATTTTAAATGCTATCTTATCAGTGTGTATAATGTCACTCATACATGTTTCAAAGGCTGACTGTGATGTGGGATTACCAATTCATGCAATTTTTTCTAGAGAAGAGTATTTTTTGCTCTCAGCAAGTCTTAGATCTCTGAAGTTCCTGGTGTAGAGGTAGGAAGTCTCAACAAGATAGAAATCGTGTCTACTACAGGAAGTATCATTGTTTTCTCTTTTATGCATATATATCTGGGCTGCATGTGTGTTTATGCACATGTTTAAAAGTTTGTGGTCATCTCACTGCCTGAAAGTTTGTGTGTTTTCAGGGGCTCAAAGTTTATATCAGTAATATTCCATGATTGCTTCTCCATTTTATTTATTATGGAATTGAGCTCAATGTTAGTTTTGCCAGTATTTTGCTCCATGCATATCCTTTTATGCCTTCTGAAGATAGAATTTGAAAAGCTCTAGTACTCTTGCTTGTGGAGAAAACACTTTACCCATTAAATTATCTTTACAGCCTACTATCAATTTTTTTTACAAATTGAATATTTACCTTACCAATTAGAATTTTGTCTGATACCAACCTGTAAGTGTTTGTTGGAAGAACACAAAAATAATTAGTGAAAATATTGCTTTGAGACACTTGTGTTTGCACTTTGATTAAACAATTATCTCCAGAGATTAACTTCTAAAGTCTTATTTTATGTAAAATGATATCCTGTAACTTAGTAACATTTAAAATCAAAGTAATTCTTTCAAATATGATTTTACATGTGAGAAATTATATTATACTTTAATTGAAATTATCTACACAGCTTTTAATCTTTTTTAGAAATACCTGTAAATACTCAGTGGCTATTATCATTAATCAAACAGCTACTCCATTCTATTTTCAATGTACACAGTAGTAAATAAAACACAGGAATGCATAACAGGAAAAACTCATTTTAAGTCATATTAATACTCATACAAGAAAAAGACCTCATAATTATAATTTAAAAATATTCCTTTGGGGCATCTCTACAGTGATATCATGAACATTCTATTTTGACAGTGAGTATAGAGCACTGCATATATGCAGAGCATAACACATAGATATACTGAAAATCATTAATAATGTCAGGATCATAGAAGCTACACCTGGAACCCATGCCATCCAATGTCACGTTCATTGTACAAAGTGGATATTATACTAAAATGAGAAGGCACGGACAGATTTCATGATGAAAAGGAAAGTGAGAATTGAAGCACTGAATTATGCATTTTTGAATAATCATTCTGAATCACCTAAAAAGCAATTGTATACAAATGTGCTCATCTAGCCTGGGAAATTAATATATAGTTACTTCAAGTATTTAGGGAAATTGACAAATGTAAAGAAATAGTAAATTTCAAGCAAAGGATAAACTTAGTCCTTAAGTATTCACTGAATAATGATCACATCATTAAAAAAATGCATATATCCGTGTAAGATTCTGTACATGGAATTTCTTAGTTTGTGGGTGTGGTGCGTGGTGTGTGTGTGTGTGTGTGTGTGTGTGTGTGATATTGTAAGCAATCCAGAAAGTGTGAATGAATTTTAGTAACTAATACAATGTTATACCTTTCTACAATTATTATTTACATTTTCACCCAAATGTGACTTTTCTATCCACATATAATCATAATCACATAAACAGTATCAAAGCACTGGAGATATAGTTCACTGGTTATATGTGAAGCTATGGGCTCATCTACCCCTCCATGTTTGGATTTGGTCAGATGTGCACACAGGTTTTAGGTATGCTTTTATTACTGTCTGTGAGTTCATAATTTCAGATGTCCTGCTCTGTGCAGAAAAAAAATATGTGTTCCTCTACTCATCCATTACCTTGACTCTGACACTTGGCCCTCCTTAGAATCCCTTAGTTTTTGGATGAAGAGGTGTGGTTTATATAACTTGTAGGTGAAAAAAATATTTTTGTTGGCCCGGCGGTGGTAGCACATGCCTTTAATCCCAGCACTTGGGAGGCAGAGGCAGGTGGATTTCTGAGTTTGAGGCCAGTGTGGTCTACAGAGTGAGTTCCAGGGCATCCAGGACATCCAGGGCTATACAGAGAAACCCTGTCTCGAAAAACCAAAAAAATAATTTGTTGAAAATGGATGTATTCAATTGCAATAAGTCAGTTCAGTACATATTCATTACATTTCAATAATATGTTAAGTGAAATGTTATCCATTTTTCCTTACAAAATTAATATTTATAATGTGTTTTAATTTATTAACATTTAATCAGCTTTATTTGGATTGCTTTTTTTTATAAAATTATGGGTTATGTCACTCTGCAATTTATTACAAACCTATTGACAGATACATTTCCTATGTGTGCACACTTGAATCATATGTACATGATTACATTTCCCCTCCCACATCTTCACCCAGTTCCAACTCGGTTTCACTTTTACTCCTTTTCAGATCCATAGCCTTTCTGCCTCTCATTAGAAAATAAGCATATAGCCAAGGCAAAACAATAAAATTAATATAAAACTGAAATATACAAGGACAAACACAAAACAAAAAGGAGAAAAGGAGCCAGAGGAAAAGCACAAGAAACACACATAGATACAACTATACACTTTCAGAAAAAAACATAAAAACAAAATTCCTGAAGCCATAAATTATTATTGAAGAACCTCTAAGATTAAAATAGAACAGTAAGTTTTGGCATAACTTGGAGGCCCTGAGCATGCAGCCACTGTCTCTGTGAGTCCATGGATGAATTGGCCAGGCTGTGTTCAACCCCTTTTTATTTTTGTGGTGTCTGTCCTCCAATCACTGATGCTCTTACCCTCTTTCTGCTTCCTCTCATACAGAATTCCCTCAGGCCTATAGGTAGAGATTAGATGGAGTTATTCAATTAAGAAATCAATGTTTCCAGGACATAGGTCAGGTGTAAAATTATAAATCTTTTAATTAGGACAGATGACATTGTTCTATCTTAATGACAAAAATGATGAACTGGTTGTTAGGTCTATCTTATCCCTTATAAATTGCAAAATTTATATTTGAAAGTTTTTTATTTAATTAAACAAAAAGTGATATGTTGCTGGATTTTCTCTGTCTTATTACATTAAAATATTAGTGCAATAGGAGGCTTGTGATTGGACAGGGAAGAGCTGCAGGGACAGAGAGCGACTCAGTGGATGGAGGAAGAGTAGCTAAGATGGGCGTGAACAGACAGGAAGAAGCTCCTGATCCCATGTGGTTTTAATTGCCACAAGTAGTTATGAAAATCATGAAAGATAGAATAATTGGGACAACTTGTTTGACCTAGGTGGGCAGCTTGTATGACTATCAATTGGCTTTGAAATTATTGTGTGGGCATCTTGTGAATTGAGAATTTATTGATACATTAATCTGACTTGGACACTCTCAACCAGCCTTTGAACTGAGCACAGGGTCCCCACTGGGGTAGCTAGAGAAAGGACCCAAGGAGCTGAAGGGGTTTGCAGTGCCACAAGAGGAACAACAACATGAGTCACCCAGTACTCCCAGAGCTCCCAGGGACAAAACCATCAACCAAAGAGTACACATGGAGTTACCCATGGCTCCAGACACATAGGCAGCAGAGGATGGTCTTAGACACAAAAGGGAGGAGAGGCCCTTGGTCCTGGAAAGATGTGATGCTATAGTGTAGAGGAATACCAGGACACGGAAGTGGCAGAGGATTGATTGGGGAAGGGGAGATGGTTTATGGGATTTTCGGGGGAGGGAGGAACCAGGAAAGGGGACAACATTTGAAGTGTAAATAAAGAATATACCTAGTTTGTGGGGTTTCTGGTGATTCAATTCTACCTATATCCTTCAATTCTACATTATCCTGTTTCCACTAGATGTCAGGAGGTTCCAAAGCCTACTTAAACTTGTGTAAGTGACATTTAAATGAGCAATATACGGTTCATCTGAAAACAGTAGCTCACAGCCATATGCAGGATGTTATTTTCTAAGGAATGTTTCTTCACAGTGAGCAGAGCAGGCATAGTGGTGGTTCTTTAATCTGAGTCGTTGATTATTTTTTTTTTATATCTGATTTCCAGTGTGGATGTTGAGTAGTGTAAGAATGGTGCTAAGACACACACCTGACAAGTGTGTGTTAACTGTTTACATTTTATATCTGCAGAATCCTTTCTCTGCAACTGAATTTTCCTAAGTAAAATGTCATCAAGGTCTAATTAAAAAAAAGAATTAAAAAATTCCTAAAAAATAAAGAGAAGAACAAAAAAATGAATGTTCCAATGTCTCTCACAATCTGAACACAGCCCAGTGTTGGATCACTAGATTTGTTTTAATATACTGCACAAGGATGTTTCTCTGATCAAGATGTTGATCAATGAATATAGTAGACTGCAGTTAGAAGTCACTTTGTTGCTACATTACTTTAACAGAATGGTACTCTTTGTTTTCCCCTGAGTCCCTCGCCTATCTAATCTCAGGTTCTTTGATGAAGTAGGCGTAGACCCCCCCCTCTCTCTTCTCTCTCTCTCTCTCTCTCTCTCTCTCTCTCTCTATATATATATATATATATATATATATATATATATATACATATATAATATTGGTTGATATATATTGGTTGATTACTCTTAAAAACTTTGTCCCACTCTATATAATACATCTTACAGTCAAGGCACCATTGGAGATCAAAGATTTGTAGGTATGTTGGTGTTTACTTTTCTCCTATAGAAATGTTCAGGGTACATTCCAGTCTTCCAAAACCAAGAACTCTAGTGCTTAGGCCTAAAAGTTCTGGGAACATTTCAGCTTGACTTCATCTTGCTCAGTGAATTGTATTTAGCAATAAGGCCTTTGGGTTATTTTGTGGAAAGGAACAACCCAAACATAAAGCCATAAAACAAACAACACAAAACCCCAAAACAAAACAAAAAACAATAGCTTTGACAATAGCCTCATTATCTGCAGGTTCCCATGGGACCTATTGACCAACAGCTTCTTTAAACAAAATTTATATTCAGAAGTAGATGTGTCCTGTGCTGACAAGAGTGTACAGTTCAGCCTATGTTTCCTGTATTATTTGGAGATTCCATATAGATATACTTCATATATGTACATATTTTAATACACTTCTAATTTATTAGGTTCCCATAAAACTATCTTCCGTGAATCTTCAGTTTTAGATGTCCCCAGTCTGTAGTTCTTCCCTCAAACAGCACTTCAGTTTACCTCTATTTTCAGTCTCATACCTCATCCAATTGTATCTTTTAGTCTTAGGGAAATTCATCACTCCCCTCTGTTTTCCTACTATATATATAGCCTATGTGGTCATAAATGTTGTAGCTTTCATATTAATGACTTAACAGCAAATGTCCAAATATAATAAATTTTTTCTAGTTCTATCCATTTATCTTAAAATTTCATGATTTCAATTTTAATGACCACTTTATATAATTCCAGTATATAAATGTAATATCTTTTTATTTTTTATTGAATATTTTATTTATTTATATTTCAAATCTTATCCCTCTGCAAACCCCCTACTCTATCCTCCCTCTCACTGCTTCTATGCGACTACTCTCACACACCTTCTCCCAGCTCACCACCCTGGCAGTCCCCTATCCTGACCAAGGGACTCTCCTCCCATTGATGCCAGATAAGGCCATCCTCTGCTACAAATGTGGCTAGAGCCATGGGTTCCTCCATGTGTACTCTTTGGTTGGTGGTTTAGTCTCTGAGCGCTCTGGGCGGGGGTTGGTTTGGTTGATATTTTTGCTCTTCCTGTGGGGTTGCAAACCACTGCAGCTCCTTCAGTCACTCTGCTTCTTTCTCTCACTCTGCCATTGGAGTCCCCAAGCTCAGTCCAATGGTTGGCTGCCAGCATCCACATCTGTATTTGCCGGGCTCTGGCAGAGACTCTCAGGGCACAGCTCAATAAGGCTCCTGCCAGCAAGCACTAGTTGGCATCTGCAAAGGTGTCTGGATTTTGTGTCTGTATATGAGATGGATTCCCAGCTGGGCAGACTCTGGATGGCCTTTTCTTCAGTCTCTCCTCCATATTTTGTCCCCAAATTTCTTTTTGTTTTAAAGATTTATTTATTTTATGTATAGGAGTACACCATTGCTCTCTTCAGACACACCAGTAGAGGGCGTCAGATCCCATTTCTGATGGTTGTGAGCCACCATTGTGGTTGCTGGGAATTGAACTCAGGACCTCTGGAAGAGCAGTCAGTGCTCTTAACTGCTGAGCCATCTCTCCAGCCCCCCAAATTTCTTTTAGACAGGAGCAATTCTGGGTTAAAAATTTGCAGATGACTGGGTGTTCCCATTTCCAAACCAAGGGATTTGGCTAACCTCTGGATATGGTCTCTAAACATTCTCACTCTCCTTCGTACGGTATTTCAGCTAATGTCCTCCTTTTGTGTACTGGGACTTTCTTGTGTAGTTGGGACTTTCTGGTGGCTACTGCCATTTCACCATCTCCCACTGCTACACACCTCTGTTCAATTCCCTGATTCTTTGCATGCCATCCCTTCTCCTCCTATACAAGATCTTGCCCCCTTTTTCCCCTCCTCCTTCTCTCTTCCTCCCAAGTCCCTCCCACCCTCAACCTTCTGTATTTTGTTCCTCCTTCTAAGAAGGACTGAAGAATCCCCTCTTTACTCTTCCTTCTTTTTGAGCTTAATATGGTCTGGAAGTTGTATCTTAGGTATTCTGAGATTTTTGCCTAATAACTATTTATCAGTGAGTACATACCGTATATGTTCTTTTCTGACTGGCTTACTTCACTCAGGATGATATTTTCTACTTCCATGTATTTGCTCGGAGAATTTTCTGAAGTCATTGTTTTCTTCTTCTTCTTCTTCTTCTTCTTCTTCTTCTTCTTCTTCTTTTTTTTTTTTTTTTTTGCTTTTTGTTTTTTTCGAGACAGGGTTTCTCTGTGTAGCCCTGGCTGTCCTGGAACTCATTCTGTAGACCAGACTGGCCTCGAACTCAGAAATCTGCCTGCCTCTGCCTCCCAAGTGCTGGGATTACAGGCATGTGCCACCACGCCCGGCCTTTTTTTTTTTTTTTTAAGTTGGACATTTTCCCTATTTACACTTAAAATGGTATCCCGTTAACCAGTTACCCCCTGAAATCGCCTCCCCCTCCCCTCCCCCTCAAACTACCTCTAAGAGGATGTTCTCTCCATCCACCCACTCCCAACTCCCTGCCCTCGAATTCCCGTACACTGGGGCATCCAGCCTTCATAGGACCAAAGGTATTCTCCTCCCATTGATGCTCAACAAGGACATCCTCTGCTACATATGCAGCTGGAGACATTGATTTCCCCCCGCCATGTGTACTACTTGGTTGGCAGTTTAGTCCCTGAGAGCTCTGGGGTGGCATGCGGGGGTGAGTCTGGTTGGCCTACATTGTTGCAAATGCCTTCAGCTCCTATGGTCCTTTCTCTAGCTCCTCCATTGGGAACCTTGTGCTCAGTGCAATGGTTGGCTGTGAGCATTCACCTCGGTATTCGTCAAGCTCTGGCAGAGCCTCTCAGGGGACAGTTATATCAGGCTCCTGTCAGCATGCACTTGTTGGCATCCACAATAGTGGCTAGGTTTGGTGACTGTGTGTGGGATGGATCCTCAGGTGAGGCAGTCTCTGGATGGCCTTAACTTCAGATTCCTCAGTTGGGAATTTTTATTTAGCTCTGTATCACCCTTTAAAAAAAAAAAAAAAAGACTATTTGGTTTTCTGGAGTCTAATTTGTTGAGTTCTTTGTGTATATTGGACATTAGTCCTGTATTGGATGTAGAGTTGGTAAAGATCTTTTCCCAATCTGTAAGTTGCCATTTTGTCCTGTTGACAGAATCCTTTGCCTTACAGATGCCTTTCGGTTTTATGAGAACCCATTTGTTGATCTTGATCTTAGAAAATAACCCATTGTTATTCTGTTCAGGAAAATTTTCCCTGTGCCCAATATATATATTCTTTATTCAAACACAAATTGGCATACATCTAGGTTGTTTTAAATTTGTGGTTTTTATGAATAGAGCAGCAATACATGTAATTGAGCAAGTGTCTCTGTAGCAGGGTGTAGAATTCTTTGAGTATGTATCCAAGAGTAGTATAGATAGATCTCTTCCGAGTTTCCTAAGAATCACCACACAGATTTTCATAGATCTAATCTCTGCTAATTAGATAGAATGCTATTTCTTTTCCTCTTTTATTTTTCATCTATTGAGGTTTGCTTTGTATCTGAATACGTGGTCAGTTTTGGACAAAGCACTACAATGTGTCACGGTAAATACACTTTTTTGCTTGATTGAAATGTTCTGTAAATGTCTGGTCGATGCATGGCTTTTGAGATCAATAGCTCCAGAATTTCTGCTTAATTTACACAAGGATAATATATGTATTTTCTGAATCGGGTATTGATATCCATATAAGAGATAGAGTGTGTGATTTAAGATGTAGTGGCATTTCTTTTATGATCATGCACGCCTCTCTGTTTGGAAAATATTAAGAATTGCATTATCATCTTAGTAGATTTTCCCTTTGATGAGTGTGAAGTGTACCTTACTATCTCTTCTAATTAGTTTTGTTTCAAAGTATATTTTCTCAAGTATTTAAATGGCTATACCATCATATGTCTTAGGTGAGTTCCTTGGGTACAGCAGTAACATAGATCTTGTTTCCCTAGAGGAGTGATAGGGAGACCAACATACCTACAAAAGTTTCAACCCAATATTTTCCCTGTCTACAAGAATTACAGGGATGGGAGTAAAGCAGAGACTGGCCCAATTTGAGACCCATTCCATGGACAAGCACCAATTCTCCTTGCACAAACGAGTCTAGCATGGCTGTTCTCCAAAGGCTCCACCTACCAACTGACTCAGACAGATGGTGATAACCACCATTGCCAAACAGTCTACAGAGCTTGGGAACTCATGGAAAAGTAGAGGGAAGGATTGAGGTCCCTGGAGAGTATGGAAACTCCACAGGAAGACCAACAGAATCAACTAACCTGGACTCTTTGGGATCTCAGAAACTGAACCACCAACCAAATAGCATACATGGGCTTGACCTGGCCTCCCACACATAAATTGCAGATGTACAGATTGGTCTTCAAGTGGGTCCTGAACAACTGGAGTGAGGGATATTACTACCTGTCTGTGGGATATGTTCTTCTCTCTGAATTGCTTTGTTTGACCTAAGTGGGAGATGATGTGCCTAGTCCCACAAAGACTTGATGTACCAGGGTAGAAGGATACCTGGTGTGGAGGGTGGGGTGGCACCCTCCTAGAGGATAGGGTACAGGGTATGGAAGGATTGTAAGAAGGGGTGATCATGAGAGAGGGAAGTGAGCAGGATATAAAGTGAATAGTAAGTAAATAAGTAATATTAAATTAAAAATAATTGTTCAATTATTTATTAAAGATCTGATCTCTGCGTTTGATATGGGTTTCTTTTTCTTCCTCTATTCCTATTATTCATAGATTTTGTCTTTTTGTAATACCTCAGATTTCCTGCATGTTTTGTGCCTATCTTTTTATCTATCTATCTATCTATCTATCTATCTATCTATATCTATCTACATATTCTTTCACTGGGGGATCCACTTCTTTCATCTTTTCTTCAGTACCAGAGTTTCTATTCCCTAGCCTTTCTATCTCTTGGTGAGGTTTACCTCTCAGGTTAGTTTTTCTAGTTTGGATTTTCTTTATTGGTTTTATTTCCACTTATTGATCTTGAATTTTTTTTATTTGATTTGTTTGTTTATGCTTTATGTCCAGGACATCTTCCCTCCTACTACTTCTTTCATACTGTCTACATTCCTTTTATCATGTTACTATCTGCTCTTTTACTTCTAATATAGATACACATAGTTTTTTCCAAATTTCCTCCCCCATCATTTTTATTTCTCAGCCATTGCTACTTTGCCCCTTTATTTAGAATTCTATTTCTTTTTCAAATGTTAAAATTCATTTTTTATTTATGCTGTCCAAATGTCCACTTTACTTGCAAATATTTTTGTTGTTAATATTGAGATAAACATTTTCTTCAGCTGAACACATGATAGGAATAAACATTCTTTAAAGAAGACCTTACATGGCACACTAAGCAGAGAGTAGACATAGTTCTATTTGGTCCCTTTAGATTTATGAGGCCAGATCCACTCTTGTACCTCAAATACCTAAAGGTATTCTAGTTTTTCTTCCTTCCTTCTTTCCTTCCTTCCTTCTTTCCTTCCTTCCTTCCCTCTTTCCTTCCTTTCTTCCTTCCTTTCTTCCCTTCCTCCTTCCTTCTATCCTTCCTTCCTTTTTTCTTTTCTTATTGTTGACATTATAACATATTTACAACATTTCCTTTTGCTTCCTTCTAACCCTGACATAGCCTCTAAAATCTCTATCATGTGTACGTATAAACAAACATATTCCCAGTTATAGCCTGCTGAGTCAATATAATGTTGCATGCATGTACATTTTTATGACTGATAATTTGGCACTGCTGTGCTCTTTCTTTCATAATTCAACCTCTTCTGGTCCCAGTTTCCCTGAGTTGTCTTTACCTCTTCATGTAGACTTGATATCTCATAGGCTTTTTCCTGTCTTAGTCCAAGGCATCTTTTTTTTAATATGGCTTTGCCCTTAACAGGACAAGGGCTTTCTGATCGACAGTGTAACTGATTCTATGAAAATTAAATTTGTACTCTGCTGGAATGTTGAAATTTCTCAAGGAAAGTATTCTGATAATCTTTCCTTCATATCATTTGTTGACCCAGATAACTCGTTTACTATTTTTATAACTTCTCCTCACAAAATTGAAAGTGAGAATCTGTGAATGTATGTGTCCTTGCAAACACTTTGTTCTGTAAATGATTTCTACTGCTCAGAGGTCAAATATTATCAGATTTTAGTTATATCTTCAGGAGCACACTTGGAAGATAGTAAGTTTTCTTACATTTTGCTCTCAGCGGTGGAAGGGTTTGTTTGTTATTCTGAAGGCTAACTTCCAGGTAGTGTCTACTGTGAGTGTTTCTAATTCAGTGCTAAAAGGACTGACAAGTGGCTTGACATTTTAATGGAGTTACTTTATAGGGCTTGGGAGTGGCTGAACTATAATGATGTAGTCTAAAATACATGATGAAAGTTTAAACAATTTTTCTTAGCTGTCATTTTCCCCAATGCACATGAGTAGGCTCCGTTGTATGAAGTTTAAATGTACAATATCTATATAGTATATTTTCAAAGGTTAAGACTGAATTTAAGTGTTAATGGTTCAAAAAACATCTAAATTAAATATAAGAAGTACATGTAGTAAATTGTTAACTATAAAAGGAGGTAATTAAACTATGGTCTTAAGATTTCATATTTATAAATCTAATACATATATTTGGATCTTTATAAAATTGGTGTGATTTTGCTTTTATTTTTAAATTTTTCTCTAAAAGACCACTAGTTAAGAATTTAAGAATTTATTGAGTTTTTTCTGCACTTGATAAAACAGTGGAGGATAGATTCATCAAAAAGAATTTATGCATTATGTGAGATCAAATAAATACATAAAACTACCTTGTGCTTCAAAGCCAATATAAAGGTTTTGAAAATGCAGTAACGGGCTTCACATAGATAAAAATTCCATCTCGATCATGCTGAATAAGAGAAGTCATCAGAGAGCAAGTTTATCTTTAGCGGGCCATGAAACAGTTTGTCTAATACATAACTTACCAAGATTTAAGACCCTTCTAAATAAAGCAGAAGAAAACAGTGCAAAGCCTGCCTTGTGAACAGTACAGGGGAAGGTAGAGCAGAAACTTAAAGGGATAAGTGATACGTTTCCACATTAACCAAACACACACACATACACACACACACACACACACACATAAACATACACACACATGCAAACACACACACACCAAACACACACAAACATACACACACACAAACACACACACACAAACATACACACACACACACACACTAATACATGGAACTCTTAGTTAATTAAATATATTTTGATATAATCTGACAACAAAAACAAAAACAAAAACAAAAAAACCAAACCAAACAAACAGACAAACCTCTTCCTAAGAACTATGCCATGATTCCACAGATTTTAATTCTACCTAATGGCTAATTTTTAACAGTAACATATTTGAAAATATTGCCATTTATCAATTTCTCAAAAATATAAGCACCATAGAGATTATTGGAAATCAGATGATGAATTACAATTGTCACACAAGCTGTATTACAATGTGAGTCACACTCCATACTTAGGATTCTATTATCCATAATATCTACCTTGTGTCAAATAAAATAAGACTGCTTCTGGGGATCATTCCCCTTCCCAATCCCTGAAATATATTGAGTTGAGGATTAAAGAAAATCTGCACAATTTCTGCCACTATTTTAGACATGGCTTAAGTCTCATCACCAATAGTGGATTTTCTCCTGAGTGGGTAGCCAAGCAGCAAGGGGGCATATGAGAATGGGAAAGGGATGGACTGAATCAGAAGTCACCTGCATGTGACTGCCATGCATGTCATGGTTTAAATCACTATAAAAAGGAGAAGAAAAGATGTCCTTAAAAAAGCATTCGTAAAACATAACTGAAATGTTCAAAAATTAGTTACCATAATGGCTAATACCTGCAAATTGGATAATCCTTAATATTGTATGACACAAAACTTCAATTACAAAAATTGAGAAACGTCAGTGCTATCTTGGGCTTTCCTTTTCTTTTTTTCATAATTTAATATTTTTATTTTTGTTATTTTATCTACTTACATGTCAAATGTTGGCCCCCTTCCCAGGCTCCCCTCCACAAACCTCCCATCCTCCCTCCCCTTTCCCTCTGAGAGTGTACTTCTCCACCGACCCCTCAAGCATCCCCTTCTCTGGAGCATCAAGCCTCCACAGGACAAAACAACACCCCTCCCACTGATGTCAGTTGATGCAGTCAGTCCTCTGCTATTTTTGTAGCAGTAACCATAAACTAGCCCACGTATATGAGCTCTGAGGAATCCGGTTAGTTGGTATTGTTGTTCTTCCTATGAGGTTGCAATCCCCACCAGCTACTTCAGCCCTTCCCCTAAATCTTCAATTGGGGTCCTCAGGCTCAATCAGTTTTTCAAAAGAATTTGTAATGGCAGTCAATTTGTATTTGGTGATAAAAAATGTTAATACCTTTTCTATTAAAATGAACCACTGGAATAAATAATTTATAAGACATGCTCAGATGATAACTTATGGGCATTTTTATACTCAGGATCAATGCCTAATTTTATTTATTTATTTTTGAGTGCCTAAAATAGTGTCTAACAAATATTTGATTCAATAAATATCTTACAAATATAGAGAGAGGCAAGAAAGCTTTCAAAACATATTCTATCACTTGTAGCCCATGGGAATTCACCAATTTAGGTAACTTTAGTAGTTAAATGAGAAGCAATTCTGAAAAGCAAGACACAGCTGGCTTTGAATTGAGCTGTGATGGTTTATCATGCATTGGGGAACTGAAGCCATCAGGTCAGACTGCAGAGTTCTCAAAATAACTCACCCTCAAACTAGCTATTACTTGTGATGACCTACTGCTACGGTCTCCTACAACACAGTTTCCCCCTATGTTGTACATTACCATTTATCAAAATAAATTATGTTCTTTCTTTTTCATGAAGTGCAGTTATTAATTGAGCTTTCATTTGTCAAAGTAAAAATATGTGTGTATTTGAAAGTATACTTATCAATATAAAATGGCCTTTAAATGTGAAAATCCTTAAAATGAAGTATTGATGATATAATGTAAAAAACAGATAAATATGCATTTTTAAATATTCATACTTTGTATATCCAATGAGACAATGCATAATTTTAGATCACATGTAAATATAAAAACATTACAGAAGTTTATATATAATCATACAAAATTGCCTCAGATATTATTAAAAATAATTCTTTAAAATGATGTAGTATGACTACACTTTTAAAATAAACATTCAGCAGAGTAATGAGAAGCAACACAAGATTAAATATTAATTTACAAATTATTAAGCTGTAGTCCCATAGATTAAGTAATAAAAAGATAAACTTACTACAATTCATAGAAAGGAGATATTATTCATCTCTGAGGTTAATTTTATGAATAGTAGTCAATGACTATTGAAATTAACTGGATTACAAATCTTTAGTAAGTATATTTAAGACTGTCTCTTAAGACAGGATTCTTTTAAATATAATTATAACTTAAAATTCTAAAATACCATCATTGTTACAAGATTACTTATTGAAAAGGTCGCTGATAATCATTTTATCATATTTTATATAATTGTGTGTTCAAATAAAGAACTGTATACACTCAAAAAAAAGAAATTAACTGGATTTAAAAATATGAACTCAAAAATGATATTAGTAATCAAAATCTATATTTTATTAATGTGGAGTATACAAAAGTTGCCAAAAATCATAGAAATAATTTATTGAAACATAGTCACATCCTCTTTCCTCAACTTAATCTTTCCTCCAAACCCTTCCATCTCCCTGAACTCTATCAAATTGACGGCCTCTTTTTTTTTTTTTTTGTTTTGTTTTGTTTTGTTTTTCGAGACAGGGTTTCTCTGTGTAGCCCTGGCTGTCCTGGAATTCACTCTGTAGACCAGGCTGGCCTCGAACTCAGAAATCCGCCTGCCTCTGCCTCCCAAGTGCTGGGATTACAGGCATGCGCCACCACCACCCGGCTTGATGGCCTCTTTTTTAATATTACTGATACTTATACATATATTCATCCTGGAAAATCCATTTGAAATATACTTGAGATAACAAGGAAATTATTTTATAAGTAGAACAAGCATGTGATTTCTGATTCTAATTAATTTTATGTCACATGATATATTCATTTTTATCTATTTTTATGAAAAAAATAATTTCACTCTTCATGGAATTATGAAGTCTACTGTATTTATAAGCAATATATTCCTCATTGATTAACTGCTGGCACAGAATTAAGTATATTGGCTGTTGCGTATGTTTCAGCTATAAATAGGTATATAAAGGTTCACTGGTCAAAATAGCTAAAACTCTTATTGAAAGAAAAAGAAATATCAGGCAGGTTGAGAATGTGATAAGTTAATAAAGAACACAAGAAATATCTTCCTTTTATTATTTTTGCATGGATATGTGTGTATGTATATATTTTCATGTGTGAGGTAAATTTATGTGTGTAGATCTGTGGATATGTATGGATATGTGGGGGTCTGATGTTGATACCTGGTATCTTCCTCAAACATTCTCTGTTTATATTATTGATGTGGTGTCTCTCAATGGACCTGGATCTGGCACAGTCTTGTTAACTTATCCTGCTATCTTGTCCCAGAGATCTTCCTATCCATATTTCATCAATTCAAAAATTAGAAACAGTGTTCACATTTCTCTTGCTTTTGTAAGGGTCTGGAAGATGATTAGAATTACAGTCTTCATGACAACACAGTACATCCTTCAGCAAATGATCCATATCCTCAGAACCTAAACGATGGATTTTTGTGAACAAGTGAGTATAAATCCAGAAAGAAATAAGAGACTGTTAATATCTCAGTCTTCTAAACTTTAAAAACTTATGAGGAAATATGCATTATTTTTAAGACACCTTGCTTGTGGCATTTGGCACTTCAAACTTCATACCAAACCCATTAATTTTGGCCCTTTATGCTCAAAGAAAAATAAAGCATCTCTAAGACCTGTAGAGCTGCTATGTGCCAGCAGTTTCCTTTCTATACATTTTCCTCTAAACAGTCTGCTTTCATGTCCTTAAACTTCTAGTTCCATTCTCTGAGGATATACAATATTGTACAGATGTCAATTCCCTTTAATTGAATCTATAAACTCAATGACTTTCCAAACAGAATTCAAATAATAGCTTTCTGAAATAGGAAGTTATTTAAGAGTATATTTTTCAAAATAATGCGTTTATTTTTTTTTCAAAAATCTTAGTAAGGGCACTGTAGGTTCAGCATTCTATCACCATGCATAAAAGCTCTGTGGTGCTTGTCTTGATATATTACACCAAAAAGCTTCTGTTTTACACACTCAGCTGTGTATTATCATTATGTGGAGCTAAATATTTTGTTAGCCATAAATTCTGTGTCATTTTGCCTGGAGAAAGAAATACTTAGCTCAGACTAGCAACATGAATCTGTATGAAAGCCTACTTTTCAGATGTTTATTCTATACTAACAGCTGCCATCAGCTATTGGTTTAACAAATTTACTCATTGCTAGGTCATTGAATGCTAATATTTGATTAATCATCCTTCCTTCCTTTTATTCCTCATACTGATATATATAATAATGGTTCCTACTGGCTGACTCTGTAACCTTTAGTTTTAATGCTGTCTCTAGTTTCTTACATGCTATAAGAAACATGTACTTTTGTAAAGATGAAATTAGTTATGTGACCACAAAATTTTCAATCTGGCGATCATGTTTCTCAGTATTGTACATTAATTTTTATAGCACTGTGGGAGAGTACTGGCTGCAGACCTTGCTCCTTTTAAGGCCCGGGTCTGTTTCATAGAAACCTGTGTAAATCCATTCCTGCAATTCATTCAATTGCTGGAGCTGATACATTATTACAAAATGTGAAGATCATAGTGCTCAGGTATTTCCTCTAGTCACCTTATCTCCCAGACTCCTAGCATCACTGCATCACTGCCTCCTTTGTATCCAGCTGGTTCTTCATGTCGAATGGCTGCTCAGCTATGTAGAGCTTAAAAGCATAAGTTTAAAAATAAGCCGGGGACATATAAATAGAGTATTTGACATATACTGGAGAACAGAAGAATATATTTCTTTCATTTTCAGTGAATAGATAATGTAAATTAAAAGTCAAGTTCTGTGGTGCATATGTAGTTATCTGTAAGCTCAACCAGGTGACAGTATACTTGCATTTACATAGACTTAAACATTTCATATTCTACAGGCAAGGCTTAAAAGTTTGTATAACAGATTTCAATTGACACACTATGACTTTGGAATGAGTAAGTGTGTATTTGAAAAAAGGAAACATTTAATACAAACTCACACAGTAAATATAAAAATTATATTATGACAGAATATAATCTAGCCATATTTTAGTTTTACTAGCCCTCTTATATCTTATAGCAGTCATGGTTGGCATTGCAATTGTTGGTGGAAGGTATTGAAAATCTTAAGTATGTACATTCATGTTTACTAAATGGGGTTAAATGACCTGGAGTTACTTTGAGACTTAGAGAAATACCATGGCTTTATTTTTTTATTCTCGGCAAATGCCCATTGCCATTTACTGACTAATAACACTGAATATATTCTAGATTATGGGAAGATTGTCCATTATGCATAATTTCAAATTACTTATTTTCTAGGCTGCTGCGTTTCTCTTGTTAACATCCATTAATCTACAAAACAACACTAAACCTAAGGATAATGGAGAATTATGAATGAGTAGGAAGAAAGACAATGAGAGTCAAACAATCTGAGTCTTCTCTGAAATTGTTTTTGCTAGTAATGTCCTAAGGAACACACAAAAAGTCTGAACAATGTGACTGCCCACACATGAGCTATCCAAGATTGACACCGATAGACATGTGAAAGAGGACAGTTGAAAGCACAGAGAGAACTACAGGAACCTAAATCATGCTGAGAGCAGGAGAAATGATCTCAGGAAAGAGTACAGCGATTGCTTACCAAATGCTAAATGGTCAGTCCTGAAAACACACATAACAATAATGTTATACATACTGAGAAGATCATATTTAGGTGTATTAGGTCTATTTGGCCTCAAACTAACTCTGCCAATCTGTTCTAACTGTATGGCTCCTTTTTACACTCTGACTTATTCTGTCTGCACCTGCAACCAGTGTCTTGTGAAATTGTGCCTCCTTCCTCTTCATTGAACTGCATGTACTGAATTCACTGAACTGACTCAACTGAACTTAACTACTCTTAGTGTCTGACTGCCCCCCTCTGTGTGTGTGTGTGTGTGTGTGTGTGTGTGTGTGTGTGTGTATACTTTCTCAAGTGGCCTCTTCCATGTCTTTTCTCTTAAATTACCTCTCTTTCCTGTATGTTCTCATCAGAGTTGGGCATATCCTATCTGTGATGAAATTTTAGACTAGTGCCAGTATTTAACTCCTGTAGTTGCTCATTGTGCAGGATTCCATATTTTTCTGTTTTCTGTGAAGCTTCGCCAAGACAGGGTCACCGCAGGAGACCTTCCCATGTCCAGCCACACATTTGGGCGCCAATCTGTAACTGCCCGCAGTTACATTGAATGGTTTACCTGGAAGGGAAGCTGGGAATACATGGGAAGGCAGCATAAAAGAGACCAAGATAACACCTGCTATTCAAGGTCTCAAAGTTTAATGAAAACTCCCAATATCTATATAGGCAGGGGAAAAAGTCTGGAAGCTGATCAGCAGAATCAGTTCAGTTGCTCCACAAGTGGCTAGTGTTTCTCAGGAAACTGCAGGTCTTTGAAGAATAGGCTTCACCTTTGTCTGAGCACTCCGCCCTAGGTGGACACAGAATTTCCCTGAGAGAAACAAAGGCTGGGGGAGGAACTTCACATATAGTCGATATCAAGTTCCTGCCAGGTGACATGGCACCTCACTAAGGCTCTCTACGTTTCACAAAATAGAAACAGAAGGAAAACATCCCATTTCATTCTATGAAGTCACAATTACTCTGATACTTAAACAGCACAAAGACCAAACAAAGAAAGAGAACTTCACACCAATTTCCCTTATGAATATCATTACAAAAATACTCAAGAAAATTCTCAAAACCCAAATCAAAAAACACAACAAAATGATCATCCATCATGTTCAAGTAGGCTTCATCCCAGGGATACAGGGATGGTTCAATATACAGAAATCCATCAAGGTAATATAATATATTGACAAATTCATAGAGGAAAAATAACACATTAGATGCTGAGAAAGCATTTGACAAAACCCAACACTCTTTCATGATAAAAGTCTTGGAAAGATCAGGAATTCAAGACCCATAGCTATTTGTAGTGAGAGCAATATACAGCAAACCAGTAGCCAACATCAAACTAAATGGAGAGAAACTTGAAGCATCCCCACTAAATCTGGGACTAGACAAGGCTGTCACTCTCTTTGTACCTATTCAATATAGTACTCCAAGTGCTAGCCAGAGCAATTAGACAAGAAAAGGAGGTCAAAGGGATACAATTTGTAAAGAAATATGTCAACATATCACTATTTGAATATGATGTGATAGTATACTTAAGTGACACCAAAAATTCCACCAGAGAATTCCTAAGCCTGATAAACAACTTCAGCAATGTTGCTGGATGTAAAATTAACTCAAACAAACCAGTGGCCCTCCTTTACTCAAAGGATAAAGAGGCTGACAAAGAAATTAGTGAAGTGACACCGTTCACAATAGTCAAAAATAATATAAAATACTTCTGTGTGACTCTAACTAAGCAAGTGAAAGATCTGTATAAGTATTTAAAGTCTCTGAAGAAAAAAATCGAAGATCTCAGAAGATGGAAAGATCTCCCATGCTCATGGAATACCCAAGATATAATTCACAGACCATATGAAGCTCAAGAAGAGGGAAGACCAAAGTGCGGATGCTTAGGTCCTTCTTAGAAGGGGGGAGAGACAAAATAACCATGGGAGGAGATACAGGGGCAAAGTGCAGAGCAGAGAATGAAGGAAAGGACATCCACAGTCTGCTCCACCTAGGGATCCATCCCATATACAGTTAGCAAACCCAGACTTTATAGTGGATGCCAACAAGTGCTTGCTGTCTGGAGCCTGCTATAGCTGTCTCCTGAGAGGCTCTGCCAGTGCCTGACAAATACAGAGGTGAATGTTCTCTGCCAACCATTGGACTGAGCACAAGATCCCCATTGGCAGACTAGAAAAAGGACCCTAAGAACTGAAGTGGTTTGCAGCCCTATAGGTGGAACAGCAATATGAACCAACCCAGAACTCCCAGGAGTGAAACAACCAACCAAAGTGTACACATGCGTGACCTATGGCTCCAGATGCATATGTAGTTGAGGAAGGCCTTATCAGATATTAACGGGAAGAGAGGCCCTTGATCCTAGGAAGGCTTGATTCACCAGTGTAGGGGAATGCCAAGACAGGGCAGAGGGAGTTGGTGGGTTGGTGAGCAGGGGGAGAGAAGATGGGAGAGGGGGTTTTCGGAGAGGAAATCATGAAAGGAGATAATATTTGACATGTAAATAGAATATCCTATAAAAAAATTTTAAAAAGAATCCCCTCAAAATTAGACACTAAGGCGTTTCCATTCTATGTATGCCTCACAACATTGAGGCAGATTTCTTGCCCATTTAAACACAAAAACAATCATGCTGCATTATATAAAATGTCATTTTATAGTGTCAGTTAAAATAGGTACCTATTGTCTGAAATTGCAGGAATATTAATCTGAGCTCCTCATTATTGAAATAGATCCCTTCCTCCTAGCTTTATGGCTATGCCTGCCTCATAAGGCTTTAATCTTCCTACTTGACATCCTGGCTTCACACATTTCATTTGTCTTATACGTTGTTTTACTTGGGATAATGTTCCAATCCCAACAAATGGTGAAGACTTTTTATGAGGGGGCCAGTGTGAATTACAAGCTTCTCTTGATATAGTTACATCAGCTCCATGTCCACTAAACCTTCAATTTCAAAACCATTTAATTTTAATTTTGGTCTCTGGCCATTGATAACAGTTTGTCAAAATCTGTCTTCCTGTAATTCAGAAGCCTCCCATTCTTTCAATTGTAACTGTTTTGCCTTTGACATATGGAAGCAGCAGAAGCTAAGCAATTCTATCATCCTCTTTACATAAACCATACTTTCAATCTTTCCCTTGAAGTGTTCATCTATAATTCTTGAATGTACAATGAATCTTCAATATGTGCAACTACTTCTTCCTAAAAACTGTCTTGAGCATAGAGGTCCATGAACTTCAGTGAATATTTCATAGCATGAAATTTTTGGTCATAATGTGACTTTTTTTAACTAATGATAGAGGAATCTTAATACAGCACCATAGCTGCTCCAGCAAGAAATCTATAGACCTCCTAGGTCTGTGTGAACTAGCTAGAAATCAGATACTCCAACACCTTTAATCCCTCTAATGGAATCCTTAGTACATACCTTAAACCCCAAAGTTGAAAATGGAGTTGGTTTATAGAAGGAAGTAGCCATGTTTGAAAGTGTTTAAGGGTATTCACTGGTACCCAAGCAGCAAACACACTAGGCTGACACTACTGTCAGCCAATGATCTACTTATCAATGAGAGAAAAACTAGATATTGGAGATCTAATGTATGCTACAGATGGAAGCACTGTCCTAGACTTAGTTATGAAAGGTACTACTCAAAGTAGGAAGAGATTCAGAAAGCTGATCCCTGCTGCATGAGAACCACTTAACAGGTTGGCTGAGGAAGGACAGATTGTTCATCAAAGTAGCAGACTGGAAAACTTTGATGCTGAAATGTACATCTGCATATCAGATGGATATCTGGAGAGATGAGCAGCAGTGCAGTTATGAAGGTCATTGGATGATCATATCGATGGATCTTCAAAAGGGCATTCAGACTGTTAAGAGGGTGGGATTGATAATTAATTTTTTTTGAGACAGGCTTTCTCTGTGTAGCCCTGGATGTCCTGGAACTCACTCTGTAGACCAGGCTGGCCTTGAACTCTGAAGTCCACCTGCCTCTGCTTCCCAAGTGCTGGGATTAAAGGTGTGCACCACCACCGCCCAGCTAATTATTTCTAATGTAATACTTAAACTGAGTTAGATTCTTAGTTTAATGAGACAAAGGGAAGATGTGAAATAATTGTAAACCAGCAACACGGCTGCTCTGGAAAGGGACCATCTATTTGCCTGAAGGCAGACACACTCTGAATACACATTTTTTATTTGATATTTTATTTATTTACATTTCAAATGTTATCACCCATTCCCAGTTCCCCCTCAGCAAACCCCCTATTCCATCCTCCCTCCTGCTTTTATGAGGATGCTACCCCATCCACCCACCTTACTGCCCTGGCACCGAATACACATTATTAATACCTCTAGTTGGAATACAGACATAACTTCAGTTCACATCTATATTCCCAACAATGAAGTCTAACTGAGGTGCAGTCAAAATGATGAAACAGAAAGATGTGACAAAATTAGTGAGAGACTGAATATGCCCAACTCTCACAAGAATAGACAAAATAAGAACAGTGAGAGAGAGAGAGAGAGAGAGAGAGAGAGAGAGAGAGAGAGAAAGGGAATTCAAATTAGATTAGTTTAATGTGTTTCAGAGTAGTTCTACTCAACACAGTTCAGTTGAGTCCAGTTGTGCTCAGTTTAGTTTTCAACAGTTCAGTTCCAGGATTTCAGAGCCAATCTTTCCAAGCTTGGTTATGGCTCTCATCCCATCCCTGCATCTGAGAAAAAAAGCAACATTTACACATAGTAAGTTGATGTTCCTAGAATAGTATTCACAGAGGGGAACTGAATATGATCTGTTCATAGAGGCATGGAGCAGTTAAAATATTCACAATCCAATTATCAACAATAAGTACTAGTAGCCTTTAGAACTAGGAGACAGGAATGGAATCTTCCAAGTACTTGTAGAAGGAAGCATTCTCTAAAAAAACTTGATTTTAAATTTATAATGATTGTTACTATATCTATGACTTTATGCATTTAAGCCACATTGATTGTAATATTTATTTATAGCAAAGTATTAACACATTAAATATTAAAATATTAAAATTATTGCATTATGTACATTTCACATATGATAAATCATGCCAGTTAATTTTAACTGTAAGACATAGAGTACAGGTTACAACTTGCAAAAGAAATAAGGGAAAAGGAAAAGTATGTAGGATACCCCACTCAATAGCTTTGGACATAAGACAAAAACATAGGACAAAGAAAGGGAAATTAATAAACTAAATAAATTACTCATGTCTCATAGCATTACCCAAAGAAGAAAGATCAGGATGCCTCAAGTTAAAAAGAATAAGACAAACATGCCCCAATCAAAACAGTACATATAACAAAAGAAATTTAAGAAACATCAAATTTGTCCTACATAATTATTCTACTTGTGAAAACTACTATCAAATTCTAACGTTTGAGATTTCATCACAAATGCTTTTAACTAGAGACCTCCAGTTATGCCTGGATGAAACACTTTTCAATGAAAATACAGAAAATAACAGGAAAAGAATTCAACATGTTAATGATTTCATATTCTCCTGAAGCAAAGGAGCATCATAAATTGTTTTCCTTTAGTCTGGGCCTAATCTCACTGAGCTCTTTTTCCATTGTTAGCTTTTTCTAGATTTATGACTCATTCTATGATTTCATTTTCAGGAAGGATTTTCCTCTTACTCTTGGTTTTGCCTGAGCCTGGTTATACCAAGAATATCCACAATCAAACAATATTTGTACAGTTTCATGTGTAATTATGTTTCTTTTGCAACATTTTATTCCATGTATAGTTTTTTCTGTTCAGAAAAAAATTAAATATATCTGATGTGTAACTTGGGTCAATACATTCTGATAGTGAATTTGCACTGCACAAATTTATTAGAAATATCTTATCCACACATATACATGTACACACCACATTCACATATGTATACACACATGTGTGTACTACATTGCATATACAAATGCATAAATCACATACCTACTCACATATCCATGTATCACCCACATATGCATGCAACACATACACACATACATACATATACAAACACGAATACACTGAAAACACACACAAAAAACTAAACTAAAGTCATACACTTTCATTACAACATACACACACCACCACCCACCAACACATCACACCACACACACACACTGATGTTTTTCCATCTGCTAAGTAATAAATATAATTAAAAATTATTTTTATTGGAAAAGTAATGTGAGCACACATATGTTATGGAAATAAATTTCCAGAACAGATTTTATATTCTTTTTTTTTTAGATTTTTTTCTATATTCTTTGTTTACATTGCAAAGGCTTTCCCCTTTCCCAGTTCACCCCTCAACATATGTCCCATAAGTCCTCTTCACCACCACCCTGCCCATTCCCCAAACACTCCCCAATCCTTTCACTGTTCTGGTACTCTCCTGCAAAACTGGATCCAATCTTTTCAGGACCAGGGTCCTCTCCTTCCTTCTTCTTGGGAATCTTTAGATTTGCTAATCGTGCCTTAAGTATTCAGAGATTCTGGGCTCTTTAATATCCACTTATCAGTGATTGCATTAAATATGTATTCTTTTGTGATTGGGTTAATTCACTTAGGATGATGTTTTCCAGATCCAACCATTTGCCTACAAATTGCATGTATTCTTTATTTTTAATTGCTGAGTAGTATTCCATTGTGTAAATATACCACATTTTCTGTATCCATTCCTCCTTTGAGGGACATCTGGGCTCCTTCCAACTTCTGGCTATTATAAATAAGGCTGCTATGAACATTGTAGAGCATGTGTCTTTATTGCATGCAGGGGAATCCTCTGGGTATATGCCCAGGAGTGGTATGACAGAGTTCACTGGAAGTATCATGCCCAATTTTCTGAGGAACCACCAGACTGATTTCCAGAGTTGTTGTACCCTCTTGCAATCCCACCAACAGTGGAGGAGTGTTCCTCTTTCTCTACATCCACACCAGCACTCCTTTTCTCTTGAGGTTTTTAATCTTAGCCATTCTGACTGGTGAGAGGTGAAATCTCAGGGTTGTTTTGATTTGCATTTCCCTGATGACTAATGATGTTGAACATCTCTTAAGATGCTTCTCACCCACTCTAAGTTCTTCAGGTGAAAAGTCTTTCTTTATCTCTGTACCCCATTTTTAATAGGGTTATTTGGTTCTTTGGGGTCTAACTTCTTGAGTTCTTTGAATATATTGGATATTAGCCCTGTGTCGGATGTGGGGTTGGTGAAGATCTTTTCCCAATTTGTTGGTTGCCATTTTGTCCTTCTGACAGTGTCCTTTGCCTTACAGAAACTTTGTAATTTTATGAGGTCCCATTTGTCAATTCTTTTTTTTTCTTTTTTTTTATTGTAAATAAAATTTTATTTAGTAACCTATCCTATCAACATTACAGTTTAGCCACACAGTATTTCAGATAACATCAGTGATTTCCTATGGTAGTCACATCACTGTCTGGGCGTAATGGCTAACTATAGCATTGCCAGCAAAGATCAGACCACATATCACTAGGCTGAGAAAAGGTTTGATCAAAAGTTAAAACTTAAGCTATGGTTTTTTTTAAGTTTGTTTTTTAATTTTTTTTTTATTTTCTATATTCTATGTTTACATTCCAAAGGCTTTCCCCTTTCCCAGTTCCCACCCACCATAGTTCCCATAGTTCCTCTCCCCCCCCAACTGTTCCCCAATCATTCCCCCTCCCCGGACCCTGGGCCTGTAAAGATTGCATCCATTTGTCAATTCTTGATCTTAGGACATAAGCTATTGGTGTTCTGTTCAGAAACTTTCCCCCTGTGCCCATGTCCTCCAGGGTCTTCACCAGCTACTTCTCTATTAGTTTCAGGAGGTCCTTGATCCACTTGGAGTGGATCTTAGTACAAGTTGATAAGAATGGGGCAATTTGCATTCTTCTGCATGTTGACCTCTAGTTGAACCAGCACCATTTGTTGAAAAAGGTTATAGCTCCTTTATCAAAGATCAAGTGACCATAACTCTGTGGGTTCATTTCTGGGTCTTAATTCTATTCCATTGATCTACTTGCCTGTCACTGTACCAATACCATGCAGTTTTTAACACAATTCTCTGTAGTACTACTTGAGGTCAGGGATATTGATTCCCCTAGAAGTCCTTTTATTGTTGAGAATAGTTGTAGCTATCCTGGGGTTTTTGTTACACCAGATGAATTTGAGAATTGCTCTTTCTAGATCTATGAAGAATTGATTTGGGATTTTGATGGGGATTGCAATGAATCTGTAGATTGCTTTTGGCAAGATGGCCTTTTTTACTATATTGATCCTGCCAATCCAAGAGCTTGAAATATTTTTCCATCTTCTGTGGTCTTCTTCAGTTTCTTTCTTCAAAGACTTGAAGTTCTTGTCATACAGATCTTTCACTTGTTTGGCTAGAGTCACACCAAAATACTTTATATTGTTTGTGGCTATTGTGAAGGGTGTTATTTCCCTAACTTCTTTCTCAGCCTGCTTGTCCTTTGAATACAGGAAGGCTACTGATCTGCCTGAGTTGATTTTATAACCAGCCACTTTGCTGAAGTTGTTTATCAATTCTAGGAGTTCTCTGGTGGAGTTTTTTTGGGTTGCTTAATTATACTATCATATGATCTGCAAATAATGATTGTTTGGCTTCTTCCTTTCCAATTTGTATCCCTTTGACTTCCTTATGTTGTCTAATTGCTCTCGCTAGAACTTCAAGTACTATATTGAAAGATATGGAGAGAGAGGGCAGCCTTGCCTAGTCCCTGATTTTAGTGAGATTGCTTCATGTTTCTCTCCATTTATTTTGATGTTGGCTACTGGTTTGCTGTATATTTCTTTTATTATGTTTAAGTATGGGCCTTGAATTCCTGTTCTTTCCAGGACTTTTAGCATGAACATATGCTGAATTTTGTCAAATGCTTTTTCAGCATCTAATGAGATGACCATGTGGTTTTTTTTCTTTTAGTTTGTTTATGTAGTGGATTACATTGATGGATTTCTGTATATTGAACCATCCCTGCATCCCTGGGATGAAGCCTACTTGATCATGGTAAATGATCGTTTTGATGTGCTTTTGGATTTGGTTGGCAAGGATTTTATTTGCTATTTTTGCATCAATATTCATAAGGGAAATTGGCCTGTATTTCTCTTTATTTGTTTGATCTTTGTGTGGTCTTGGTATCAGTGTAATTGTGGAATCTCAGGGTTGTTTTGATGTGCATTTCCCTGAAGAGTAATGATGTTGAACATCTCTTAAGGTGTTTCTCGGCCATCCGAATTTCTTCTGGTGAAAATTCTTTGTTTAGCTCTGTACCCCATTTTTTGATAGGGTTATTTGGTTCTTTGGGGTCTAACTTCTTGAGTTTTTTTTTTATATATTGGATATTAGCCCTCTTTCGGATGTGGGGTTGGTGAAGATCTTTTCCCACTTTGTTGGTTGCTGTTTTGTCCTTCTGACAGTGCCCTTTGCCTTATAGAAACTTTGTAATTTTATGAGGTCCCATTTGTCAATTCTTGATCTTAGAGCATAAGCTATTGGTGTTCTGTTCAGGAACTTTCCCCCTGTGCCCATGTCGTCAAGGTCTTTGGGTAAATTGCAAATTTGATATTACAGTTTCAGTACTCTTGTTTTTTCTAGCTGTGGTATATTATACTGGATTTAAACTATTATTTTTATTATTATTGTTGTTGTTGTTGTTATTATTATTATTACTTAGAAGAAGAAACTCCAAATTTAATATTCCTAAATTAATACACTAATTTATTTTTAGAGATTTTGTGAAATATTTAAAATCTTTTGTAAGTCAAATTTATGAGAATATTTTGTGTACTACTTTAAATTCTTCTGGTCTATCATATGTTACAATTATTTAGAGTCTAACATGGTTTAACATTTTATTTCATATATTGAGTAAATGATTGCTTAGCTTTCTCTACCTGGCTAACTCACAGTGTCTGGGAATTTAAGTGAAATGGTTGCTTCATTTTTAGCTCTGTTAAGGTACAACATTCTGTTTTGGCTTCCCTGCTTATTCATCCATACTTTTAAATTTGCTTAGAGATAGTTATAAAGAAAATATTTATCTTCTTAAAAAAATCATTCTTAAGTTCATTGATAATTCTCTAATTAAAAAGAACAGTTTATAAAAGAAACACTCACAACTTATTTTATGTAAGACTTCTGTGAATCAGGAGCCCCTGTAAGATATGGAAGACCCAGAAAAATAGCAAATCTCTGTATCATACATTAAATTTGAAGAATGCAAATTACTGAAAAGTTCATAAATGCATGGCCAAAGGTCTTGTGAATTATTATTCATGACTATTATGTTAATTGCCCTAAGCCAAATACCTCTTCAAAAAATGAGCCACGTCAGGTTGATTGCAGCAATATCATTAGGGTTTAAGGAACTGTCCTTGTATTTTAGTTGTCAGGCCATAAATAATTAGCAGACATGAAAATCTTTGTAGCTGGTGTAACTTGAAGTCCCAGTTTGATTGTCAGTTAATTAAAGTTACTGTTACTATTTCATCTTTGAGGTTTACCTCCAGTGAGGTAGACTGGACTCCCCAGGTACACTTTCTTACTGAATCCAAGCATACTGCTCACATGCTGGTGTAATTTACATCTTATATTAATGGAAGCAAAGAAAAAGAAAGAGAAAACATTTCAAAGACGTAGTATAATTAATGCTTTGAAGAAACAAAACTTCTGTAGAAAATACATTATTTCCAGTTTCATAATGTCTTAATCAGAGTTTCTCTCGCTGTGATAAAAAGCACACTTACCAAAACAACTTGGCAGATATGACTTTAGTCACCTTATAGTTATAAACCCACCATTCCTGAGACAAGAATTCACAGCAGGAACCTGAAGGAGGTAGGAACAGAGGCCTTGGAGGACTGACTGCTGCTTACTGGTGGGTCCATCCTGACTTATTCAGTTCTCTTTCTAATTTCACCCCCAAAACATCAGCTGGGGGAGGGGTGCCTTCTCACCCCCATCCCTAAGAAAATGCCTCACATGCCTGTTTACAGTCTGAACTTATGGAGGCACATTGTTGAGTTTCTCTTCCCAAATGAGTCTAGCTGTGTCAAGCTGGCCTTAAATTAGCCACCACACAGTGTTGAGAACAGTTATTTTCTAGCCTAAACAAGAAGCTTACCAGTTTTCTGCCCTACATTCCCTATTAGTAACTACTGAAGAGTTTTCAAACTTATTGCATCTAGACGCTGCCATATTAAATAACAAGCCAAACAGGGGGAATGAATGGGGAATAGTTGGGGGGAGGGGAGGAACTATGGGACGTATGGTGTGGGGGGGGGGGAACTGGGAAAGGGGAAAGCCTTTGGAATGTAAACAGAGAATATAGAAAAAAAAGATTAGATTGCCTGAAAATAAAATGTTAAAATGAATATCATTCTAAGTCCGCCAAGACAAGATTAAAAGGCCGCAATTTCTTTTTGTTTTGTTTCATTCTAATCTTGGATTTGTCTTCTTCAATAGGGTCATAAACGCTTCCTCTTCACCGTGTTTATGATGAATTAATTTCTTTTTCATTTCATGTAAATAACTAAACATGACTCCTGAATCACTGTTTATAATGACAGCTTTGTGTTTGTTTGTTTTTTACTGTTTTATTACAGCTATATCCCAGGAAAGGAAAATGTCATGCACAGCATGCTTGACTACATACAGTTGTCACTAAAGAAACCCATTATTTTATAAATTGTTGGGGATTAAAACAGTGTAGACAATAAAGAGCTGAAAAAAAAATAAAACAGGCACTGCAGTTAACAGACAGTCTTTCCATACAGTGAGAGAAAAACATCGGGGTTCCTGTGAGATGAACAAGCTTACTGAAAACTGAAGTTCCCTGCTCATGGTACGCAGGAAGTTTGTCTGGTTCCTTTCAGAGTAAGTGAGTTAACAAAGTCTCACCCACATGTACCAGAGACAGCGGACCTTGTGCTTAGGCTATTTGAAGCTCTCCTAATTTCAGCACATATCAAAACAACACATCATATTTCATCTTAATTGTAATTCATACTGCATAATTTGGCCTCTGTGGATGATTATGTTCAAAGAAAATTTGAGAAAATGTGAGAAATGAAGACATTAATCTTCCCATTGAAGGTAATCACCGTCTTTGCAAAATCATTACAATTCCTGAAATGAGATAGAGGCCCAAATCCCAGGAGATGTGGAGTGATTCTTTGGAGAGCAAAACTTAATAGATTTGGAGAACCTCAGCTAGTTGCCTATGGTCTCTGTTTTACTTTTCATAAGTTATTCCTTTGTTATTGGTGTTATGACTCTCATATAACGTAACTGAAATTTCAATTAACATCATAGTTTAATAGCCTCCACTGATAATTAAAACATCTTGTTTTTCTTCTATTATAACGTCATAAAAATGAAAAACAGTGTCTCATCAGGGCCTTATTTAAACATTTTCCTTGAAATGACAGTTTAAAGATTTTGGCATATCATACCAGTTTAATCACAAAAGTCACTGAAATAAACTGTCATCATACACTCATATCTTTCCTCTTGTCTATGCCATCAGCTACTGGAGTTCTGGGATGTTCTTCATATTAAATTAGACTCGTGTAAATGAATATAGGTAATCTTTGTAGTAAACATATTACTGATTTATACTATGGACTGAATTTTATGTTTATTCATATCATATTTTAAACATACATTAAGATAATTTTTATTTAAAAAATGAAGCAAATGTTTAAGGAATAATCTGTAAAGTTAAAAATAAATGGCAAGAGTATTGGCTAACACCTCATCGGCATACTGTAATATAGGTAAAATCAAAAGCTCTCCAACTAAAAACTCTCCAAAAGTCTCCAATTTACATTTTGTCCTGGTTTTTGAATTTTTTTATAGATTCATCTTTTTTTAATTGGATATATTCTATATTTACAATTCATTTCCCTTTTTTTGGTTCCCCATCCCCCAAAGGTCCCACATGCCCTTTTCCCTCCCCCTGCTCCCTCTTCCACCCCTTCCCTCTTCCCTGTTCTTGTATTCCCCTACACTGATGCTTTGATACTTTCCAGCACCAGTGTCCACTCCTTTCTTCTTGTCAGACATCATTTGGTATGTGAATTATGTATTTGGTGTTCCAAGATTCTAGGCTAATATCCACTTATCAGTGACTGCATACCATGGGTATTCTCTTGAGACTGGGTTACCTCACTTAGTATGGTTTTTGAATTTCTTAATGAAAGGCAGTAACCCAGGCACAGTAGTGACAGGGCATGAAGTCAGACTGAAGGGAAACAAAAAGGTGGATGACAATACCTAGTCCTGCTCTCCTTCAAGTTCATGACTGGCTGTTTCAGTACTTGGCCCTCCATCACTTATGTTTATGTGCATATGTATGCACATGTAGGAACATACATGTTCCTAAATAATCTCTTCAGTCCATTCATTTCTCTCTGCATTGCATGATTTCAGAGATGACTGTTTGGCACTAGTCAGCAATTAATATGTTCTTCCTTGCGAGCTTGGCACTAGACAACCAATCAGTGTGTTCTGCCCCGGGAAGGTCACCTTCACATTCCCAGCTTTCCTCAGTTGCTTATAGATCTCTGTGTGAGGTTGAGACCTCACTTCACTGGTGATGCTTCTGCCATTAGTAGGAGACACAATCTAAGAGCAAACTGCCTTCATCTCTTAAATTTTTTTTTTGCAACAGATAGAGTCCACTCATGAAAACCACAGTCAACAGGTAAGGCTGGGTTAACATCAATACTGTTTATTTGTCACCTTCTCGCTTTCAGCTTGATTTATTTTTAAACATATTTTTTTTACTAAATAATATGTCAATTAGTATTCTAACTTTCAGACAATTCAGACCATTTTTATTTCCTTTAAAGAAATTTAAAACAATGAACATGAGCTTCATGTGTTCTATCTTTGTATTGATGTGGAAACCAAAAAAAAAAAAAAATCTTAAAATCTTAGTGTGGACTCCTATTGTGATGCTTAAATTGTTATTTCTTTTTTTCCTTATTCTTCTTGCAGAAAACTCAATGTTTTCAGCCTCCCTTGCAAACTATTTGCTGCCTACCACTTTCAAGAGAGGCTCTGTCATGGTCTTCAGTTGTATATATGTTAAGTTGTAGCCAGACTACAATGGCTAAATCAAAACCTAGAATCACTCTATGAATATGAATAAAATCCAGGTGTCTCAAAAACAAGGCAGAAGAAGACATAGCAGGCAAAGTTATGGCTATGGTGAATGAACTAATGGGGTTGAAAGTGAGAAATTTAGATGGCTGGTAGGGAAGATGGTGGGGGCTGCAGTAATAAGAGTACATTTTCTATAAGTATGAAGTTGTCTAATAGCAAATCCAACTAAAAATCATATGTTTACAATATCTTCCAAAAAATTCACTAAGCTGAATATTATCTGTACTCTCAGATAAATAAATGTGGGCTATCATTTTATTCTAGGGTGTATAAAATTTGAGTTACTATATTTATACCTATATTTCATATTTTCTCCATTACTAATTATCCTATTGATGCTTATTAGCTGCAGCAATAGAATCCCCAGGAGAAGAATAAAACAGTCTATTCATCAGTGTTTTCTTTAATTGATGACTAACTAAGGAGGAAATTTCAGATATTAAGTCTAAAACTTGTGAAAATTATTCATGGAATGTGCATTTTGATTTAGTGTTTGATCTTTATTTTCTCTAACTTAAGGTAAATTTGAGGTAGGGCATATACTTAGAATAAAATGTCCTTATAATGTCAGCAGTTCTGCCTATAGAGTATCAACAATATGTCTGCCCAAGCAAATTATAAGGATCATGAAGTAACTGTCATCAGGAAATAGAAGCAAAGGGTAAAAATATTGTCTTCAATACTGAGCTACATGTTTTACTCTGGGTTTTTCTGCACTAGGGCACATTTACTATAAGATGAAGAAACTCCTGTTCTGTTCCTTGCATCTCTGAATCTATTCTTTCCCTTTTACTGTATGACCCTTCCTCTCTCATTGTGTAACATTAACAAGAAATATTAACTGATATTTTAGGATGCAGAGTTGTTTATGTTCATAAAATGGCACATGTGTTATGGGAATTGATAAATGTTTCCCTTAACACATTGGATTTATCCAGATTACACTAGTGCGTATGTATGAATCCATGCTATTTTCATATAGCCATCCTTGACAATACCTCCAGATTTTCTGTTGTTAGTAAGGCAAAAAAGGAGCCAAGTTAAAAAAGACACTTTGCATGTAAGTAAATCAATTCATTGTAAAGTTTACTTTCTCCTGGAAATCTGGCTTATAGAGATGATATTTTTTAATTCTCATGAATATGCTTGATTAAGGCACACAGACAGTCTCGGCATAAAAGTTTAAAACATTCAAGTTCTTTTCATCTTAGAATGAGAACTAACTAGTGAATTATTTTGCATCACTTTTCCATAAGAAAGGATTATTTATTCTAAGAAGCACATTTACAGTGATACTTGCTTTGAGAAACTTGTGACATCTGTCTGAGGCTCTATTTACTCTTTTTTTTTTTGTTTTTGTTTTTGTTTTTTGAGACAGGGTTTCTCTGTCTGTAGTCCTGGCTATCCTGGAACTCACTCTGTAGAACAGGCTGGCCTCAAACTCAGAAATCCACTTGCCTCTGCCTCCCAAGTGCTGGGATTACAGGTGTGCGCCACCACACCTGGCTCGGCTCTATTTACTCTTACCAGGCTTCACAATAAAGAATCTATTTCTTTTGAATAAAAAATAAAAATGTATTACTTTTAACAAATACAATAATTTTTTTTAATTCTTGAGTCCAATCTTTGAATATATATATATATATATATATATATATATATATATATTCAATTCCAGAGAGAATTTCTTAATCACAGTATTGGTCATCAGGAAAATGCAAATCAAAACAACCTTGAAATTCCACCATACACCAGTCAGAATGGCTAAGATAAAAAATTCAGGTGACATCATGCGTTGGCGAAGATGTGGAGAAAAAGGAACACTCCTCCATTGTTGATGGGATGGCAAACTGGTACAACCACTCTCGAAATCAATCTGGAGGTTCCTCAGAAAAGTGGAAATAGATCTACCTGAAGACATAGTTATACCACTCTTGGGCATATACCCTGAGATGTCAAATCTTTTAAGCTCAGACTCCATTTTAGAGACCTTGACCTAAGTTTTAATTAAGGTAAACTAATAGGTTGGTACCTAGCATTAGTTTCCATGTTGTCACCCAACAAACACAAGCCTTGTCCCAATAGACATTCGGGGCTTCCCCAGGACCAAAACTGTACTGGTGACAGTAATGCACTGGGAGTGGGGAGAGGCAAGGTAGCTTGAATAGAATAAAGATCCTGCTGGGGGTTGCATCTGATTGGCTCCTGTCTGTTGTTTTGGGGGAGGATCACTAACATTTCCCTGGCACAATACCTAAAATATAACACACCATACCACAGGGTCACATCCTTTTCTGTGTTCATAGCAGCCTTATATGTAATAGCTAGAAGCTGGAATCCATGCAGATGTCCCACACTGGAAAAATTGATACAGAAAATGCCATTCATTTACAAAATGGAATACTATTCAGCTATTAGGAATGAGGACTTCATGAATTTTACAGGCAAATGGATGGAAGTAGAAATATTATCCTGACTGAGGTAACTCAGACTCAAATGGCCATGCATGGTATATACTTACTGATAAGTGCATATTAGTCAAAAACAGTACAAAATACCCAGGATACAATTCAAAGAACTTAAGCCCAAGGGCCTAAGTAAAGATGATTAAAGTCTACTTGGGAGGAAGAAGAAAATAATCATGGGAGGAAGAGGGAGGGAGGCAAGCACCTAGGTGAGAGAGGAAAGGGAGAGGGGAAAAAAAGGGAGCATGACCAGGTATGGGGAGGGAAAAACAGTGACTAACCCCTGAGGGCCAGCAGAATGAATGGAAAAATGCAACCTCCAGAGATGTGAGGGGGAGCGGGAAGAACCATCTGCATAGTACAAGAAACTTTGGAGGTGAGAGACTGAAAGAAAGAAAGAAAGAAAGAAAGAAAGAAAGAAAGAAAGAAAGAAAGAAAGAGAAAGAAAGAAAGAAGGAAGGAAGGAAGGAAGGAAGGAAGGAAGGAAGGAAGAAAGGGAAAGGAAAAGAGAAGAGAAAAGAAAAGAAAAGAGAAGAGAAGAGAAGAGAAGAAAAGAAAAGAAAAGAAAAGAAAAGAAAAGAAAAGAAAAGAAAAGAAAAGAAAAGAAAAAAGAAAAAAACAACACAACAATGGGGAAAGTGGTCTCATAGAGACAACCTCCATCAAGTGGAGGGATGGGACTGCCATCCTACATTCAGGAACTCTGACCCAGAGTCAAACCAGTGACAGACTTAACTTGAGATCCATCTCAAGGGGAGGCTCCAAGGTCTGACAGTATTACTGATACTATGGTGTGCTTACAGACAGGAGCCTAGCACTGCTGCCCTCTGAAATACCCAACAAGCAGCTGACTGAAACAGAGGCAGAAGTCTGGGACCTCTGCATTTGAATTTGGGAAAGGTTGAAAGAAACTGAGGAGGAGGGAAACCCCATAGGAAGCCCAGCAATCTCAACTAACCTGGACCCTGGGATCTCTCAGACACTGAGCAACCAATCAGGCAGCATACACCAGCAGATTTGAGGCCCCCAACACATATAAAGCAGAGGACTGCTGTGTCTGATTCAGTAGGAGAAGAAGAACCTAACCCTGGAGAGACTTGAGACCCCAGGGAGTGAGGAGTTCTGGAGGGGTGTGGGTGGGGTATACTAGTGGAGGCAATGGGGAGGTGAAATGGGATGAGGAACTCTGGAACGGCAAACCAGGAGGGGGTCAATGACTGGATTTAAAAATAAAAACATGTATTTAAAAAACAGAAAGGAAACAGAAATATGAGAATGACTAGTCAGCTAGTCAGGAAGGGGCAGTGACCAGCAAGTCTGGGAAGCTAAGTAATATCCTATGCGGTAGGTAGAGAGAAGCAATTTCCTAAATTTTTGTACGCTGATTTCTACATGAGCAGTATAGCAGGGCAAATCACAGACATACACACACACACACACACACACACACACACACACACAAACACAGTCAGAAATGCACAACCCCCCCCAAATAAATAAATAAATGTAATACAGAGTTAAAATTAAAAGTTCAACATTTGGACTTTTTATTTTTTTTACTGGCTATCATATTTGTGATACAGGAAAATCAGTGTTCATACTGTAAAATTTTCACAGATGAACAGTTATTCATAAAATGTGCATTTTTGAGAAGAATATGACATGTGGATATTTCTTAGGCCATGTACTGGCTGGTTTTGTGTGTCAACTTGACACAGGCTGGAGTTATCATAGGAAATGGAGCTTCAGTTGGGGAAGTGCCTCCATGAGATCCAGCTGTGGGGCATTTTCTCAATTAGTGATCAAGTTGGGGAGGGCCCCCTTGTGGGTGGTACCATTGATTCTGGGATGGTATTCTTGGGTTCTATAAGAGAGCAGGCTGAGCAAGCCAGGGGAAGCAAGCCAGTAAGGAACATCCCTCCATTGCCTCTGCATCAGCTCCTGCTTCCTGATCTACTTGAGTACCAGTCCTGACTTCCTTTGGTGATGAACAGCTGTGTGGAAGTGTAAGCTCAATAAACCCCTTCCTCCCTAACTTGCTTCTTGGTCGTGATGTTAGTGCAGAAATAGAAACCCTGACTAAGACAGGCCACTATGATAAAGTTTGTAATATTACTTATGCTTTTATATTGATTAGAACGTAGTACAGTCTACTTCTGAAATCATATTTCACAGCTTCTATTTTCAGATCAGCCAAGGATCAAAATGTAAATGTTCTCTTCCTTTTTCTGGCCTACAAAGGCAGATGAGTGTGACAGTGGTTTATTACAGCAGCAGTTACCTGCTGTCTGCATTTGTTACGCTTCATCTTCCCAGGAGAGAATGGCATCTTCCAACCAACAACTGGGAAAAATCTTTACCAACCCTACCTCAAACACAGGGCTAATATCTAATATATACAAAGAACTCAAGAAGTTAGACTTCAGAGATCCAAATAACCATATTAAAAAATGGGGTACCTAGCTAAAAAAAAAAAATTCTCATCTGACAAATACCAAATTGCTGAAAAGCACCTGAAGATATGTTCAGCATCCATAGTCATCAGGGAAATGCAAATCCAAGCAACGCTGAGATTCCACCTCACACCAGTCAGAATGGCTAAGATCAAAATCTCAGGTGACAGCAGGTGCTGGCAAGGATGTGGAGAAAGAGGAATACACTTCATTGCTTGTGGGATTGCAAGCTGGTACAACCATTCTGGAAATCAGTTTGGCCGTTCCTCAGAAAATTGGATATGGTATTGCCGGAGTACCCAGCTATACCACTCCTGAGCATATACCCAGAAGATTCTCCAATATGTAATATGGGCACATGCTCCATTATGTTCATAGCAGCCTTATTTATAATAGTCAAAAGCTGGAAAGGAACCACATGTTCCTCAACAGAAGAATGAATACAGAAAATGTGATACATTTGCACAATGGAATATGATTCAGCTATTAAAAACAATGAATTCATGAAATTCTTAGGCAAATGGATGGAACTAGAAAATGTCATTGTGAGTGAGGTAACCCATTCAACAAAAGAACACACATAGTATGCACTCACTGATAAGTGGATATTAGCCCAGAAGCTTGGAATACCTAAGATACAATTCACAGACCAAAGGAAGCTCAAGAAGAAGGAAGACCAAAGTATGTATACTTTGGTACTTCTTAAAAAGGGGGAACAAAATACCCATGGGAGGGATAAAGTATGGAGCAGAGACTGAAGGAAAGACCATCCAGAGACTGACCCACCTGGGGATCCAACCCATATACAGTCACCAAACCCAGACACTATTGTGGATACCAACAAGTGCTTGCTGACAGGAGCCTGATATAGTTGTCTCCTGAGAGGCTCTGCCAGTACCTGACAAATACTGAGATGGGCACGTTCAGGCAACCATTGGACTGAGCTCAAGGTCCCCAATGGAGGAGCTAGAGAAATGACCCAAGGAGCAGAAGGAGCTTGCAGCCCCATAGGAGTAACATTATGAACCAGTACCCGTAGAGCTCCCAGGGACTAAACCACCAACCAAAGAGTACACATGGAGGGACCCAAGGCTCCAGCTCCATATGTAGCAGAGGATAGCTTTGTTGGACAAAGGGAGGAGAAGGCTCGATGCCCCAGTGTAGCGGAATGCCAGGACAGGGAAATGGGAGTATGTGGGTTTGTGGGCAGGGAGATTGGATAGGATGTTTTTCAAGGGGAGGGTCCAGGAAAGGGGATAACATTTGAAATGTAAATAAAGTATCAAATGAGAGAGAGAGAGAGAGAGAGAGAGAGAGAGAGAGAGAGAGAGAGAGAGAGAAAGGTGCCTTCCATCTTCTTCCTTCCTGTAGATTTCCCTAGCCACTGTTTCCTGCATTCTTTTGTATGATGATTGCTTACATTTTTAAGATCTATTTGTTTATCTCACTTAGCAATGAAAAACAAATATTTTCCAAAAGCTTATACAATAATTGTACAAAAACTAGTTCCTTCTCTTTGTACAATGCAAAAGAAAGGGCTTAGCATAAATTGCGAAGGTTCAAGTTTCTGTGTCCTTCTGTAACATCCTGGTTAAGTTAGTGGAATTCCATTTTTCTGAAAATGGCAGAAAATATAGTTCATTTGGCAATGAACAGCATTGTCTATGTTTGTGTGTTTTATGAGTTAAATCATATAGCATGTCAAAAGCCCAAGGTAAAATTAGCATCATAGGTATCAAAACTATTTGAACCTTGCTAATAATATCGTAATTTCTATGATAATTATACTATGTACATAGTATTAGACATTTTATCACAAATGCCCTGGTTCTAGCCGTCACAGAAGGCTAGGCTCAGCCACCTGTCCCACTCTTGTTAAGGGAATTGCACCAGAGATAATCGCTCAGATACAATTTATAGCCAGTTGAAAGTCTTTATTCCAGCTGGCTAGACTATCCTCAGGGATTCAGGGCCCTAGTGTAGCCTGGGGTGTTTAAAGCCAAAAACCACATAATGGTATTTTTCTCACCAGCTAGCGGGTAGGTTTCCTGCAAGCAAGCAGTTTAAAAGAAGCTAGGATCCCATTTATCAGTTGTTGATCTTAGAGACTGAGCCACTAGTGTTCTGTTGAGGAAATTGTCTCCTGTAACATTGTGTTTGAAGCCCTTCCCCAATTTCTGTTCTATTATATTTACTGTGTCTGGTTTTATGTTGATGTCTTTGAGCCATGTGGACTTGAGTTTTGTGCAGGATGACAAATATGGGTCTATTTGTGTTCTTCTACATGCAAAAATTCCAGTTAGATCAGCACCATTTGTTGAAGATGCTTCATTTTTCCATTACATGGTTTTGGTCTCTTTGTCAAGAATCATGTGTCCACAGTTATGTGGATTTATTTCAGGGTCTTCAATTCAATTCCATTGATCAACGTATCTGTTTCTATAACATTGTGATGTAGTTTTTATTATGATTGCTCTGTAGTACAGCCAACAGGAACTGAGACTATTCCAAAAGCTGTTGCCTGTCTGTGGAATTCCTTCCCCTACCTGGGCAGCCTTCTCTGGCCACAGAGGAAGAGGATGTACCTAACACTTCAGAGTTGAAGAATCAATCGAGGTGGGGCACCCTCTCAGAAGAGAAGAAGGAGGATGGCGGAGGGCAGCATGAGGGGTGACCAGGTATGGCGGAGGGCAGCAATCGGTATGTAAATGAGCTAATAAATGAACTAATGAAAAATATAATTACTTAAGGAAAGGAAGCTAAGATAAACTGTTAGCGTGAGGAAATAGCTTGCAAAAGCAGATAGTTTAATGGAGGCTAAGATAACTTAGCTCGGGCATCTTGAGCTTGATTTCCTAGAATAGAACCAATGGATTCTGCATCAGGATTAAATTCTAATTCAACCTAATATGGTCTACCAAGAACACAATATGCTTCCATCCTTCTTAGAATTGTTAACAAAATATTCACGGGAGGAAGTATGGAGACAAAGTGTGAAGCAGAGAATGAAGGAAAGGCCATCCAGAAACTGACCCGGCTGGGGATGCATCCCATATACAGACACCAAACCCAGACACTATTGTGGATGCCTAGAAATTCTTGCTGACAGGAGCCTGATAGAGCTGTCTCCTGGGAGGCTCTGCCAGTACCTTAAAAATACAGGAATGCTCTAAGCCAACCATTGGAATGAGCACAGAGTCCTCAATGGGGAGATAGAGAAAGGATTGAAGGAGCTGAAGGGGTTTGCAACCCCATAGGAAGAACAATATCAACCAATCAGAGCTCCCAGAGCTCCCAGGGGACTAAACCACCAACCAAAGAGTACACATAGAGTGACCCATGGCTCCAGCAGTATATGTAGCAGAGGACTGCCTTATCTTGCATCAATGGGAAGAGAGGACCTTGGTCCTGTGAAGACTCAATGCCCCACTGTAGAGGAATGTGAGGGCAGGGAGGCAGGGGTTGGGTCAGTAGGTGAAGGAGCATCCTCATAGAGGCAGGGGGAGGAGGATAGGGGGTTTCCAGAGGGGAAACCAGATAAAGGGGATACCAATTGAAATGTAAATAAAGAAAATACCCAATAAAAGAAAAGAAAAATATAATAGATTACATGTTACACAAAATAAAATTTAACAAATTTAAACAGTAAAAAAAAAACAAAAAAACAAAACAAAACAAAAAAAAAAATATGAAGGAACTTTGGCAGTGCTGTGCCTGTCATAGGATGCCAAGAAAAAAAAGTGAGTTTGGAGGGAAAGTAGATTAATGCAATGAAATAAACATCCTAGGAAGATGATTCAATAGAGAGATCTATTAACTTCATTCTTTCCTTTGGAATACTGACCTGAAATTTAAATTAAAATTCAAAAAATTAAATCACAAGACAAAGCATATAATTAATAAGGAAATCTTGAACGAAATGTGGTCCTGCCAGTGATTACTAGGGCTCTGGGCCAAACTCAAGAAATGATCAGATAAATTGCTAATCTGTTATTCTCTTTCACTTTCTAGGGATATTGATAAGATATTTCAGAATAATCAGCTCTGAATTGTAGCCTCTCCAATGCAGAGAACTATTGTCAACAGGGTAAGAGTTTTTTCACTGCTCTTCTGGAAATCTAATATGGCTGCTGAGTTTAGGAGATGACATACCATTTTCATCTTCCTGCTTGGATGGAAACAGGATACACAGAAACAACCTCCTTTATGAAATAAGCAATTTTATAAGCAGAAGTAAGCCAGGGAGTCAAGGAAAGCAGCATATACAAACCTAAGACTGAGATGCTTGGTTTTTACTGCTCTTATTTACACTGTAGAAGTAGAGGGTGAGGAGATAATGCTGTTTAGCACAAGCAAGACCTAAGTGCTTCTTGCACGAGGAAGAGCGTATGTTAATAATAACATATGTCTATTGAAACATAATGCCACTGTCTATTGAAAACACAAAGAATTGAGGTTGATATTTAGGAGTGTTGTGGTGTATGATTTGACTTTAAATTTTTATTATGTAAATTAGAATACAAAGTATGTGTGTGGATAAAAGACACATGTGTTTTAATAACAGTGACAGGAACACTGGTGACATTTTCATCTTACCAGCTCCCCTTTCAGCACCAATTCAATCTTTTGTGGCTAGGAAAATAGAAGATGTATCACTTTATTATTATGAACATTTGCTTAATATGAAAAATATAATTTTTCTTTAAGAGAAACATACTAGAAACATACACAGAGGTATTATAAAACTGGTTCATAGTGGCTTTTCTTTCTCTTATATACCACTGACCTGTTTTCTCATATTTTCTCCCTAGTCTTCAATCACATAGTGCATGAATTGTCAGAAAGTGTTCCTATTATTATACATTCTTAACTAATATCTGTACTGATACCATTATGCAAAAGTTTCCAACTAATTGTTGTAAATCCACTTATTTCCTTTAATAACACAGGAATTGTGCCATCATACTCTCTACTAGGTAATCAAATAAAGTATATTTGCACAGTCAAATGGGATAAGCCTTAAAACCTCATCTCTATCAACAAAGTATTTGAATATCTGTTGGCAGGCTCTATAGAAATGGGGGGGCGGGAGTCTGAATAGAGCTTAAGGCCTCAGGTTTCTAATTCAAACCAGAAACACCAGGCTTTCACCCAAAGGGTCACTTTATGCCTCATGGGGATCTGTCTGTACTTTACTCTAGGATGACAGTGCTTAGAGAACATGATTTTGTTCTTATTTCTTTAGGGCCCTTGCAACAACATCTGCCCGTAGAAGTAATACAGAGAGGTAACTTACTTGGATTAGCTATTATGCTGATTACTTTTTATATCAGTTGATACAGGCTAAAGTCACTTTGGAACATAAGCTATGAACTGAGAAGACACCCTACCACACAGGCCTCTTGGACAAGCTGTGCTCCATTTTATTGATAGATGGTTGATTTATCATTAATGGTGACTAATACTAATATCTGTACTGATACCATTATGCAAAAGTTTCCAACTGATTGTTGTAAGTCCACTTATTTCCTTTAATAACACAGGAATTGTGCCATCATACTCTCTACTAGGTAATCAAATAAAGTATATTTGCACAGTCAAATGGGATAAGCCTTAAAACCTCATCTCTATCAACAAAGTATTTGAGTATCTGTTGGCATGCTCTATAGAAATGGGGGGGGGCGGGAGTCAGAATAGAGCTTAAGGCCTCAGGTTTCTAATTCAGGTGACACACCTCTAGCTTATTGTTGAAATAAGCTTGCCATGTGTGATGCTCTTGTTTTTTATTATTTTTTTGCAAAATTTTAGAAAAATTCCCAATTAACATTAAGATATTTGAACATTAGATATCATCTATCTTAACTACATTTTAATTTTCCGTAATACCATGAACAGAATCATTATTTTGAATTGTCCCAAATGAAAACAGATTTTTGCAAAGAGCAAAGAAAATTATGGTACTTGTTGAAGCACAGCGATTCGCAGTTTACACATAGGGATGTTGAAGATAAACAGCATAGTAATGGGAATTTATGGGTATATAGAGAGATTGACTACATAAAGTAGTAGGATTTATGATACAGTACGCTGACTGTTAGTAAATGAAAAAATATTGGTAAATTACAAATAGGGAAACACCAGCCTCCAGGGAGTTTCTAGCTAATTCACCCTAACAGAAGTCATGCTGCAGCAAATCAAACTGATAAGACAATAAAGGAAGAAAATGTTGGATAGATAACAAGGGTTTGAATCCTCATGATTGGAGTGGACTCTTTACAGGCTGACTTAGCAAGGGTTTTTTTGCTAGAACCAGAAATGACAAAGAATGTTCAAATTCAGTATTAGACAATGTTTCTGAAGCCTGACTTAAGTCTGTGAAAGCAAACAGCATTTGTCAGAATGAAGATGATCCAAATTTATGTAGACCAGATGCTTTCCACAGGTTTTATCGCTAAAACTGGAAATTGCTGCCTCCCAATGACAGTTTAGAGTCTTAAAAGAACAGAACCTCTGCTACTTTAAAGAAAAGAATGATCCTTCACCTACAATCACAGGAAGAGAAATGGTTCTCTTCCCCAGACTCTGAAAACATAATGTGATCTGCTTAGCCTTTTCAATTATTCTAGTAGTTTTCTGCCTCAATCCTGCCACCTGCTGGTACAGTAAGGAGAACATAGATGAAAAATTAAAGTTAATACGAACCTTTGGAATACAATAAAGTTAAAATACATTTAGTTTGCTCATTTGTTTTGATGTCTTGTTTTTTTCTTTTACATTTGTAATAAGATGAAGAGAAAGAACATGTTGTTGGATGGATCATAATGTGGAAAGGATCTGGGAGAAATAAATTAAGGGACTGAAATAATGTCAAAATGCAGGAACTTTTAAAAATATTTAATTTAAAATTCTTTAATGGTGAATTTTCAGCTTTCTTAATCATTTTCTCAGGATTTACATGTTTTTACAACATTGCATAAATATATTTATTGAATGAGGAAAAGAATGTCAATAAATATCTTAAAATGAATTTGGTATTTTTTTTCCTTATACAAGTTCCAAAAGATTTGATTTTCATATGAGTGGTTTCTATGCCATAAGATTGTATACATACAAAAGTACTTTTTATGAAAGGTTTTAATAGTGAGCCCAAATATGGCTGTCAAAGCTCTGAAAGAATTTTTTCTTCCTTCTTATGCCAACTTCTGGCATTCCATCATGCCTTCAATGCTAATTTGGACCAAAGAGCCAGCCACTGCAGAGTCACATGAGGAAATGCTATTGTATCTCGGCTGTACAATGATCATACAGAAGGCAGAGCTAAATCTGTACCAACACTAATTATAGGGGGACTTAATTATGGATTGCAAGAAAACATATATGATTATAATTTAGGGAATTTAAAGAAAATTTTCCACATTTGGGAAGAAAATCTTTGTCTCAAGAAAACTGATTCTTTTTCTTGTGAGGAGTGCACAGGCAATTATATACTCAGAAGCATAAGTGGTACAATACTGATTAAAAGCAAACGGCACTTTGAAAAGATCACTTATTAGTCACAGGGCCTTCCGCCCCCTTACATCAAGATAATGTCTTGAAATGAAACACAGAATTTTCAAGACATAAAAATACTAAAACATTAAGAAATTAACATTGTTTCATATATAAACTAGTCATTATTCAGTCTTCTGTACAAATTGCAAGTTCTTATTCTGATTACATCAAAATCAGGAAAGTACATACAAAATGTTACTTGAAGTGGTGATGGTAGGGCAACCACTAAATGAGCTCATATCCAAGCTTTTCGTCTAATTACACAGTATAAACAAAGATTCATTTACTTCAGCTAATTTACCTGAGCATGGAGACTGAGAAAGTGAGTATTACATTGTTTGGATGGGCTGTTGGAATCACCTCAATCTGAGAAGAGGAAAGAAGATAAGAATCAAATGAAAATAGGAAAGCCAAATCCAAATTGAGATAAAATTACTGTTCCTCATATGATTGGTGAAGAGAAAATTTTAGGAAGATCATCTAAGAATCATTAAAGTTCTCAGTAAACTCAGTCAGGAAAGACCTCCTGTCTTAAAGTTGCATACCATTAGGATGCAACAGGTTCATGACCTCCTTTCTTAAAGTTGCATACCATTAGGATCATAGCATCGCAGATCCATCTCTGATAGATCGATAAATAGATAAGATAGATAGATAGATAGATAGATAGATAGATAGATAGATAGATAGACTCATGAGACAAGGTGGGAGTGGTAACATATTGTGAGTGCACAAAGATTTAGACACTACAGTGAGCAATATACTGATGAGTCCAGGAGTATACACACACACACACACACACACACACACACACACACACACATATATGTATACACACATATATAAATATATAGGTCAATACTCATTAAGCAATAAAAATTTACATATCAAGCCTTTAAATTAAAATTGCATCTTCAGTTAGTCATCCAGATCTATGGCAAGCATGCAACACTTGAAAGTAGAGTTGGAGAAAGACACGATTCTAGACAAAATAGAAAAATAATTAGCAAAACCAGGCTACACCTGGAAAAGAGTACAATCTGAGCCTACTTATTAACATATATAAGACACTATTTATAGACACTAGGTAAAAGATTACCCTAATGCTTTTTTGTTGTTGTTTGTTTCTTTGTTTTTAAGCAGTGTTAATGTTGAACAATAGACATAATGATTATTAAATTATCATGAATTGATTGAGGATAAAGAGAATCACCAACTAAATGTCAATTGTGATTCTAAAGGAGGTTTTTACAAAAGAAAGAAGCACCATAAGTTCTCAAGGATACTATTTGGACAACTGATATTTAAATATGAATGGCAGGCTATATGGTATTTAGTGATTAAATTCTCAGCCTTTTATAGTCCTATGAATATATTAGAAAATTAACATTTAAATTTACTGGCAAAGGGAAACAGTATAGCTAAGTTATTCCCAAGTATTTGTGGAATACACACAAGGAATTCTGTGTATCTCTAAAAGTTTACAATGAAAACCAGTTGAAAACTTGGTTTATGTGCCATGGAAATTCATTATTTTATTCTTATATCTTTAATGTAAAATCACATTAAAAGTTTTTTATTATTAATTGGTGATTTTATATATTTACACTCCAAATGTTACCCCCTCTCCTTGTCTGCCCTCCCCTTTGTCTCTGAGAGGGTACCTCTCCATAGCTATTACCCCACCCTGGAGTATCACGTCTCTACAGGATCAGAAGACTGCTCACTCACTGGAGGACAGACAGGGCAGACTTCTGCTACATATGGGCCACAGGGTCTGGGCCTAGACCATTGGTTGGAGGCTCAGTCTTACTGAGACTTAATATGCCATGTTTGGTAGAGATCAATGGAAGATTTGCCTTTTTCTGAAGAGAAATGAAGAAGTTGGAGATGTGAGTGGGAGAGGAGAAGCAGAGTGGGTGGACTGGAATGAGAGGATGAAGGCAGGACTACGGTCAGGATGTGGGTTTTTTGGAGCCGTCCTTGAAATCACCCCACTGTTCCTAATATTTTCTCCTCACCTTCCTCAGGATTCCCCAATCTTAACCTAATGTTTGTCTGTGGTTCTCTGCATCTGTTCCATCAGTTGCTGTATGAAGCCTTTCAGATGACTGTCGCAGAATATTATTTGGGGTTGCAAAGTGATGAATTAGAAAAAAAAATAATAATGGAAAGACTCAGAGATAGGATATATCCAACACCTATGCAGACAAGAAAGAGAGGCTACTAAGAGTAACACAAAGAGAGCAGGAGGGAAAGAGGAGAGTCAGAGCCAGATTTAGTGGGACAGTTCTACATAGACAGGTGGCAGAGAGATCAAGCTAGGCTCAGGTGAAGACCCAAAGAGAAAAAGAATGAGAAAGAGTCAGGAGATCAGAATATATTGTCAAGGTTAGTGTGACATCAGGCAAAGCAATTGAGTCAGAAGCCGAGAAAAGATGAATTGAATCAGGCAACCTAAGAAGAGTTGAGTTAGAGCAGCTGAATTGGCCCAGCCAGCCAGAGTTTAGAAAGACCTAGAAAGGGTGAGTCTATTCTGCAATAAGGTTCTGAAATGAGAACACCTGGAGGATGCAATTTCCTTTTACAAAATGCAATATCCATTAAAATTCAAATACAATTCTTGTTATTTTGTCTTTTTTTTCAGAGGTGAGAACCGAACCAAGGACCTTGAGCTTGTTAGGCAAGCACTCTACCATAGAGCTAAATCTCCAGCCCCTCTAATACAATTCTTATGGACCTTGAAAGAACAATATTCAACTCCTTTGGAAAAGTAACAAGCAAACAAACAAAAAACAAAAAACCCTCAAACCCCAAGATAGCTAAAGCAAGCTTGTACAGTAAAAGAACTGGAAGGATGACCTTTCCTGAAATCAAGCTCTGTTATAGAGATATAGTTATAAAAGCTACATGGTATTGCAGAAAACCAGGCTGATTAAACAATGGAATCAGATTGAATACCCCAAATGAAATCCATCCATGTATGGATGCATGATTTTTTACAAAGAAACCATAATTGTATAATGAAAATACTACCAAGTATTAACTGAATGTTGGCATGTAGAAGAATGCACAGCGATGCATCTCTTATAGCATATATTAACTTTGATTATTTTATTTTTTCAAATCTCCTTCTGTGGAATGCAAATTCATCCATATCTATTATCCTGCACAAAACTCAAGTCAAAATGGTCAAAGATTTCCACATAAAACCAGGTATGCAGATGCTCCCAGAAGAGAAAGTAGGGAATAGCCTCGAATGCCTCTGCACAGGAGACAGTGAGAAGTGAATCGTTTCTGTAAGGCAAAGGATACTGTCGACAGGATAAAAGCAGCACTCTAACAGAATAGGAAAAGATCTTTGCCAAGCCCACATCTGACAGTGGCTTGATTTCTAAAACATGTAACGAACTCAAGAAACTAGACGTGAAGAAAACAAACGATCTGCATAAAAAGATAGGGTAAAGACCTAAATGGGATATTCTCAACAGAGAAATATTAAATGGATGAGAAAAAAGAAATGCTCAACATTTTTAGCTGTCAAAAAATGCAAATCAAACAACTCTGAGATTTCATCTTACACCTTTCAGAATGGCTAAGATAAAAAAAATCGAAGGATTACATGGACAGGTAGCAAGGAAAACACTTTTCCATTTTGGGTGAGGGTGAAAGCTTATACAGCCACTTTGGACTTCAACATAGTGGTTTCTCAGAAAATTGAGCATTGATCTACCTCTGCTGTGCTATTCTTGTGCATATACTAGTTTATTTTTAAATAATAATAAATCGACATTATTATATGTATAATATTAGTTGTCTACATCCATATTTCGTAAAAGGATGCATCTAATCCTTTCATTCTCTGTTACAATTTCTATAATGGAATGGAATGGGCAGGACAAACTTGAGTCCTGTGATACAATGTTGGCTACGAGCTTGGGTATTCATTTGAGGTTCCTGGTCCATTTCTAAGGTCCCAGCTCATGTGTGTACTTAAGGAATGCATTATACAGATTTTGCAATGCTACTTCTTAATGATTGTTGGTGCAGGAAGAAATCATGATTTTTAGACATCCTCTCAAAGAGTTAATTATGTCCAGCCTAACAAGTAACTATTCTTTGCTTATATTAGCTCAAATTCTATTCATTTGGTGTCTACTACATTTACAAAATTTTGTTTATTTTTCAAATAAAAAAATGTAGTGTGAGGTGCATTCACTTTCCCCTTTTCAATTGGCTAAAAACATGATGCTGGTGATATTAATAAAAGGATTACTCCAATCAAGAGTTAATATTTCGTGTATTTTCTCAATAGAAAAAGGAAATACTGACCATTGTGTTCAGGTATCACTGCTGGAGATAAAGGCCAGTGAACTATCCTGCTCAATATTCCAGCTCCCCCAGGTCCTGCCATCATGATTATTTTCTCTTTATTACTACTTAAATATGTGGCTTTAGTTTATGCGATTGTATCAATCTCTGACAGGGCGTATGATCCCAAAACATTTGAAATCCTGAAGGAGAACTTTCATTTCCTGTTTTTCTTATCTGATTCAAGCTGATGGGATTCATCAGACTTTCAGGATCATCCCAGACGAGCATGATAGGGGTTTTTCTTAATTCATAAATTACTGTGACAAAGAATGCACAAGACAATCAACTGCAATTTGTTTTACAAAAAATAGTTTCTTTAAAGATGCTAATTGATCTCAGTGTACAGATATTAGTTTTATAAAACACAATACAATGTAATGAACGATGAAAAAAATCATGCTCGTATCTTCTCTAAGATATGATTACTCCCCAGTAGTACAATGATCTCTAATAAAAACGCAGGTCCTCAGGGTGTGACAATGAGAAACATTTTCAGCTGGAAATAAAATCACAAAATAGGGAAACAGATGATTAGTCCTTTCAAAGTGAACCAAAGTGCACAGCACACAGTCATGGCTGATTAGAGAACAGCCTGGAACATATACACAGAGTTACACAGTACCCAATTGTTCCTCACCATTGACTGACATTTATTTAAAATAGAAGACTTTCAGAAGAAATGTCTTAAGTGTATTTCAATAAAAACTCATAGACATAATAAATAAATTCTAATATTATTTTGGGTATTTTTTTTATAAGGTGAAAGCTACTAGAAGGGTCCTATAGCCAGAATTAACCCTCGAACATACTACTAAGGAGAAATCATTATATGGACCTGCACACACACACACACACACACACACACACACACACACACAGATAGAGAGAGAAACACACAATATAAATATATTTTCATATATATATATTCACATATGAATAGTTTTTGCATTTTTTAAATTTCAATGTGATATATGGGCATGAATGATTTAAATACTCAAATTTTATTCATATTTTATTTTTAAAATAAGGATAATGGTGTCATTGCACAGTCATGCTCACCTTTATCACTTTTTACATAATTTTGTTGTGTTTGAATTGTGTGAGTCTTAGTGTAGGATTTAAACTTTAGAAATCTGATAGTTATTTAACCTTTTTTAAACTACTGAAAATAGAATAGATCTTTTGTTTCAATTCTTTGAATAGTTGTTTTGTTTCCAGATACTTTAGCTTGCAGGAAGACTAGATTCTAAGGAACTGTAAAATACCATTTTTTTTTCTGAAAAGAAAACAGTGACCAGCAGAGAAAGATATCTGAGTTGTGCAAGTTGCTTTATTACCCAGGATGCAATTCAGTAAGCAAAAATCCAAAAAATTGACGATTTTAAAACTTATAAATATTGGATTTCTGCAACAGTCAAATGATGGCTGTTTAATAGCATCCCCCCAGTAAATTAATATTGTAGCCCAAGTTTTATTGCAAAACTCCCAGCTCTAGCAATATCAATGAGACTAACTTACTCCAGTATATAAAGAGAAAAGGAAAAAAAAGAAAAAAGAAAAAAACAGGTAAAGAAAAGAAAAGAAAAGAAAAGAAAAGAAAAGAAAAGAAAAGAAAAGAAAAGAAAAGAAAGATTTAACTACAAGAGATTTAATTAATGTGCATCTGAAATGAGGAGCAGCTAGAGAGAGAACCCAAGGAACTGAAGTGGTTTGCAGCTCTACAGGAAGGACAATAATATGTACCAACCAGTACCCCCAGAGCTCCTAGGGACTAAACGACCAAAGAGTACACATGGAGGGACCCATGGCTCCAGCTACATTTGTAGCAGAAGATGACCAGTTCAGACATCAATGAGAGGCCATTGGCCCTTTGAAGGCTCGATTCCCCAGAATAGGGAAATGCAAATTGGGGGGGAGGGTGTGAGCAGGGGGATGGGAGATGGGATAGGGGGGTTTCAGTGGGGGTAACATGGAAAGTGGTTAACATTTGAAATGTAAATAAGGCAAATATCTAATCGAAAATATTTTGGAGAAAAAAAGTGATCAGGAAATATGCATAAATAAGCAGTCCAAAAGAAGCTTTAGATTATAAACTGGTTCTTGGGACATGACCAACATGCTCCTGTGTGCACTTTCCTTGTATGTGAAATTCATAACCAAGCTCTTACAATTTTCATCAACTATTTCAGTTTCCCTAGTTTCAGTCTCTAGTAACCACACAGTATTCTTGCATTTCATGAATTCAATAAATTCTTCTGATTTCTTTTTGTTCTCATTTGGCAATTTTGACATAGAATAGAAGAAATTGAGATTAGAAGTACTTTATCTCTTTGAAAATTCATTTTTCTTGTTATTGATAACAGGGTTATTTGTTATATCATTCAATCTACACATTATTTGATGAAATATTTCCCATTTGTTAAATTCTTCATATTATTTCATGAACAATAAATGGATTTTTTCTATGTAAATTCCCTTCAGATGGAATTGTGAGGGAAAACAAAATCCCCAACTACAACAATCTGTAGCTAATAGATTTGCTTCCCGAAGATTCACGGGTTTATTTAGAGGTGGAAAAATTACTAATATTTAAAGAATGCATTTCAATAACTTTAATACAATTATGTTTTTTAAATCACATAGTTGATTTCACAAAATATACACACATACAAAGCGTAAGCAGAAAGCTCTAAAACCAACCAAGATTTATACAACATGGTGCTAATATATATGAACCTAATGGACTTAAGATGCCTAACAATATCTATGTAAGGAAATACAAGTCAGCTAACGGTGACTGACATAGCATAAACTGTTTTAAAGCTATTTCTGAGAAGCAATAGTTTTATGAATTTTTTTATTTAATTGTGGCTTTCAGGTGAGAGGCAAATGGTTTTGTTATTGCTGTATCCTCTAATTACCATTCTATCTTTGTGTACCTGTCTTTGCGAGATCTGTGTGTCACCTTGCTTTTGTCTGTGTGTACCTGTGAACAACTTGTATATGCCTGAATGTCTCTCTGAGCTTACAAGTATCAGCTTGCCTGTCAACCTGTGTGCTAGTGTGCCATTTCTTTATGGTTCCTTTTAGCAGGGTTTTTATTCTCCCAGCCGTCTCTGGTTTGAGGGCTAGGAACACAGAATTTTGAACCACACATATATTGAAAAGTTTCTAGGGAAGGTAGTATGTTGTGTAATACTAGCACTGAGGTGCTTAGTGTAGAAAAAAACAAGTTCAAATCACCCTCGCTACAGGTGTGATACTCTCTCAAAAACTATAATAGAAGAGAAAGAACAAATGTCTGCAGTTGCATATTCCACATTATTTTATTTCCTCTTGCCCTTTTCTTTGTCATTAAAAATATAATAATAATTTTTAAAATTTATCGATTGAGGAAAACCAACTTCTGGTAATATTTAATCATTTGGAAACAATCATAAATTGCAGGAAATTAGAAATAATTACATATCTCTGCAGGTAGAAAATCATAACATTAAAAGAAGCACTCCAGACACAAGGATAAAAGAAACCAGCAGTTCAGGGATCAATAATGCCAGCATGGAATTTTCTAGTCTGTTTAAAAGATTTACATGGAATTGTTTCCTATGAACTTAGGCATTATAACCAACAAAATATAGTTGTAATTGATGTAACTATGTGCAAAGATAGAAAAATCTTATTTTATCTTTCTGGTAGAAATGAGAAACAGACACATCAAAAATTCTTAGACCATTAACCAAAATCCTAAGTTTCAGAACTGGGACATTCTGGAAGATCAACCAATGAGGGTTTGGTAGTACATTAAGCTTTCTTATACTTAGATCTTCATGCTTAATAATTTCCATCCCAAAGAAGTAATAGTAATAAACCAACTACAAGTACTTATGCTTACTAAGATATGGCCAATGAATCATTTCATTTAGATACTGTAATGAGATGTTTGAGAAGGTATGCACTACTAATGAATAATTTTCATTTATGCAAGTACTGTTTCCATCAGAAGAGAACATGAAAAAGCTTATTTTAAAATGCAGTATGGAACCACACCTGTTTCTTCTAAGAAATGCTACAATAAAATTTACTTTTTAGATTATGTAAATCATGTCTCTTCTGATTAAAATTAAGTAATCATATGAAAACTTGAAAGAAATTCTATGAAATACTTTGTTTCCTTCTTTTTTTCTTTTTCTACTCATACTCTGCATGGATCTTTACAACTTTATTTATATAAATTAAATATATTTTGATCATATTCTAAAAGTTCCCAAGTCCTTCCAAATCCTCTCCCTACCTGCTGTATCATAAGTTCTTTCTCGAAAAACAAACAAAAACCCAATACAATATCAAAATCCCCCCAAACCAAGACAACAAAATAAAATCTTACCCTAAAATGAAAATAAAATCAAACTGTGACCAAATAAAGACACATACCCCCCCCCACACACACACAAATAAAACCTTGGAGGTCATTTAATGTTGGTAAACTACTCCTGAACTCCGGGACATGACCTGGGGTTGTTGATTTACCCAGTGTTATACCACTACCCTCTCCCAGTAGGTATAAGTGAAGGATCAGTTATGAATCTTAAGTCGCCAGTAGCTAGCTTTTCATTCACACATTCATTCACTCACTCACTCACTCATTCATTCATTTTTAAAGAAAATATAACAATAAAATATAGTAAGATAAAAAAATAAAACTGCCGGGTGTGGTGGCACACGCCTTTAATCCCAGCACTTGGGAGGCAGAGGCAGGCGGATTTCTGAGTTCGAGGCCAGCCTGGTCTACAGAGTGAGTTCCAGGACAGCCAGGACTACACAGAGAAACCCTGTCTCGGAAAAAAACAAAAACAAAAACAAAAAAAAAAAAAAATAAAACTATCACATTGAAGTTGAACAAGGTAAACAGGTAGAAGATATCAAGCAAGGGCAGAAGAATCATTCTTTCACACACTCAGGGACTACATAAAAACATTAAATAGAAAGCTATAATGAGCCGGGCGGTGGTGGCGCATGCCTTTAATCCCAGCACTTGGGAGGCAGAGGCAGGTAATTTCTGAGTTTGAGGCCAGCCTGGTCTACAGAGTGAGTTTCAGGACAGCCAGGGCTACACAGAGAAACCCTGTCTCAAAAAAAAAAAAAAAGAAAGAAAAAAGAAAAAAAAAGAAAAAAGAAAAGAAAAGAAAAAGGGAAAGAAAAGAAAAGAAAAGAAAAGAATAGAAAAGAAAAGAAAAGAAAAGAAAAGAAAAGAATAGAAAAGAAAAGAAAAGAAAAGAAAAGAAAAGAAAAGAAAAGAAAAGAAAAGAAAAGAAAAAGAAAGAAAGAAAGCTATAATATAAATGTAGAAGACCAGGTGCCGCCCCATGCAAGCACTGTGCATGCTGTTTCTGCCTCTGTGAATTTAAGTGAGCTTTGCCCATGTTGATTTAGAAGGGTTTGTCATCTTCCAATCTATTTCTTCCAGCTTTTCTGCCTCCTTTTCTGCTGTTTCTCCTGAGCTCAGGAAGGAGACATCAGATGATAGAGACACTCCATCTAGTGTTTTGAATTCTAAGATCTCTTGCTTTCTGAATAATGACAGACTGTGGGACGTGATTTTCTTTTCATCTGCTGCAGGAGGAAGCTTTTATGTTGATAGCTAAACAGCGCACTGATCTGTGAGAATAGCAGAATATTATTATGACTAATTTTTCCAGTACATTTTCCCTCATTAAAACCAGTATGATATGGCTTTACCCAATGGCCCTGCGCTATCTAGTCTCAGATTATGTCTCACCAAAGTAGTTTGGATATGGATTCTATTTGGCGGTGTTGACTTAATTGAAATAAGTTACTGGTTGATTACTCCAGAAAGCTTTGTGCTACTGTTGTCTAGCAAGTAACGACTGACTCATCCTAATGAGAATGTAGAGTAAAGGGAATACTCATACATTGATGGTGGGAGTGCAAACTCAGACATTGCTTTTCACAAAGCAAATGGCATATATTTTCCGAATAACTATTCACTTCTTTGTAAATATGGGATTCAGGGTAGAAATGATGAGTGGCTAACTAAGTGGACTGAGAATCATAATACAAGTTTGATTAAATATATAAGCTATCACTTCTTATTAACTGGCTGACTGAAAATAATTGCCCTTTTGGCCAGTTAATATCAGGTGCCCTAAATATAAAACTCTGAAACTGCTTACACTGATACTTTTAAAGCCACATATGTCAGAAAATGCAATTTAGTGGGAAGATTTATACTTCCTTTGTGCTGTACCTGTAAGAGTACATCATAAGACCACCCCCCCCCACTCAATAAGGCCACAAAGACCAGAATCGCTACAATCTGCAAGAGGTTTATTGTTCCAATGTATACTGGGGTCCCTCAGCACGCAGGCAAGACGAGACCCCGAGCTCACAAAGCACACCTTTTTTATGAACATTTTGGCGGGGAGTTCACTGGTCTCCTGAGTTGGATGACTGTGATTGGTTACCCTGAGCAACGTTTAAAATTATTGATCAACTCGAATGGGGAGGTTGTCTCTGCCATTTGGCCCTGTCCTGCTCACCTGGAGGTATTTGTGGTATTTCTTGGCGTTGTCTTGGTTGAGTCGTTTCCCTCCGTGGCCTCACCCTAGGCAGGGTGGTTCTTTTTAGGCCAATTCTTTATCTGTCCTCCCCCCCGGCAGTCGTGGGCAGAATGAAAAGTTTCAGTTCAGCTTTGAACCCCCATTCTGGGTCGTGGGGAGCTGGCCTGCTGTTTTTTACAGGGTTCTCACATACCCATTGAAAAGATTGTTGTTAATTTTTTTTTTGGGGGGGGTGGGTTTCGAGACAGGGTTTCTCTGTGTAGTCCTGGCTGTCCTGGAACTTACTCTGTAGACCAGGCTGGCCTCGAACTCAGAAATCTGCCTGCCTCTGCCTCCCAAGTGCTGGGATTACAGGTGTGAGCCACCACGCCTGGCTTGAATTTTTTTTTTAAAACTTTGGCTTTCTCCAGCTGAGGAACAATTAAACATTTCTCAAAACTTTGATGGGTACATCAATTTAAGTTTGTTTTCGTATGATAGCATTTACATTTAATGAAAAAAATGAGCATGCCATTATCTAATTTTAGAAAATTAATATGTTGAATGAAATATGGAGATCTTTACAAATATCTATCTAATGGTGATGTATTCTACCATATACACGTCTAGAGTATATACAATAATATATTCTGTTGGAAGCAGGTACCCACATTATGGGGCCTTGGGTCACGTATGCAAATTGACTCAGCACCATTCCTCACCCCCTGCACCAGGAACTGACTTTACAAAGAACTGGTTAAAGGATTACTCACCTGAAACCCACACAGGAACTAGCTAATTGACTTTGACACAACCTTCCTTGCCCTTGCATTCCAAGGATGTTTTCACCTGATTACTCCAGTCTACCACCATTCCCCGTTCCTTCCCTTAGTGCTTATAACCCTTTGCCCTTGTTACAATAAACCCGACCTCGACAGCAGTTCTGCCTGGTCTCGCTCTTTCTGTCTGGCGTGTTCTTCTTTCAGGCTGGATCCACTCTGGACCCACGAATAACTGAGTCCCGCGGGTCGGGACAATATTCAAAAATCATGTGTCAACTACTGTTTTTGTTGGAATTCATACTGATTAGGCCAAATTATAATGATGAAGACAACAAATGTTCTTATGGGCTTAAAGATCATCAAGTTAACTGTGCTGTAAAATCTATATATAATAAACCTTAGATCCACAGATAAAGGCGATATAACAGACAAAGAAAACAAAAATATTAAGCTCCAGACAACACCTAAATGTGTTGGTGAATGCCAAGTATCTAGCATCAAACTTAGTTAACCATCTATAAAGCTCTAGTCCACTTAAGTCTGCAGTAAACCATACATGTAGCTGAACGAGAGATGGTGATAAAGTCAGGAACACATGGTAAGTTTGTATAAAATATGACTCGCGCACGAAGAAGGACACCCTTGGTGTATACTTTCATATACAGATGAATTGGTCCTTTTATGAGTTCTGCAAACTTGTCTATAAGACAGTAGTCTTCTCTGAGTAACTAATCCCATGTGGAGGGATGCACATTCTTGCCTGAGAGTATTTGCCTACAAGGTGGTATCTATGCATACTTGTTATAAGTTTAGAGTATCTGGCTCAAAAAAAAAAAAAAATCAAGGTGCAAAATGTGTATTACCCAGAGCTGCTTCTATAAAATCAAATGCTTGAAATAATAAATTTATTAAGAGAAAAAAATCATTTACTTGTTAAATTCCTAATACCCTGCTCAATAGCAAATAATTCCATTAGTTTGGGTGGTGCCAGAAGCAGAAGTAGTGAAAGAAATTCACCTTGTGAGAAGACAGACAGTGGAAACTGAGAAAATGCCATGGATCCAACAATCATCCTTGACAGCACTTCCTTAGGCTATCTGAAATCATTTCCTTAAGACATCTTCTGTTGACAGCACTTCCCACCATCATGACATTGGAAATCAATCCTCTAGCAAATGGAAACCTAGTGACCATAGCAAAGCCCAAAAACCAAAACTTATCAATTGTCTGTCCAAACTTACCCACAGCTTGCTAAAATGCCAACTTATCAACTCTTAGGCAATTCTATGCTATGAAGAAAATGTGCTATTATTAGCACAAAAATGAAGAATGTGATGACATCACATTTGATTTTCCCAGAAGACACTTTCAGTAAACAGCAAGTTGGCACGCACTTGCTGGTATGAGAGAACAAGAATTCTGTTTTAATAATCTTTTGTGTGTCCATAATAGTAATAACATATCATTACAAATAATTAATCATCATAATGACTACTATCATAATTAATATTATATATTACAGTGAGCATGCTTAAGAATTAATACACCAAATTTTCAAATTTTATTGTTTTAAATAGGTTTGATATGAGAAGGTTGTATTAATCACATGAAATCTATGAGAATTCAGAATGAGTTCTTTAGATTTTGATGTCCTATTTAATTTGAAGTTTTTTCTCAGAATTATATTATTTTGAGTATCCATAAGTGTGCTATAGTTAATTAATTTCACTTATTTTATAATACATTTAATAGTAGTATTAGATATTTTATTCACACTTAAAAAGTAAACTAACTAGAACATGATCACTAACTTGGAAAAGTATTTTTTAATATTTCTTTCTCCCAAGAGACATTTATTATTATTATTATTATTATTATTATTATTATTATTATTTATTAAAGTAAGAAACATTTTGTTGAAAATGTTTCTTCAGGAGTTTTTGTTTTATTTCATTTCAGTTTCTGTTGTTGCTTTTTCCTACTTGAAAAGTAGATGAAAACTTCTTAAAAGAAAAATCTCTACAGGGATTCTCTTTGTGTACACAGCAGGCTCTGACCCCAGGTGGAGACAACCCCTGGAGTGAATAATTGCTCAGCTGAAGGCTAACATGGCCTCACAGCCTGAAACCAGACAGAAAGCAGAGCATTGAAAGTAAAAACCCACAGGACTCTGCATTCCTTTCATTCCTTTGCATAACTGTGATCACATTTGTATTCTTATATATTTCATTTCCTGCTTCTTACACCTATCCATAAATTACATCAAGTGCATGTTAATGAAAACAGAAATGATCAGGCTCACTGTAAATGCAGATGACAGTTAACTCAGGTCATCTAAAATCATTTAGAGGTGAGTTCAAAGTTATTGAAAGAATGAGAGAGAAAAAATAACTTGTTTCATTTTAAAGAGTATAAAATTGTTTTCCTGTTATTCAGTATTAACATGAGGTGAACACTCGTCTGATAATGAAATGCTATAAGATCTTGATTAGATGAATATTAAGAATAGCCATTCTCTAATAGCAATAACTTAAAGTCTAACGTGACCATTTCTTGTAATATTTCAGTTTTCACACAAACACTACAGTCAGTTCAATTTTATTTTGGTCCAATACTATAATTTTGAGGAGGAAAATGTGTAAAATGTGTGTTTCTTAATCTATCATCAATGACCACTATCTTTTGAAAATAAAAGTTGATATATTTAAATCCAATGAGCTTTTCTTAGAGATTAGATAATTATGGGTTAGTTGTTACAGGGAGAGGGTGGGATATCTCTATTACTCTCTACACAGTTACTTGAAAACTAGAAGAGATTTTTCAGAAAATAGGAAGGAAGGCTATAGAAATTTTCAGACCAAAAAGAAGTCTCATTTATCCAGTAACTTGGGAAATGGCTCAGTGGGTGTGGTGGTTTCAGTGAGAATGGCCCCCCTAGGCTCATGTTTTTGAAAGGTTAGTCACAAGGAATGGAACTCTTTGAAAAGAGTTAGCAGGTATAGAGGAATTTTTGTTTGTTTGTTTGTTTGTTTGTTTTGAGACATGGTTTCTCTATGTAGCCCTGGCTGTCCTGGAACTCACTCTGTAGACCAGGCTGGCCTCAAACTCAGAAATCCGCCTGCCTCTGCTTCCCAAGTTCTGGGATTAATTGCATGCACCACCACTGCCCAGCATGTAGAGGAATTTTAATCCAGAAACATGGCTGCCATGGCAATGAATCCTGACTGGGAAGACACAGCTTTAATTCCTTTTACTCAAATACAAATTAACTTCACTTTTTCATATATAATATAATTTTTAAAGCATATTTATTCAAGGTAATATTGATCTACCTGATATGTTCAGAACAAATTAGAAGCAAAGTTATAAGTAAATATTATAGAATTATGTGTTGTATCTATGCATGCATGTGTGTGGTCATGTGTATACATATTGAGGGAGTGCCCCACATATGCATTCGCTACATTTGTGAAGAAGTCATATGTGAACGTTGGATGTCTTTCTTTGTTCCTTTTTCATATAAATTTAATACAGGTTCTTTCTCTTTTGAAAAAAAAACATTTTATTTTATTGGTTATTTTATTTTAATTACATTTCAAAGCTATCCCCCTTCAAAGATAAACTTCCTATCTCCTACTCTGTCTCCCCTGCTTCTGTGAGAGTGCTCCACCATCCTCCCATTCACCTCCTGCCTCAGAGCCCTAGCATTCCTCTACACGGGATCCTCCTATTGATTCCAGATAAGCTAATCCACTGCTACATCTACAGCTGGAGCCATGGGTCCCTCAGCTAGAGTTTTTGTCCCTGGGATCCCTGGAGGGTCTGGTTGGTTAATACTGTTTTTCTTCCAGTAGGGGTCTCTAACTCCTTTAGCTCCTTCACTCCCTCCCCAAGCTCTTCCATTGGGGTCCCCATGTTTAGTCTGATGGTTGCCTGCATGCATCCTTATCTGTACTGGTGAGGCTCTGGCACAGCCTCTCAGGAGACAGCTAGCCAGGCTCCTGACAGCAAGAATTTCTTGATATTCTCATTAATGTCTGGGTTTGGTGTCTGCAGATGGGATGGAACCCTAGATGAAGCAGTCTCTGGATGGCCTTTTCTTCAGTCTCTGCTCAACTCTTTGTCCCTGCATTTCCTTTTGAGAGGGTCAAATCCAGATTCATATTTTTGAGAAGGGTATGTGTCCCCATCCCTCAACTTGGGGCCTTACCTATTCACTGGATATGGTCTCTACAGCTTCTTTCTCCCCTTTGTTGGGTATTTCAGAATGTCATTTCTGTTGGTTCCTGGGAATCTCTTGGGGCGCCAGTGTCTAGGACTTTCTACACTAGTTCTCCATCCCTCACTGCTACACACCTTCATCTAATTTTCTGACCCTCTGTATTTCTCCCCTGTCTTCTCCCATATCTGATCCTGTCCCCCTTTTATTCTTTCCCTCCCCTCTTCCTCCAGATCGCTCCCTCCCTTTACCTTCTGAGATATTTTTTTTTTCCTATTTTTGAGTAAGACTTCTTGTGTTTCTTTTGGTCAGTGAGTTGTATCATTTTTTTCCCTAATATCCACTTATCAGTGAGAGCATACCTTGTGTGCTCTTTTGTGACTGAGTTACCTCATGCAGGATAATATTTTCTAGTTCCATCTATTTGCCTGTGGATTTCATGAAGTCATTGCTTTTAATAGCTGAGTATTATTCCATTGTGTAAATGTACCACATTTTCTGTGTCCATTCCTTTGTTGATGGACAACTGGGTTGTTTCCAGCTTCTAGCTCTTATAAATAAAGCTGTTATGAACATAGTGGAGCATGTGTCCTTGTTATATGTTGGAGCATCATTTGGGTATATGCCCAGAAGTTGTAAAACTGGCTCCTCAGGCAGTACTAATTTGAATTTTCTGAGGAACTGCCAGACTGATTTCCAGAATGGTTGTAACAGCTTGCAATCCCACCAGCAGTGGTGGAGTATTCCTCTTTCTCCACATCCTCACTAGCATCTGCTGTCACCTGGGCTTTCTTATCTTAGACATTCTGACTGGTGTGAGGTGGAATCTTAGGGTCATTTTGATTTGCATTTCCTTGTTTTCTCACTTAACTTGTTGCTTGCCAGTTTTCTAAACATGGCTTGGGTAACCAATGGGCTCTGCAACTGATTTCCTCTTCCTGAATCATCAACTGGGGTGATCAGAGTCAAGCAAACCCTGACTTTTTAAATAGGGAGTCAGCATTCCTTTTCAGGGCACCTGACACTCTATCTAGGGAAGCATCTTCCCAATATGGCATTTACCATCGTAAATGCAGCTCATTAATGTCATTTATTTCTTTCTTAAGTGGATGTCCTAGTGAAAATACTTTTTGAAAATATTGTTGCCTTTTCTATACAGGTTGTTAGAGATTTTTCTGGAATTTTGACAAAATATTGATTAATCCAGTCTGAGAACTCAATTTGCTATGTATTGTGGTTTCAGGCTACAGTTAGCTGACTCGGTGGTTTTTAAGCCTGGGGTGAGGAGGCCACCTCATTTAGGATAGGCATTGAAAAGATAAAGCTGGTAACATTTTCCTTGCTAAACAGGGCAGGGCTCAATTATTATTCTTAGGATCTAGTTCTTCCCATAAAGGTTCTACTAATATTACCGCTACTGGTAAATAATCCCTTCATCTACAAAACAGGACAAATCACAATTCCATCTGAGCTTTGTGTGCTAACAAATATGTTCACTAGGCTTTTTTTCTTTTTATAGAAAGATGGAACAGGGAATCCTTTACTTGAGCATGGGTGACTTAAAAATAGCTTCCTCACTGAAAAGTGTCTGTGCATCATTAGTGAAGACTCCATGGGAAGCATATTACTAGCATCTATCTCTCCTTTTTCCTTCTTTATCCCTAGACCATGTACAGCTAGAGATAAACTAAGAAATGTTGACAATCCTATTAACACAGCTTTGCTATATTTTGCTTATACTGCTACAATGACAATGGGGCCAACTCTTTTCTACAAATCACATCAGTAACTTATGCTCTTTAGTGTCTAATGATCCTCAAGGCTTAAGTTCTCTGGAAAAATGTCTTCAATAGGCTGCTGCTGAGTTACATGTTTGCACAATGGCCACTTTACATGAGGTCAAGAGACTCCTGGAAAAATGGACTTATCAGTAATGAAAAATTCTATGCACTCATGTATACCTATTTTACTAGGGAAGCCACAAAAGAAAAATTTAAAGGCACCTGACAAATTTTCACTTGAGAGAGAGACAGAGAGACAGAGACATAGATAGATAGATAGATAGATAGATAGATAGATAATAGATAGACTCAGAGAGACAGAGAGATAGAGACAGAAAGACAGAGAAACAGAGAGACAGAAAAGAAAATAATTATAGAAAATGCATGGACAAGATTTTAAAAGGTTACATAAGGTGTACTTGTTAATTTTATCCTCTAAGTGCCTTTCCCTTATTTAAGAATTAAATAGACACTTTCACAATAAAACTCCATCTAAATTCTCCACATAGAAATCAATAGAAAATAGACCTTTTTAATTACAGAAATTTTTCAAAGTGAGAATGAAGAATATGTGGAATATAAAATGGAATTTGATTAATTTGATTATAGTTGAATATGAATCAATAGAAAATACTAAATATGCGTATTTAATTGGGCCATTAAATATACAATGTGGAACAGCAAACGTATATCGCAGAGATATTAACAATGCACTGAAGACCAGGGTCCAGGTATCAGAGCATGCCTCCTGTGATATCGCTTTGTAATCTTGAGTAGATATTTTGGTTATTGTTACACTTTCAGAAGTACAACTACTCTTTAAGTTCCTTATTGTCTTCATTTTGGTCACCCACTCCAAAGAGATCTCACAAAGAATAAATGACTTGCAATGACTTCTTTGATAACTATTTTTTCTTAGAGGAGTCATTGAAAATGATTACATCAAATACCATACTTCAGATAATTTGACTCTGCTTTCAGCTCCATCTTTATAATGAGATTCAAGAATACTTTATTTACAATTCTGAAAGAATATGTAATTTCTATCATTATATACATTATATCTGCTCTGCAAATCGAGTCATTGTTGCTTGCCAAGTGTGTAAAATTATCTGTGTAACCATTCACCAAACATAGCTTAATCATAGTAGATTCTGATTCTTAAATATAGTCTGGGAATTGTAGTTATTACCATGAGAATATCAAGAAGTCTAGAGAAATATACGCATAAAGTTGTAGGGTTTATGTAAAATGCATGAGTACTTATGTATTAAAAGAATACCTAAATAATTCTAATATATTTCTGGAAAAAACACTACTAATTTACCTATCTACCTTTAAAAATGTAGTAAAAAAAAAACAAACAAAAAACTAGTGATTATGGATGTATGATTCCAAAACCTAATTTGTTTGTGAAAAATGAAGTGAAAATGAATATTTTGCATTTCATTCTTGGTATCCTTGCATTTCTGATACCCATATGTGTACTGGCTGGTTTTGTGTGTCAACTTGACACAGGCTGGAGTTATTACAGAGAAAGGAGCTTCAGTTGGGGAAGTGCCTCCATGAGATCCAGCTGTGGGGCATTGTCTCAATTAGAGATCAAAGGGGGAGGGCCAGTTTTGTGTGGTGCCACCCCTGGCTTGGGTTCTATAAGACAGCAGGCTGAGAAAGCCAAGGGAAGCCAGCTAATAAGTAACATCCCCCCATGGCCTCTGCACCAGTTCCTGCTTCCTGACCTGCTTGAGTTCCAGTTCTGACTTCCTTGGGTGATGAACAGCAATGTGGAAATGTAAGCTGAATAAACCCTCTCCTCACCAACATGCTTCTTGTTCGTGATGTTTGTGCAGGAATAGAAACCCTGACCAACACAAATTGGTACCAGCACAGTATATTCTTGTGACAACCTGACCATGTTTTGGGGAGGACTGTGGAAGGACTTTGGAACTTTGTGCTAGAAGATCCATTCGGTGTTAAGAGCTCTGTGGGATGTTGTGGAGAAGCTTGGAAGATAATGTTGAGAATAGTGCAGAAGATGGAGGCCTGGCTTGTGAAATTTCAGAGGGAAGATTAAAGCCTTTTATCAGGGCCATTGATGTTTTGATCGTGAAGATTGTGTAGTTTTGGTTAGCTGGGGTTGAAGAATCAGCTGTGATTAACAAGATACCAGAACCACTAAAACAAATCTTTGTGTTACTTGGACTATTATTGATGCTGGTTAGCTGGAGCTAAGAAATTAGCAGTGATTAAGAAGAGACCAGCATCACTGAGGTGAAATCTGGGAAGTGTTTTTTTTTAGCACAAAGGCTGTGTTCCAGAGATAGACAAGGTTGTACCTTCTGCTGTGGCTGGAATTGGTAATGTGTAAGAGTCACCCCCATGTGGTACTGGTTTTGAAGGCATGAAGGGGTTCTCAAGAACAACTGAGGCTTAGCACTATGAGAGGCCATGAAAATCCATTGGTGAAGGTGCAGTCTCAGTTGCAATTGATGACCCAGAAAGGGGTCATGCAAAGGAGTGGAGGCTTGGCATCATGAAGAGAGAGCCTAAGAGAGGCTGTTGGTGAAGCCTAGTTACAACAAAGACAGCAGTATTTTGGAGATACCAGTACCATGAATGACCACCAAAAACAGCAGCATCAGTGGAGTACAGGCAGCTTTACCCTAGATGGCAAGGTAAATCACAGGACTGGAGAAGTGACCCAAGCCCTTGGAGGAGCCCAGATGATTGTAAGTTGGGTCCCAGACGTTGGACTGTTGAAGTCTGATTTTGTTTTGGATTGTAACTGTGCCCTGATATTTTTCGCTATTGAAGGAAGATAGTATTTTAGTGGAGCCTACAGTGAAGAGTCTTTGAATTTTTAAAAGACTTTGTATTTTAAAAGATAATGGCCATTTTAAAGGGTTTGAACTTTTAATATGTAAAGACTGGGAATTTTAAAATTATCTAGATATTGGGGATGAATAAGAAAGTAAGGATTGAGGCTTAATAGTGATGTGTTTATGTGTCAAGTTGACACAGCCTGCAGTTATCACAGAGAAAGGAGCTGCAGTCAGGGAAGTGCCTCCATGAGATCCAGCTGTGGTGCATTTTCTCTTTTAGGGATCAAGGGGGGAGGGCCCATTGTGGGTGGTGCCATCCCTGGGCTGGTGGTTTTGAGTTCTATAAGAGATCAGGCTGAGCAAGCCAAGGGAAGCAAGCTAGTAAATAATATTCCTCCCTGGCCTCTGCACCAACTCATGCTGCCTGCCCTGTGTGAGTTCCAGTCCTGACTTCCTTTGGTGATGAACAGCAATGTGGAAGTGTAAGCTTGGTTCTTGGTCATGATGTTCATGCAGGAATAGAAACCCTGACCAAGACAATATGCATTTTTGATTATTATAACTTAGTTACCTATTTGAAAAGATTGGTTCTGGAAATTAAATTCCTAAGATATCAGGAGTCTCATCTAATTCTTGACTTCTAGAGAGATTAATAAAAAGATGTGATAAATGCCATAGGAACAATGAAATACAAAACAAACCCTAACCCTAACCCTAGCCCTAACCCTAACCCTAACCCTAACCCTAACCCTAACCCTAACCCTAACCCTAACCCTAACCCTAACCCTAAGAAGAAATTATATTCACCATCTATAATCATGTGATGCTAATTTTGTCACATCTAAGACTGGAAAGCTGAGCCTAAACTCCTGAACCCACACAAAGATGGAGGCAGAGAATGGACTCTGTGTAGCCATATACTTACTACTCAGGCATACACTACTCTGAGTATTCCCCCACAGAAACACACAATCTTAATTCTAAAAGAGAAGAATTAATTTTGAGACATGGTTAAGTTAGACATTTCATAAAATAAAAAGAAGAGACATTTTCAAACCACAAATTAATTAAAAATGAAACTGCCTAAGTAAGGTTAATTTTCATTGTAACATCACTAATATCTGCTAAAACAGGCTGCCACGTTAAAAGCGGTTACAGAATTTTGTGCCCATATGGTACTGTTTCTCTGGGGTGTGGCTGTTGTGTGTGTGTATGTGTACTTGAATTTTGGTTTATTTGTTTGTTTAAATAGAGTCTCATTTTACAACCTATGATGGGTTTAGACTTCTTGTGGCGCGCGCGCGCGCGCGCGCACACACACACACACACACACACACACACACACATACAGACTTTGGGAGTCAACATTCTTCAACATTACTATTGCTACAATTACAGGTCAAATTAGTTAAAACATGTGTTTAACATTTTATTCCTATATAGTCCAATGTTGCTTTCTTCAGAACATTGATATTAAAACCTGGTCAGTTAATGAAATATACAAAAATAATTCTTCCTCATCAATTTGTGTAACAAAAGCATCTAACTTAATTTCCTAAATACAATGAATAAAAGTTATACATAAGCACAATTGTTGGGTGCTGGTAGACAAAGTCACTTGCTAATCACAGAGTAGAATGAGAAAAGGAGTGAAAAATCTTAGAAGTTAGCTATAGCACTTACAACATAAATATCAAGAGTTTCAGAAGCATTTCCAGGCAGCTGTATTACCCTGAGCCTTGCGCAGTCAACTCCAGAGTAGGTAAATTGAAACAAATCAGGAAAACTTGAAAGTAACAACCTGTTCCTTAGCATGGTGGCCTTGGAGTAATGAAAGGTCAAGGTCTATGATCATTTATCTCCATAATTTCACTTACAATTGACAAATACAATTTAGAAACTGACAAAGAAGTGAAATTGATCTTGTTTTTAGAGAAAATGGTATCTATCTGTTTAGATTTCTCTACTGTGGTACAATAACAACCACGATAAAGAGATCATTCACATCTATCAATAAAAGCATGAAAGTAATGCTTTGTAAATGGCATGATTCAATTTATTGACCATAAATCCCATTTAAATGTGTGTCTTTTAGAGAAAGTGAAAATGCAGTGTTTCAAGCTTCCTTTATACTTACAATACTCAACAGCCATTTTGAGCATTCATAGTTAAGATACACACAATGATTGTAGTTTTGATGATTCCAGTGGCTTTAGTATATTCACTTCCCCTAATAAGAAAGACTGTTTTTCCTAAACTATGATTTAGAGGTTAAATAGAGGTTTAATTAGAGAATGATGAGAGTAAAATTTGTAATATTGGAAGCTTACTTTTAAAATGAAAAAAGTGTTTTGTGGTTTATTTAAATTATTAGGCAAGTGGTTTTATATTAAGATTACATAGAAAGAGAAATTTTGCTTTTGAGTAAATGCTGGTAATTTGAAAGTTGAAGACATTTTTAAATAAGAAATCATTTCATGAAATATTGTAACTGTATACAAACACATATACAAAATCACTCCTTTTCCTTGGTAATATAAAGTAGCAGTTCATGAAATAATCTTAACTATATATATATATATATATATATATACACATACATGTCAAGAACACCATGCCATATATTTTTCCTTTAATAGTAGAAGTGGTCAGCACACGGTAGTCTAACAAATATTTTTTTCTGTCACCTAGCAATAAACAAGAACTGAAATTCCTTAGAGCAAACCTCAGAGACAAACATTCAAACCCGTGCCCCTCAAGGCTCACTTTGAAAGCACAGAAGCACAATAGACCTTGAAAGTTTATAATTAAGCACATCAAACATGTGTATTAAAAGAGAGTTAAGGTTTTGAAGGCCTTAGTTTTTCTTTTCTTTTTTAATGATCTACTGAATAAAAGTAAGAATGTATTTTTAAAAGTATATTTATTCCCATATTTACTTGATTTCTTGGATCATTTGTGTATGTGCTTCTTTTTTATTTCTTTTCAATAGAAGAAATACTTTTTCTTGTTTTTGCAGCATTCAATTCAGGATTGGATTTGGGCAATATGCACTGAGATTAAAAAAAAAAAGATGAAGAAAAGCGTTATGGTTAACTACCTGTGTTACTGCCTGTTATTCAAAAAAGAAAAGAGCCATTGTCACTATTTATACATGAATCTTTCCTTTCTTAGACATAATTCTCAGGAAATACTTTATGCACAGAACAGAAAACCTGTACAATCTGAGATGGTTTGAGAGTGGGGCTCTGCATGTTCTGGAGGTGAGTACTACTGTCCTCAGCTCCTACCTACATAGTATTCCCTTTGGCCAGACTAGCAAGTCAGTCTCTCCTTTTCCCCAGAAATAATGGGGAAGAAAACAGATGGGACTTTGCAATCGCTAAGACAGAAGCTTTTAAGACCCTGTCTAGAGGTGTACAAGAGCCTCCTGACCTGAAGTCCACAGCCTGGGCAGGGTTAAAGCATGCCTTTCCTGAAATACCACACTGCCTGGGGAGCAAACTCAGGGCGCTTCCTCGAATGAGAAGAAAGAGAAGCTCTGCCCTGTTCTGCTAAATTTTTCCAACTGTGGTTATAATTCTGTGTCCAGAAAGACGGGAGTATAGAGGTGATACAAGGAACTCCTGTTTCTGCCAGTCAAACAGCTGATGGTAGAAGATAGACAGGGAGAGAAAATACAATAGGTACAGTTTTCTGCATAAGAGTCCCAGGTACTTAACTCATCTTTGGACTTTGTGAAGACATAAAATCCTTGATACACTTTAGATTTCCTCCCTCAGGCAAGTAGAAATATCTGCTTGAAAACTGCTGTGTCTCTCTCAAACTTTGCACATATTTTAAAAAATTCTATTTGTTATTTTAACATTGTTCTATTTAATATAAAGATAGGATTTAATAAAAATAATTTTACAAATATTTAAATTATTAATTAGTGTGTAACCTCCTTTTGTTTATTTTTCTAAAGATTTAAAATTTCATTTAGGGGTTGGAGAGATGCCTCAGCAGTTAAGAGCACTGACTATTCTTCCAAAGGTCCTGAGTTCAATTCCCAGCAACCACTTGGTGGCTCACAACCATCTGTAATGGGATCCCATTCCCTTCTGGTCTATTTAAAGACAGCAACAGTGTACTCATATAAATAAAATAAATAAATAAAATAAAATAAAATAATTAATTTCTATTGTCTATTATCATCTTTGGAAATTAATTAACATAATTATAATAAAATTATTATGCTTATACATATTTATGAAATATATCATGGAATTTTATATGTATATACAGTACAATAAGGAAGTTAGATTTATTAGTGTATCCAACATACCACATATTTATCAAGTCTTTGTAATACTATCAGTACCAAATCTCTGATTAAATATATACAGTGTATTATTGTTAGCTAATTCTACCTACTGAAGTTTCTTACAGTCTGAGCAATGTTTTACCAGAATTTTGAAAGTATTGATTAGATTAAATTAACTTATTTTCATTATTTTAAAGATTTATTTATTTATTTATTATATAAGTACACTGTAGCTGTCTTCAGACACACCAGAAGAGGGCATCAGATTTCATTATGGATGGTTGTGAGCCACCATGTGGTTGCTGGGATTTGAACTCAGGACCTTCAGAAGAGCATTCAGTGCTCTTAACCCCTGAGCCATCTCTCCAGCCCCTTATTTGCATTTTTTATTTTGTCTTGTTTATGATTTTATTTCATATTTCTGTTTACTTAGGATTTTCTTTCATTTAACTAATGCTTGCTATAACTGAGATTCTTCTCTCTAAGTATAAGAATAATTAATCCTATTTGTTTTGTGAATATTTATAAAGGAGAACTGGTGGAATATTTCTTTGTTGTTGGGCCCGTTCCATTAAAAATGTTAACTGGCAGCTTCCCACCAATAATTTCAATGAAGCAACAGTTAAATGTCACTTAATTACTAGGCAATCTGAATGATGTAACTTGTGAATAGACTTTCAAGACAGTCCACAGGTTAGGGTATGGTGATGTTGTTTGAAGTAGATATGTCAGTGTTAGATTATGCATGGATGAAGTATCTCCTTCTTGTTTCTTTGGATTGTTTGTAGTACTATGACTTAGCATCTGAGAGTAGAATGTATTTGTGTGTTGTTTTTTAACATTTGTTCATCTCATTCTCTCTCTCTCTCTCTTCTTCTTCTTCTTCTTCTTCTTCTTCTTCTTCTTCTTCTTCTTCTTTTTCTTTTTCTTCTTCTTCTTTTTCCATTGGAAGTGAATTCAGAGCTTACTACATTCAGAGGAGGCCATTTTCCTTCCAGAAGAACTCCTCTATTCCCTTTCCTTTTTATTGGTGTGGTTGTTGAGAAATTGTCATACACTTGTCCTAATTGGCCTTTAACTGACAGGATTCTGATAAAAACGAGTTGTCTACTATGTAAATGATTTGTTTCAAAATTTCCAACAAAAAGGATCAATAAATACAAAAATTTATGAACTGTTTTTCTTATATCTCCAAAATTTAATATAATTATTCTCCAATATTAGCAGTAATTTGTCTTCTTTTTTGTGATATAATTATTGACCTATATCCAATAATTAATGTAAAATTTGCCTGATATATATACATATATATTTATATATATAATAAATGTGAATCATTTTAATTGAGTTAGCTAGCATATACAAGTTTTTACCATGTAATGTTAATTTTCATAAGTATACACATATGCAAACCATAACAATACTCTTGGCCCTAGTTGCCCTATCTTATCTCTCCTCTACGCCATTGGTTATTTCTCTCATCCCTAAACCCTTTCCCTTTTGATCATGTTAAGTGTACTTCATGACCCACTTTTCTGTGCTTATTTGCTTTTAGTTAAGTTCCACCCCTTTCACAACCTACATACTTAAATTATTTATTTACATGTAAATTAAAATACAGATTCCATTTATGAAATAAAATATAGTAACCATTATTTTTAATTAATTATTTATTGACATTACAGTCCTTGCCCCCCTCCTAGTCCCACTTCTCACAGTTCTTCATTCCATTCTCCTTCCCTTTGCCTCTGAGAGGGTGCTATTCATCCCCACCCCCCATCCCCAATATCCTCCTTTCCTGGAGTCTCAAATTCTACGGCACTAGACAAGTCCTATTTAACTGAGGCCACACAAGACAGTATTCTGATAGATATGTTCCAGGAGCTCCAAAGCAGCCCAGGTATGCTCTTTAGTTGGTGGTTTAGTTTATGGGCACTTCCAGGGGTTCTTCCTGGTTAGTTGACCCTGTTGCTCTTCCTGTTGGACTGCCATCCCATTCTGCTATTTCGGTCTTTTCCCTTACTCTTCTACAGTGAGTGCCCAACCTCAATATAATGGTTGGCTGCAATATATCTGCAACGTTAAGAAACAGAGTTACATCCAATTACTTTTCTATAAGATTATAATTTCAGGATTCTTCCCAACTAAATAAAATCCAGTTTGTATATAAAATGTAGAATTCCCTTTTCTATTTTCACAAATGGACATCTAAGTTACCTACAGGTATAGCAATAGTTTATTAATAAGTCAATGGTTTATCAATAAATATGGATGTCAGGTATTTCCATACTATTGTGACTTAGAAGCCTTTATGTTCCTAAACAAGAATGACATTACATAGCAATTTTACTTTTAGATTATTAAAGGAGCTACATACTTATTCCCATATTGTTCAGTTTATGCTCCTACTGTAAGCATATAAGTGTTTCTATACAAATAAATACATAGCATCAATTTTTTAGTTGCTTGAACTCTGCTTGTATTTGCACCTTTAAAATAAATATGTTAGGTCCAGCTGGTGGTGGGGAAGCCGGAGTGTCAGCCAGCGTGCCATGTGCTCAGACCCAGCCAGCAGCGGAACCAGGTACCCGAGACAGCCCGAGCTTAAGACCTTCGGGGACTCAGGCCTGGAGTGGGAGTTGGGCACAGAGTAGAGGCTGCACTCTGCACTCGCGGGGCGGACCCCGAGCTCCCTGCAGGCAGCTGCCATATTGCCTGCAGCTTCCCGTCCAGCTGGTGGTGGGGAAGCTGGAGTCAGCCAGCGCGCCAGACCCAGCCGGAAGCGGAACCAGCCTCCCATCCAGCCTGTGGCAGGGAAGCCAGAAACCGGACCCAGCCAGCTTCCCAGCAGCTTGGGACCAGCAGGCAGAACCAGATAACTGAGATATCCCAACTTTAAGACCCCTGGGGAAACAGGATATCAGACAGCAAACCCTGAGCAGGAGCAGTGCAGAGCAGCCGCCCAACAGGCGGAACCAAGTACCTGGGATATCCTGAGTTTAAGACCTCGGGGGACTCAGGCCACCTGTCAGCAATCTGTGAGCAAGACCCCTGCAGGACAGTGATTCAGGTATCCCAGTCGCTGGGAAATAGCCTTACAACCCCACAGGAGGGTCAAGCACCAGCTAGTATCTACAGGACCAACTAACACCAGAGTTAACCAGATGGCAAAAGGCAAACATAAGATCGCTACTAACAAAAATCAAGGCAGTATGGCGGCATCCGAACCCAGTTCCCCAACAGCAATAAATATTGGATACCCCGAAACACCAGAAAAACAAGACTCAGATCTAAAATCACTGGTCAGGATGCTGATAGAGGAACACTTAGATAAATCTCTTAAAGTAATACATGAGAAAATAGATCAAAAGCTAGAAGCCATTGCAAGGCAAACACAATTAAATCCCAGATATCTCAACACAACAGAAAAAGAAGACTCAGATCTAAAATCACTGGTAAAGATGCAGATTGAGGATCACTTAGATAAATTTCTTAAAGTAATAGAGGAGAAAATAGATCAAAAACTAGAAGCCCATACAAGGCAGACACAAAAATCACTTAAAGAAATCCAGGAGAATATAGAGCAAAAAATGAATCCCAATAAGGGGGAGAAACAAAAATCACCTAAAGAAATACAAGAGAACATGGGTCAACGAGTAGAAGTCATAAAAGAGGAAACAAAAAAATCCCTTAAAGAATTACAGGAAAACAAAAACAAGCAACTGAAAGATCTGAGCAAAACCATACAAAAGCTAAAAACAGAAGTAGAAACAACTAAGCAATCACAAAGGGAGACAATGTTGGAGATAGAAAACCTTGGGAAGAAATCAGGAGTCATAGATGCAAATATCAACAATAGAATACAAGAGATAGAAGACAGAATCTCAGATGCTGAAGATACCATAGGAACCATGGATTCAACAATTAAAGAAAATGCAAAATGCAAAAAGCTGGTAACCAAAAACATTCAGGAAATCCAGGACACAATGAGAAGACCAAACCTAAGGATTATAGGGATAGATGAGAATGAAGATCTACAACTTAAAGGACCAGCAAATATCTTCTACAAAATTATGGAAGAAAACTTCCCCAACCTAAAGAGAGAGATGCCCATGAATATACAAGAAGCCTATAGAACCCCAAATAGACTGGACCAGAACAGAAATACTTCCCGTCACATAATAATCAAAACCCCAAATGTACTAAACAAAGAAAGAATATTAAAGGCAGTAAGAGAAAAAGGACAAGTAACATATAAAGGAAGACCTATCAGAATTACACCAGACTTCTCACCTGAGACCATGAAAGCTAGAAGATCCTGGGCAGACCTCATGCAGACCCTAAGAGAACACAAACTTCAGCCAAGACTACTATACCCAGCAAAACTCTCAATTGCCATAGATGGGGAAACCAAGATATTCCACGACAAAACCAAATTTGCAAGATACTTATCTACAAACCCAGCCCTACAAAGGATAATAGGGGAAAATACCAACACAAGGGGGGAAACAACACCCCAGAAGAAACAAGATAGAAACCCCATCTCATCCAACCCAAAAGAAGAGAACCACTCAAATACAAATAATAATAACAATGCCCAAAATGTCAGGAAGTAATAATTACAATTCCTTAATATCTCTTAATATCAATGGACTCAATTCCCCAATCAAAAGACACAGACTAACAGACTGGATACGGAAACAGGACCCTACATTTTGCTGCATACAGGAAACACATCTCAGTGTCAAAGATAAACACCACCTTAGAGTAAAAGGCTGGAAGACAGTTTTACAAGCAAATGGTCCCAGGAAACAAGCTGGAGTAGCCATTCTAATATCAGATAAAATCGACTTTCAACCTAAAGTCATCAAAAGAGACACAGAAGGTCACTTCCTGCTTGTCAAAGGGAAAATCCACCAAGAAGAATTCTCAATACTGAACATCTATGCGCCAAATGTAAGGGCACCCTCATTCGTAAAAGAAACTTTACTAAAGCTTAAAGCACACATCGCACCTAACACAATGATTGTAGGTGACTTCAACACTCCACTCTCCTCAATGGACCGATCAGGAAAGCAGAAACTAAACAGGGACACAGTGAAACTAAATGAAGCTTTGGACCAATTGGATTTAACAGATATATATAGAACATTCCATCCTAAAACAAAAGAGTATACCTTTTTCTCAGCACCACACGGTACCTTCTCAAAAATTGATCATATAATTGGTCACAAGACAGACCTCAACAAATACAATAAGACCGAACTAATCCCATGTCTCCTATCGGATCACTATTGAGTAAAAGTGGTCTTCAATAGCAAGAAGAACAACAGAAAGCCCACATACACATGGAAACTGAACAATACTCTACTCAATGACACCCTGGTCAAGGAAGAAATAAAGAAAGAAATCAAAGACTTCTTAGACTTCAATGAAAATGAAGGTATGACCTACCCAAATCTCTGGGATACAATGAAAGCAGTGCTAAGAGGAAAACTCATAGCCCTGAGTGCCTCCAAAAAGAAACTGGAGAGAGCATACACTAGCAACTTAACAGCACACCTGAAGGCCCTGGAACAAAAAGAAGCTAAATCACCCAGGAGGAGTATAAGACAGGAAATCATCAAACTAAGCGCTGAAATCAATCAAGCAGAAACAAAGAGAACCATACAAAGAATCAACAAAACCAAGAGCTGGTTCTTCGAGAAAATCAACAAAATAGATAAACCCTTAGCTAGACTAACCAAAGGGCAGAGAGATAGTATCCAAATTAACAAAATTAAAAATGAAAAGGGGGATATAACAACAGAAACAGAGGAAATTCAAAAGATCATCAGATCCTACTACAAAGGCCTATACTCAAAACAACTGGAGAATCTGGAGGAAATGGACAATTTTCTAGACAGATACCAAATACCAAAATTAAATCAGCATCAAGTAGACCAGCTAAACAGTCCCATAACCCTTAAAGAAATAGAAGGGGTTATAGAAAACCTCCCAACCAAAAAAAGTACAGGACCAGATGGTTTTAGTGCAGAATTCTACCAGACCTTCAAAGAAGACTTAACACCAATACTCTTCAAACTATTCCACAAAATAGAGACAGAAGGGACACTGCCCAACTTGTTCTTCGAAACCACAATTACGCTGATACCTAAACCAAAAAAAAGATCCAACAAAGAAAGAGAACTACAGGCCAATTTCTCTTATGAATATTGATGCAAAAATACTAAGTAAAATTCTTGCCAACTGAATCCAAGAGCATATCAAAAGGATCATTCACCATGATCAAGTAGGCTTCATTCCAGGAATGCAGGGATGGTTCAATATACGGAAATCCATCAATGTAATCCACTACATAAACAAACTAAAAGAAAAAAAAAACACATGGTCATCTCATTAGATGCTGAAAAAGCATTCGACAAAATTCAGCATCCTTTCATGCTAAAAGTCTTGGAAAGAGCAGGAATTCAAGGCCCATACCTAAACATAGTAAAAGCAATCTACAGCAAACCAGTAGCCAACATCAAAATAAATGGAGATAAACTTGAAGCATTCCCACTAAAATCAGGGATTAGACAAGGCTGTCCTCTCTCTCCATATCTTTTCAATATAGTACTTGAAGTTCTAGCGAGAGCAATTAGACAACATAAGGAAGTCAAAGGGATACAAATTGGAAAGGAAGAAGTCAAAGTATCATTATTTGCAGATGATATGATAGTCTATTTAAGCGATCCAAAAAACTCCACCAGAGAACTTCTACAGCTGATAAACAACTTCAGCAACGTGGCTGGTTATAAAATTAACTCAAGCAAATCAGTAGCCTTCTTGTACTCAAAGGACAAGCAGGCTGAGAAAGAAGTTAGGGAAATAACACCCTTCACAATAGCCACAAACAACATAAAGTACCTTGGCGTAACTCTAACCAAACAAGTGAAAGATCTGTATGACAGGAACTTCAAGTCCCTGAAGAAAGAAATCGAAGAAGACCTCAGAAGATGGAAAAATATTTCTTGCTCCTGGATTGGCAGGATCAATATAGTAAAAATGGCCATCTTGCCAAAAGCAATCTACAGATTCAATGCAATCCCCATCAAAATCCCAAATCAATTCTTCATAGATCTAGAAAGAGCAATTCTCAAATTCATCTGGAGCAACAAAAAACCCAGGATAGCTAAAACTATTCTCAACAATAAAAGGACTTCTGGGGGAATCAATATCCCTGACCTCAAGCAGTACTACAGAGCAATTGTGTTAAAAACTGCATGGTATTGGTACAGCAACAGGCAGGTAGATCAATGGAATAGAATTGAAGACCCAGAAATGAACCCACAGACTTATGGTCACTTGATCTTTGATAAAGGAGCCACAACCATCCAGTGGAAAAAAGATAGCCTTTTCAACAAATGGTGCTGGTTCAACTGGAGGTCAACATGCAGAAGAATGCGAATTGACCCACTCTTATCTCCTTGTACTAAGATCAACTCCAAGTGGATCAAGGACCTCCACATAAAACCAGACACACTGAAACTATTAGAAAAGAAACTTGGGAAGACCCTGGAGGACATGGGCACAGGGGTAAAGTTCCTGAACAGAACACTAATAGCTTATGCTCTAAGATCAAGAATTGACAAATGGGACCTCATAAAATTACAAATTTTCTGTAAGTCAAAGGACACTGTCAGAAGGACAAAACGGCAACCAACAACGTGGGAAATGATCTTCACCAACCCCACATCCGACAGAAGGCTAATATCCAATATATACAAAGAACTCAAGAAGTTAGACCCCAAAGAACCAAATAACCCTATCAAAAAATGGGGTACAGAGCTAAACAAAGAATTTTTACCAGAAGCAATTCGGATTGCCGAGAAACACCTTAAGAGATTTTCAACATCATTAGTCATCAGGGAAATGCAAATCAAAACAACCCTGAGATTCCACCTCACTCCAGTCAGAATGGCTAAGATTAAAAACTCAAGAGACAACAAGTGCTGGCGAGGATGTGGAGAAAAAGGAACACTCCTCCACTGTTGGTGGGATTGCAAAATGGTAAAACCGCTCTGGAAATCAGTGTGGCAGTTCCTCAGAAAATTGGGCATGCCACTCCCAGAGGACCCTGGCATACCACTCCTGGGCATATACCCAGAGGATTCCTCTGCATACAACAAAGACACATGCTCTACTATGTTTATAGCAGCCTTGTTTATAATAGCCAGAAATTGGAAGGAGCCCAGATATCCCTCAAAAGAGGAATGGATACAGAAAATGTGGTATATTTATACAATGGAGTACTACTCAGCAATTAAAAATAATGAATTCATGCAATTTGTAGGTAAATGGTTAGATCTGGAAAATATCATCCTAAGTGAGTTAACCCAATCACAAAAGAATACACATGAAATGCAATCACTGATAAGTGGATATTAATGAGCCCAGAAGCCCTAAATACTCAAGGCACAATTAGCAAGTCAAATGACACTCAAGAAGAAAAAAAGGAGAGGACCCTGGGCCTGTAAAGATTGGATCCAGTATTGTAGACCCAGAACAGAGAAATCGTGGGTGGGGGGGGGAAAGAGTGGGGAATAGCATGGGGGGGAGAGGAATTATGGGACATATGGTGGGGGGTAACTGGGAAAGGGGAAAGCCTTTGGAATGAAAACAAAGAATATAGAAAATTAAAAAAATTTTTCTGGAAAAATAAAATAAAGTAAATATGTTAGGCAGAGGCAGGTGGATTTCTGAGTTCAAGGCCAGCCTTGTCTACATAGTGAGTTCCCGGACAGCCAGAGCTACACAGAGAAACCCTGTCTCAATCAATCAAACAAACAAACAAACAAAAAACAAAACAAAAAACCCAAATATGTTAAATATTTTTGTTTCCACAATATTATAACCTAAAGTTTTGCCTAAATTTAAAGTCAAGAAAATCTTGTGAAAATATAAGTACCATGCAATCAAAAAATAGCTATAACACATACTGTATTCGACATAAATATGAAGTTAGAAAATAAAAAGATAATCACCAAGCTTTCATAGCAAATTAATACATTAGTACTTCTACTAATGCTATACATTTTATTCAGAGATAGAGCATGGATTATGATCTCTGAAATTCAACTCACTATTCCAAAACTGAGCCAACATAGTTCAAATAAACTCAGTGATTTAACAAGGAACTGAATATCAACTGAATACTGTGGGAAGCTGCTGCTGGAGAAAGGAAAAGTTTTATCTGATGCTGGTAAATAGTTCATCCAGGAGAAACAACAATAAAATTAATAATGTTTTCTCGTATAATGCAGAAGCAAGCCAGATGGTGGATCAGATAGGGTGGCACATAGTAAACCTGAAAAATGTTCAAACTGATAACAACAAGACTAAGAGTGTTCCTGAAAGGGAGACAGACGAAAAAAGTAATAATAATCTGAACAATGACAGATTTAGGTAACACTGAGTGGCTTATCTTTAAGAGTTATGAAGGGATGGAGAATGTGTATTTTTTCAAAAGAATTTTGAGATAAATTTCAAAATAAATTGATAAAAAAGAAAACATCATTTCATGTTTTCTTTTGCCACATATGGTAAATCAAATGCTAATGGAACTTATTGCAAAGCTAAGAAATGACCACTACAACTGTCCTTCATGAAGATTCATAATTCAAATGGTAAGTAGTATATTCTAGGCAACACTGAAAGCATACAACCAGGAAATATGCTATATTAGGTTTTCTAGTGAAGCATAATTTATATAATTAATGAATCAATTTATATTATCTATCTGTCTGCCTGCCTGCCTGCCTGCCTGTCTGTCTGTCTTCATCTATCAATCACCTACCTAGCATTTATCTATATTTATCTTTCTATCATCTATTTCTCTATGATGCATTGACATACCAACTATCTCTATTTATCAATCTATTATATATATGTATATATATAAAATCTGTATCTCTCTTATCTATCTATCATCTACTCATCTATCTATTTATCATCTATTGAAATTAAATGTATTAGAGTGGTTTACAGTCTAGTGCAATAGTATTTCATAATGGAAAGGGAAAGAATTTAGTAGTTATGTTGTTCACTATACTAGACACTCTTTTTTTCTTTAATATACTTTGAAATCCTGAAATAGTTTTTTTCTATATTCTTTGTTTACATTCCAAAGGCTTTCCCCTTTCCCAGTTCCCCCCCACCATATGTCCCATAAGTCCTCTCCCCCCCATGCTATTCCCTAATCAACCCTCCCCCCACCACCATTTCTCTGTTCTGGATCTACAAAACTGGATCCAATCCTTTCAGGCCCAGGGTCCTCTCTTTTCTTCTTCTTGGGAATCATTTGAATTGCTAATTGTGCCTTGAGTATTTAGGTCTTCTGGGCTCATTAATATCCACTTATCAGTGATTGCATTTCATGTGTATTCTTTTTTTTCTTTTCTTTTTTTTCTTTTCTTTTTTATTTTCTATATTTTTGTTTACATTCTATTCTTCCATGATTGGGTTAACTCGCTTAGGATGATATTTTCCAGATCTAACCATTTACCTACAAATTGCATGAATTCATTATTTTTAATTGCTGAGTAGTATTCCATTGTATAAATATACGACATTTTCTGTATCCATTCCTCCTTTGAGGGATATCTGGGCTCCTTCCAATTTCTGGCTATTATAAACAAGGCTGCTATAAACATAGTGGAGCATGTGTCTTTATTGTATGCAGGGGAATCCTCTGGGTATATGCCCAGGAGTGGTATGCCAGGGTCCTCTGGAAGTGACATGCCCAATTTTCTGAGGAATCGCCAAACTGATTTCCAGAGAGGTTTTACCATTTTGCAATCCCACCAACAGTGGAGGAGTGTTCCTCTTTCTCAATATCCTTGCCAGCACTTGTTGTCTCTTGAGTTTTTAATGTTAGCCATTCTGACTGGTGTGTGGTGGAATCTCAGGGTTGTTTTGATTTGCATTTCCCTGATGACAAATGATGTTGAACATCTCTTAAGGTGTTTATCGGCCATCGAAATTTCTTCTGGTGAAAATTCTTTGTTTAGCTCTGTACCCCATTTTTGATAGGGTTATTTGGTTCTTTGGGGTCTAACTTCTTGAGTTCTTTATATATATATATTGGATATTAGCCCTCTGTCAGATGTGGGGTTGGTGAAGATCATTTCCCACTTTGTTGGTTGCCGTTTTGTCCTTCTGATCATGTCCTATGCCTTACAGAAACTTTTTAATTTTATGAGGTCCCATTTGCCAATTCTTGATTTTAGAGCATAAGCTATTGGTGTTCTGTTCAGGAACTTTTCCACTGTGCCCATGTCCTCCAGGGTCTTCCAAAGTTTCTTTTCTAATAGTTTCAGTGTGTCTGGTTTTATGTGGAGGTCCTTGATCCACTTGGAGTTGATCTGAAATAGCTTTATTGACAATGAAATAATACCGCATGATAGACACCGCTTAACTTTCTAGGAGAGTAACGAGAATCATTCAAAGAATAAATGATGCATTATTTCGTGTCCTTTTCTGTGAGCCACCACCATAAAGTACAGTTCTAATTTAATGATGGGTCTTCCCATCTCAAACATTCCAGTCAATGAAAATCCCTCAAAACATTATCCAGCTATTTTTGTTTATAGTAGGTACCAGATATACTCAAGTTGTCAACTAAAAGAATAGCCATAACCCATACTTCATATAATTATTCTAAATCTTTCTGACTTACACATTTGGGGTTGCCATTGGTAAAAGAAAATGTGTTAGGAACTTAGCTGTGTAATTCATTTTAATACAGAAAAAGAAATCAGTCTTCTATAGACCAATTCAACAAACTACCTTCTTCTAATATTAGTGCATATCTATGGTACCAAGAAAGTTACTGGTTGAAACTTTACTCAGTTAAATGTAAACCAAAACATAATACAGAAACAATAGACAATTTTAGTTCAGTGATTTTCATTCGTGCCATTTTCCCTTGGAGTCTTGGATCTTAATGATTTAGCACAAAAATGCTTTCTAATTTTTGTATATTTGAAAATTCTTGTACAGCAATTACTATTGTTATGTTTAAAAATTTGCTTCTCTTATATTTAACACAATATTTGACACAAGATCTCAAATTTCCATGTAATATTATTTTCCACAGACAGCTAATTATATCCTGGTTCATAATTGAGATTTTTCTTCCCCTTTAGCAATCTGATTTGTGATTCAAACAAAAGAAAGCAATTTATTCCCCAATTTCTTCTGGGACTGAAAAATGATAGTGCCTATCTCAATTCCACAAATCAATACTGTTTCCTAACTCTTACATTTTTATTATCAAATAAAATTTTATGGTCTTCAAATTCACTATTTTCTAATACAGTTAATTATGCTATAAAACAACATTTGGAAGTTGAATATGGTGGTACTTACCTACATTCTTTATTATTATTATTTTCCTTATTTACATCTCAAATGTTATCCCCTTTCCTCATTTCCCCTCCAAAATACCCTATCCCACCCCCCCAGGCCCCTGTTCTCCAACCCATCTACTCCTTCCTGTTCCCTAACTAGGCATTCCCCTACACTGGGGCATCCTGTCTTCACAGGACCAAGGGCCTCTTCTCTCATTGATACATTGACATCCTCTGCTACATATGCAGCTGAAGCCATGGATTCCTCCATGTGTACCCTTTAGTTGGTGGTTTAGTTCCTGGGAACTCTGGGGGTACAGGTTCATATTATTATTTCTCTTATGGGGCTGCAAGCTCCTTCAGCTCCTTCTGTCCTTTCTCTAACTACTCCATTGGAGATCCTGTGCTCAGGCCAAGGATTGGCTGAGAGCACCCACCTCTGTATTTGTCAGACACTGGTACCTCTCAGGCGACAGCTATATCAGGCTCCTATCAGCAAGCAATTGTTGTCATCTACAATTGTTGTCTGGGTTTGGTAACTGTATATGGGGTGGTTCCCGGGTGGGGAAGTCCTTTGATAGGCCTTTCCTTCAGACTCTGCTCCTCACTGTGTCTTTGCATCTCATCCTATGGGTATTTTGTTCCCCCTTTTAAGAATAATATTGAACCCACACTTTGGTCTTCCTTCTTGAGCTTCATGTTGTCTGTGAATTGTATCATGGGTATTCTGAGCTTTGGCTCATATCTACTTGACAGTGAGTACGTACAATTTGTGCTCTTTTGTAATTGGGTTATCTCACTCAGGTTGATATTTTCTACTTCTACCTATCTGCCTAAGAATGTCACGAATTCATAGTTTTTAATAGATGAGTAGTGTAAATGTACCAAATTTTCTGTTCTCATTCTTCTGTTGAGGGGCTTCTGGATTCTTTCCAGCTTCTGACTATTATAATTAAGGCTGGTATGAACATAGTGGAGCAACTGTCCTTATTACATGTTGGAACATATTCTGGGTATATGCTCAGGAGAGGTGTACCTGGGTCCTCAGGTAATACTATGTCCAATTTTCTGAGGAACCACCAAAATGATTTTCAGAGTGGTTGTACCAGCTTGCAATACCACCAAAAATGGAGGAGTGTTCCTCTTTTTTCACATTCTTGCCAGTATCTTCTGTCATCTGAGTTTTTGATCTTTGTCATTCTGACTGGTTTGAATTAGAATCTCAGGCCTGTTTGGTTTGCATTTCCCTGATGAGTAAGGTTGTTGAACATTTCTTTAGGTGCTTCTCAGCCATTCAGCATTCCTCAGTTGAGAATTCTTTATTTAGCTCTGTATCTCATTTTTCATAAGAGATATGTGGTTCTCTGGAGTCTACTTTCTTGAGTTCTTTGTATATTATTAGCCTCAGTTGGATGTAGGATTGGTAAAGGTCTTTTTCCAATCTGTTGGTTGTTGTTTTGTCCTTTTGATAAGGTCATTTGCATTACAGAAGCTTTGCAATTTTATGAGGTCACATTTGTCATTTATTGATCTTAGAGCATAAACAATTGGTGCTTTGTTTAGGAAAATTTCCCCTGTGCCTATGTGCTTGAGGCTCTTCACCACTTTCTTTTTCTATTAGTTTTATTGTATTTGGTTTTATGTTGAAGTCCTTTATCCACTTGGACTTGAGCTTTGCACAAGGAGATAAAAATGGATTAATTTGCATTCTTCTACATGCTGACCTCCAGTTGAACCAACACCATTTGTTGAAAATGTCTTTTTTTCCACTGGATGTTTTTAGCTCCTGGGTTTAGCATAGAGTTCTAACAGACCTTCAAAGAAGACCTAATACCAATACTCTTCAAACTATTCCACAAAATAGAAACAGAATGAACTCTACCCAGTTTGCTCTATGAAGCCACAATTACTCTGATACCTAAACTACACAAAGACCCAATAAATAAAGAAAACTTCAGACCAATTTCCCTTATGAATATCTATTGCAAAAATACTCAGTAAAATTTTTGTAAACTGAATCCAAGAACACATCAAAATTATCATCTATCATGATCAAGTAGGCTTCATCCCAGGGATGCAGGAATGGCTCAATATATTTAAGTCCATCAAAGTAATCTACTATATGAAACAACTCAATGAAAAAATCACATGAACATTTAACTAGATGCTTAGAAAACATTTGACAAAATCCAACATCCCTTCATGATAAAAGTCAGGGAAAGATCAGGAATTAAAGGCCATACTTAAACATAGTAAAAGTAATACAGCAAATCAGAAGACAACATTAAACTAAATGGAGAGAAACTTGAAGCTATCCCACTAAAATCAGAGACTAGACAAGGCTTTCCACTCTCCCTACCTATTCAATATAGTACTCAAAGTCATATCCAGAGCAATTAGACAACAAAAATAAATCAAAGGAATATAAGTTAGAAAGGAAGAAGTCAAAATATGACTATTTGCAGATGATCTGATAGTATACTTAAGTGACTGCCAAAATTACACTAGAAAACTCCCTAACCTGATAAACAACTTGAGCAATGTGGCTGGATTTAAAGTCAACTCAAACAAATCAGTGGCCTTCCTGTACTCAAAGGATAAATAGGCTGAGAAAGAAATTAAGGAAATAGCATCTCTCACAATAGTCAATAATAATAATAATAATAATAAAATACCTGGTGTAACTCTAAGCAAGTGTAAGACTAGTATGACAAAACCTTCAAATCTCTGAAGAAGGAAATCAAAGAAGATGTGAGAAGATAGAAAATCTTCCATGCTCATGGATTGGCAGGATTAATAGAGTAAATATGGCTAGTGTGCCAAAAGCAATCTAAAGATTCAATTCAATTTCCATCAAAATTACTGCTCAATTCTTCATAGAGTTAGAGCAATTTGCAAATCTATCTGGAATAACAAAAAACACAGGGTAGCAAAAAAGTATAGGTTATTTTCAACAATAAAAACTACTGGGAGCATCATCATCCCTGACTCAAGCTGTACTACTTAGCAATTGTGATAAAAACGTCATTGTATTGGTACAGTGACAAGCAGGTAGATCAATGGAATCAAAGTGAAGACCCAGAAATGAACCCACACACCTATAGTCACCTACCTGTATTCTAAGAACTCAGAGGCTGAGGCAAGAAGATGTGAGTAAATTTAAGGCTAGCTTGTGCTATACAGAGATAATTTCCACAGACTTGATCATTTAGACTATATTTATACAACATTTTTTTGATCCTTATTTTGTTATAATTTATAAATTGTAGTGAAATTAGAGATTCTTATTCATGAGGAAGTGTAAACCATGGGAAAGAGATATAAGGAAAACAGTTATTTAAACAGAGAAAAATAAAGTCTCATTTGGTTCCATGGTATTACAGACTTAAGTTGATAGATGTTTGTATCTATAGAATCAGTATGGAATTGGCTGAAAATTGAAACGCAGGGTATGATAAGGCAGTGATTAGTATGAAAATAGAGAAAATGTATGTTGAGCTGGTTTCTACTTTTCTAACAGCATCCTCTCAGGGAAGTATTTTCCATTGAGTCTCATTACATCATTTCCCTAAAAACTTATTTCTTCAAATTCACATTGATTTGGATAGATTTGAACTTTTTGTGCCTTTCTAACAAAGGAAAGCATTTTCAACACACTATTGAGTTTTATCTTTGTTTATTTTGCTCTTGATTTTGATTTTTTAATTTTATTTATTGATTGTTGTTGTTGCTTTGTCTTGAATCAGAAAGAAAGAAAGAAATCAGAAAGAAAGAAAGAGAGCCGGGCATGGTGGCGCACGCCTGTAATCCCAGCACTGGGGAGGCAGAGGCAGGCGGATTTCTGAGTTCGAGGCCAGCCTGGTCTACAGAGTGAGTTCCAGGACAGCCAGGGCTGCACAGAGAAACCCTGTCTCGAAAAATAAAAAAAAAAGAAAGGAAGGAAGGAAGGAAGGAAGGAAGGAAGGAAGGAAGAAAAAGAATTAGTTGGGTTTGCTGGGATGTGGAGCTGGGAGGAGTTAGGGGGTGGGGAAACATGATCAAAATATATTTTATAAAGAAGAGATTTAAATATTTTTATAAAATAAAACCTCTTTAGTGACCATTTTTTGTTTAGAAAGTTTAAACAGGCAAGGTAATTTCTAGACAAAAGTATAATAATATTTTTTCCACTTCTTAAAAAATAAGTCTCCTGCTTTTTCATATTTTGTTGCATCTCTTTATTTCATTGACATTTTAGATATACTGTAATTACTTTTTCATTTTCAGTTCTGTCATCCATAGATATTTCATTTGTAAAACTGTGTGTGTGTGTGTGTGTGTGTGTGTGTGTGTGTGTTTGCAGATGCAATATCTAGCATAACATATTAAGAATAGTAGCTATGGTCAGATAAGACACCCATTACTATTGTTTTGACTCTCTCTTGCTACAATTTATACTTTTGACATTAAAAATTAAAGTTACTAGTTTTACATTAACTAGTTTGCACTTGTAATATTTTGTTCTTCAACACTGTGCACAAGGAGTGGTACTCAAACATTTAGATAAGCAATTCAATGATCAGGTAGTTTTCTCATAACTACATAATTGGTAAACATGAGCAAGCAGAAGGATTTTACAATATTATGCCAAGACCAATCTTAAGTTATTCATTGAAGTTTATGCAGCAACATAAATAAATTATTTTTTGTGTATATTAATAGTTAATTTATTTAAAATTTAGAAACAAGTCTATGAAAATAATACGGAAATTTGTTATTAAAGCTAATTCTAGCTAAACAGGTTGCTTCTGTACACACACACACACACACACACACACACATTCAAACATCTGTGTATTTTATTCAAATTGTTATGGATTTTAAATCTTATTCATTTTGTACAACTTTGGTTACTGTACATTATACTTGAAAATAATGAAAAAACAAAAAAATACCTGAATTTTATATTAGTGAGAAATGTTCAACTATGACAAAATTAAATATACAAGAGTCATGCCTACTTTGTAAAAATCTATAAGCTATGAAGAACACTTATGATGCAATGCAAACTGTTCTGTCTCACCAAGTAAATGCCTCATGGAGAGCTCGATATGGACTCTTTTGACATTAAGAGAATCTAATTTCCTATTACAAATGGCCTAAATGGTTATCCATTGCTTCATTGATGGAATCACTCCTGCAAGTTGATGACTAATCAATATTCATGCTTAGCTTGCCTGTGTCTATCAGCCGCAGTCAATGAATTAATGATTTTCTCAAAAGAATAGGTTGTAAGCATTTGTACCCATGTTTAGTAACTAATAACTAACTTTGGTGCTTTAAATTGATAAAAGAAACCTAAAGACTCAATTCAATGAACATTGCTTACCTTTCTTGTTGATGTTAATTCAATTTTAATTTTTGGTTAATGGGAAATGACAGGAGCAGAGTTGTAGCAATGCGTATGACAAATAAGGCTACTAGAACATGAATGCACAGTGAAATGTGAAGGTAAGCAAAATGAAATTTGGTTAAAAGAATTGCGACTAATGTTAAACTAATAATGGGTCTAAATGCCTTTTTATAGTTTATTGCCCTTTTAACTGGGTATTTTACCTACCTGTATCTCATTAAATTAAACAGTACTTTAGTACTGTTCTATCTAACAGCAAATTATCTTTAAAGGTTAGGGACATAGCCTGTATATTTAGCTTGCATATTTAGCATGCACTAATTTCTAAGTGCAATCCCTAATGTATAATAATAATAATAATAATAATAATAATGAAAAAGAATAAAGACTACAATTTCCTTATAATGTGATATTTATTGTGATACTTTAGTATTTAATACCAAGTATTAATAATGAAGTTTATATTTCTATATTAATTAACTCTTTATTTCAGTAGATAGACATATAAACATACTCCTAGAGGATCAGCACAATTATTTGCATTTAATGTTTCATTTTAAAGGATTGGCAAATAATGTGTTCTTTGTATAATGGAAAGTATTTTTTAATGTATATTTATATTTATGTTATTTTTCAGATTAGGCAGCACACTATAGTTAACAATAAGCAATTATGTACACTTGGTGTCACTTGCCTAATACACATCTGATAGTGAATAGAAACTCAAAGTGTGGAAAGCCTAAACAAAAGGCTGCAGAATTGTATACATTGAATTTCTCTTTTTAACATTTATAGACCTGGATCTGAATTTTAGAAGATAACATATCATATAATATAATGAAAGATGTGTTCTGCTAAAGGCTTTGTGTAAATTGTGGGAATGGTAGGGTCACACTGGGAATGAAATGAGCCATTTTAGTTGTCAGTGCATGCAAACATAAAAAGGCAAAAGGGAACAACATCTGAGCTGCTCTCTACTGACACGGTTAGCCATTCTATAGGCATTAGTGGATCACAGGCCTCCACAGCAATAAACATGCATGCTCTATAGTAAACGGAACCATAGGGACTAAGAGCTGGAACTAAAAGAGAAATGAAACTAGGAAGATTGTAGATTCAGGATGTGATGCAAGAGCCCACTGTGGTGGCTGTGAGCACATGGGAGGTGCTCCAGGTGGAGATATAAAGAAAACCTTAAGGATACATCTATGCCCATAGTTACAATTGTAAGTCAGAATAATTTTACTCTAGGAAACCAACAGATGCACATAGGAGACAAAGATGTTTATATAAAGGTTATGCTCAACAAACCTGAATTGTATAATGTATAATCTTCATTGATTTATTACTGAATTTTAGTGAATGTTAGAAAAATGAAGACCTTGAATGAATGTTGTTCTCCTTGAAATTGTAGTCCTTCATTGAGGGATTAAGTGACTACTCTCCACCTAAGGTGTGTGCGTGCAGTTTATTAATACTTGTGTTAATGATTCTCAGATGCAGGGGTAGGGATGCCCTGCATCTGTTGAATACAGAAACAGAAAGTTTGATGATATCGCTTCATTTGATATTGTATGCAAGGCCTTTTCTAGGTAGTAAAAATGACACACAGTGTAATCTGACAACCCTTAGGACAAATAAACTAAGTTTTGCTCTTCCTGCCGCAATTGGCACCAGGGAGCCCGGATACTCCACAGCCTTCTGTGCATAGCTTGCTAGGAGAGAGTGATCCTCCAGCAGAGCTTTCACTTCTGAGCTCAGAGGTGTGATCTCCAACTTTTCTCTGAGGGAAAGAGCTAGGAGCACACAGGGCATAAGATCAGTGGAGCAGCTGGGACAGAATTCTTCCGACTGCCATTGGCACCAGAGAGCCAGGAGATTCTACAGCATTCTGTTCGCAGCCCACCAGGAGAGAGTGATCTCCCAGCCGTGCTTTCACTTCTGAGCTCAGGGGAGTAAGCGCACAGTCTTACAGGCCCACAGAAGGAACAAACTCTAGCCAGAGACAACAATACCAACTAGGACCAGAGATAAGCAAATGGCGAAAGGCAAGCACAAGAACCCTACCAACAGAAACCAAGGCCACATGGCAGCGTCAGAGCCCAGTTCTCCCACTACAGCAAGTCCCAGACACCCCAACAAACCAGAGAAGCAAGAGTCAGATTTAAAATCATATCTCATGATGCTGATAGAGGGCTTCAAGAAGGACTTAAGTAACTCCCTTAAAGAAATACAGGAGAACATTGGTCAACAAGTAAAAGCCTTTAAAGAGGAAACACAAAAATCTCTTAAAGAAATACAGATCATGAGTCAACAGGCAAAAGCTCTTAAAGAAACACAAAGATCCTTTAAAGAATTATAGGAAAACACAAACAAACAAGTGAAGGAACTGAACAAAACCATGCAGGATTCAAAAGTTGACGTAGAAACAATAATGAAATCACAAAGTGAGCCATCTCTGGACATAGAAAACCTTGGAAAGAATTCAGGAGTCATAGATGCAAGCATCAACAACAGAATACAAGAGATAGAAGAACCTCAGGTGCTGAAGATAGCATAGAAAACATTGACTCAACAGTCAAAGAAATTTCAAAATGCGTAAAGCTGGTAATCCAAAATATCCAGGAACTCCAGGACACAATGAGAAGACCAAACCTAAGGATTATAGGAATAGATAAGAGCGAAAATTTTCAACTTAAAGGGCCAGTAAATATCTTCAAAAAATTGTAGAAGAAAACTTCCCTAACCTAGAGAAAGAGATCCCCATAAACATACAAGAAGACTTCAGAACTCCAAACAGACTGAAACAGAACAAAAACTCCTCCTGGCACATAATAATCAAAACATCAAATTTACTAAACAAAAAAAGAATATTAAAAACAGTAAGGGAAAAAGGGCAAGTAACTTATAAAGGCAGACCTATCAGAATTACACCAGATTTCTCACCAGAGACGATGAAAGCTAGAAGATTCTGGGCAGACCTCATACAGACCCTAAGAGAACACAAATGCCAGCCTAGGCTACTATACTCAGCAAAACTCTCAATCATCATATATGGAGAAACCATGATATTCCATGATAAAAACCAAATTTGCATAATATCTTTCCACAAATCCAGCCCTACAAAGGATAATAGATGGAAAATGCCAACGCAAGGAGGGAAACTACACCCTAGAAAAAGCAAGAAAGTAATCTTCTTCCAACAAACCCCAAAGCTAACCACACAAACATAAAAATAACATCAAAAATAACAGGAAGAAACAATCACTATTCCTTAATATCTCTTAACAGCAATGGACTCAACTCCCCAATGAAATATTTTTCATGTAAATCTTCAATTTTATCGGAAAATGTTTGTAATTCCCCTTTTAATTAATTTAGTATTTTTTATGTCTACCATTTTATCTGCATTATTTTTAATGATAATCTTCAATTTTAATGTTTTTTTAGATATTTTCTCTATTTTATCAGAAATGTTTTCAATGTACATCTTTGATTTTATCACAGATGTTTCTAATTCCACCTTCAATTAATTTAGAAAGAGTTTTATATCTACCATTTTATATGTAAAATTTTCCATGAGATAGCCAATTTTAATGTATGTCTATATATTTCTTGAGTTTTACCAGAAATATTTTCCATGTAAATCTTCAATTTTATCTGAAAATGTTTATAATTCTATCTTCAATCAACTTAGAATTATGCATATCATTTTATCTGTATAATTTCCATGATAATCTTTAATTTTAACATGCTTTTCTATATATTTCTTCAATTTTATCAGAAATATTTTCCATGTGAATCTTCAAGTTTACCAGAAAATGTTTATAATTCCACTTTCAATCAGCTTAAGAATACTTTTATGCCTACCATTATTCTATCTATATAAATCTTCCATGAAAATCTACAATTCTAACATGTTTTCCTACATTTTTCTACAATTTTATCAGAAAAATTTTCCATATAAATCTTCAGTTCTGTCATAAAATGTTTCTACTTCATATTTCAATTAATTTAGCAATGTTTTTATGTGTACCACTTTATTCCTTAATTTCCCATGATAATTGTCAATTTTAATGTGTTTTTCTATGTATCTCTTCTATTTTATCTGAAATATTTTCCATGTAAATCTTTAATTTTATTATAAAGTGTTTTTACTTCCCTTTTCAATAAAAAATGAAAACTAAAAAAATTATAAAAGTATCAACTTAAAAACATTTTAAAAAAAGAAGTTTGGGACAAAAGGCTGATGACATATTGCCATAGAGTAGAGCATTGCTCAACCTTCATTACAGAAGCTTCTCCTGACCGTGGATGGTCAAAGAGACCTACACCTGGACAACGTGCAGAGAGTTACAGAAAACTCTAAAAGGCAGGTCTCTATCAAAGTCATCCCTTCCAGCTCTGGAATCTATGTGGATGAAGGAGAAAGATCACAGAAGCCAGAGGTGGTGAGTGACTTACCAGGAAGCAGCAGCATCTAGACAGCAGGACTGATACACACGTATAACCTAACAGAGTCTGTGACAGTACAACTGCACATCTGTACAGGACAAACTGGGCAAAAAAACCCAGAATGGAGACAAGGACGTAGATACAAAGTCTCCTAACTATGAAGCTGTTTGCGATGGATACTTGCTGGGAAAAGAAAAAAATCAGCTTTCTTCAGTGGAGCACCGCAGAGAATGTCAATCATACCTCAGGCCAGGCCCATGCTCTGTAGTAGCTGGGAAGCACAAAACAGACTCCATGATTTTTTTTGTATGTTTTTAATTTTGTTTTGATATTGTTTATCCTACTTGATCTTCTTTCTTTGTTGTTTGTTCTGATTTTTGAGACCATGTTCTTTTGAGAAAGAATATGAAGTAGGAAGATAAAGAGGCGGGGAGGGTCTGGGGAGAGTTGGGGGAGGGAAGCAATATAATCAAAATATATTGTATAAAAAGATTGTTTTAATTAAATTCATTTTCAACGTAAAAAGCAAACTAAGTTTTATCCTATTGTACATGATTTTATGAAAACTTATCTGTATAAACATTTCTCTATTGAGCTGGATATAACATGCGTTCTTGTAAATTTCTTAATATCTTGTTCAGCAGACATTTTAGAGACATCAAAAGATGGACAAGAACAAAATCTAAATTACCTAGTTTTTCTATCCAAACAGCATAGCCACAATAGAAAGCAATAGCATTTGTTCCATCCTGTAAGAAACTTCATTTATAAGCCTTCACTTAATCAACTGGATTGATCCAAATCTTCCCAGAGTTGGGTTAATTTAAAGCACCTTTAGATACGTTTTCTGAAAATTTTCTGATTTTTGACTCAGAACTTCTATGTATATTAGCAAATTCAGCAATAATAAGTAAAAACTCAAAAGCAACAGTTTTTGCCTTTGACATAATGAATTCTGTGTTTGGACAAGAAATTTGTAGGAAGAAAGATTATAACAGCAACATGTTTATCAATCAATTTAAATTTTTAAAAAGATGTCTTTATTTATTTTATGTATGCATTTTATTTGTTATATGTCCACTTTCTCTGTCTTCAGACACATCAGAAGAGGACATTGGATGCTATTACAGATGGTTATGAGCTACCATGTGGTTGCTGGGAATTGTACTGCTCTGGAAGAGCAGTCAGTGCTTTTAATCTCTGAGACAACTTTCCAGCCCACATGTCAATTCTTAAAACCTTGAGATTGACTTTAACCTACTACACCAGTCACAGGTAGTGTTTAATGTATTACTAGATTGCTCTTCTCTATTGTATTGGTTTGAATGCCTTAATAACAACCTCAGAGTGCCCAAAATGCATTGCAATCACATTAAAAGAAGAAATAAGTACATCCTCTTGGAGTTGTATTTTCAATTTATGTCCTGTGTTTGAATTCTCTACTTCTCTCTGCTATTTGCCTATTTTATGTGCTTGCCTGAATGTTTTCTTCATAATGTATCTGTCTCTTGCTCTCTCTCTCTCTCTCTCTCTCTCTCTCTCTCTCTCTCTCTGTGTGTGTGTGTGTGTGTGTATGCATGCATGTGTGTGTGTGTGTGTGTGTGTGTGTGTGTGTGCGCACAGATGCACATGCAACAAAGGGCACTTGTTCTATGTATCCAAACTCACAGAATATGTTGCAGGGAGAACAGAATATGTGCTTTATGGAGATGTAGAACAGAGTTTTATTGTTTTAAACCTTACTTGCTACAACTGACCCAACTGACTCTGATAACACACAGCACTGTGCCCAGCAATGCATAAAGATTTATCAAGCCATTTCTACATCACTGCTTAACACTTTTATTGGATCTTTGATTATAAGGTTATTTTCATGCTATTGCTGTTTTCCCCACTTTTCACTGTAACAAAAATGCGTACATGCATTATGAATTCCATAGAGATCATGGAAGCTTTCATAATATAAGATTAAAGCTATGCATTGGCTTAGGCTGAAAATTTTGATTAAATCAGAAATCCAAGGCAAGTAAGTAATATTGGTTGTTGCATTTTTCTTTGAAAGAGAACGTGTCAAGATGTCCTTTTATAGCATGCACCATCCAACACTGCATAAGGCCTTTGAAAATTTTTACCCCCAGAAACATACATACATTTGCACACTGAAATCAGTTCAATAGAGAGTTTTATGTTCAGTACAAGATAAATCCAACATTAGTAGTGTCTTCATGAATAGGATCTTATCATTTAATTATGAGAAATAACTGAGAATGATGGCAATAGTCCATCATGCTTTTAAATAACTTATATTAAGTTGGACTCTCTAAGCCTTATTTAGTTTCCACTAACCAATGCCTGTCTTCTCTCCTCATTTGCCATATCTTCTTCTAATTCTTTAGCCATGAATATTCATTCTTTGTCCTTTCTTATCATCCATGGCCTCATTGAGTATTTTCCTTGGATTGGAAGATCAAAAGTTTCCATATATTTTCGAGTGTTAAAATGTCTATTTATACATTTCCTAATCCATCAAGCCTTCTTCATTTACTTTCCTTTTACTTATTTTTACACTCAGACAGACTTCCTGGCATTCACCTCCAGTGTGGTACATTTCTAGTTTCTTTGTACAAGGCCTGCTGTACAGGAGAAATTTCATGCCTGACACTGAAAATCTAGTCAAAACCTAGTTTCCATGACTAGGGAGATTGTGGGTCTGAGAGGAGAATCTACTGTTATTTTCCTAAATGGTCATGCTTTCAAACCAGATTCTAAATACTTTCATTCATAGATTTGTGTAACTTTTATCTTTAGTCAAAAGCTCCCCCCACCATCACCCCCATTGGCAATGTCAGTGCAGAGCCTCATAATTGATTGACATGTAAAGTATAATTAATTCTGTTTGCCCACCTTTGGATGACACAACTGTGTCAACGTCCCACACTTAAGGCTCAGAGAACTAAGCTGGGGCTGAATGAACATAAAAGGGATGGCTTAGCAGAGATGTGAAAAGCTGGCTTCTGTGAAGGATGTGACATTTGCTCTGAGGAGCTCAGTGGTTTTGCTTATCTGCTCATGACCTGGCAGTTTGAAATTCCAACGTGAATGGCAGAAAGTCTCACGGGTTTCCAAACCTAGAAGATGAACAATTCCCAGCTGTTCCCTGCCGGAGGATGGGTATTAAGTTGTTCATGGATCACCAAAGAGTTAGTTATGAAAGGCATTAAACACTTCCATCTTTTAGAAAGGCAGATGGATGGATGGTCAGATAAACAGAAAAATAAAGTTGGGAGAGTTTTGTTTGTTGAGTTGGATGATTCTCAGTGGGGTAGGAGTGAGAGAAGTAAATATTACAAAATCCTAATTTATAAATGTATAAAAAAATTTAAGTATGTGTATAAAATATTATTTTAAAACTTCCAAAAGTATGAAAACCAGGCATATTTAGAAATTCTTCATTAACCATATATACTGCATATCTTTTTAATTTGTATTTATTAAATGTAATTAGATTTAATAAGTAATTACTGTCTCATGTGATAGGACAAAATATAGCATCAATACAAAGCTCATGATTTTAATGGCAACTGATGGCCATCCAACCCTCTCCTAAAGTAAATACTGCATGCTGACAAGTAGTAATTCTGGTGTATTCTTACCAATGGTGCCACTAAACAAAAGCAAAAGGGCAAATTTGAACATTATAATTGAACCTCAATTTCTTTTGTGTATGCAACAAAGTTTTAACCTCATATTCCATATCCCCACACTTAGTCTGCCACACAAAGTACATCTCCAGATTTCCCCCTCCATGATGCTAACTGTTCTTCTGTTTTATTATAATTTATTAATTTTTGTACACAAAGCATTGCCATTAACTTTGGACAAAACAGCATTAGTACAGCAAACAGAATTTCTGAGATTCACTATAACCTAACATCCTTAAAAAATATTACTTTCCTTTTTTTAACTGTATACATAATACAAATGAATCTTAAATATAGTATATTGTGACTTCTGATTTAAATCACTATCAGTAAATATATTGATATTTTCTAAATTAAAATTTATATTTTATCATTATTTGAAATTTCAAGCAGCATTTCACATTAAATTTAATATCTTAGTCACCCTTTATTTGAAAATACTTTTATTCTCAGTTACATTTTGTAGATAAATAAATTAATTTTATATAAAAGAAAAAAGTTTACTTTTAGTTTATACAGTAAAATGTATTTATTTACTTACACATTTTACTGGTTATAATATTAGGTGTTCAACAACAAAATTTGAATATATATGTGAAAACAAAACATTCTACAAATGAGCTTTAAACTACGTTCAGAATATTGTTGAACTATTTTTTTCTTTCACTTTGCTAAGTCATAAAATGGAATATAATTGATGCTGAAACTTATAATTGGATGTTTCCCTTTTATTTATTGCATTAAGCATATTAATGGTGTCCTCATTAAGATAGTTGGCATTTATATGCAATATTTTATATTTGTATTAAACTTTCATTTTTGTGTTCCAATCTGGCTTGCAGTCACAACTTGTAGTTAGTTCACTATTCAACAGTCATATTTTATCAAAAAGGTTCATATTCATACTGATGTTTACATTCATGGCTCCACTTATGATTTTCAAATTATTAGGCTTCAATGTCTTTATTCTTGAATATAAATACACTTTTCTAAGTTACTTCTCATAAGTATTAAATCTGTGGTATTATTATATATATATATATATATATATATATATATATGTATAAACTTTCTGACATTTATTTCCCATATTTTAAAGAATAAGATATGTTGTTAAGAAAGACGTATAACTAGGCATAACATATAGCATGCGATATATTGAGCAAGTAGATAAACTTTTGAATTGCATTGATTTAAATATATAGAAAACAAATTATTTATATACAGATAATTTAAATTCATTATTAAAATTTCTAATGCTTGATATATTTAATATTATGTGTCCAAAAAGAAATTAAGTAAATAAATTAAAGTCCTTCTATACTTGAGTAATAAATGAATATACAGCACACCCAAACTAATGTGGTACAATAAAGGTAGTTTGAGCAGGCAAGTTCATTGCATTGTGTGTCTACATTAAAGAGAGAGATAGAGTGAGAGAGAGAGAGAGAGAGAGAGAGATACAGAGAGAGAGAGTCATGCCCCATACTGGTAATTTAACAGCACATATTAATTATCTAGAACGACAAGAAGAAATCAATGCCAAAAGTTGGAGATGGGAAGAAATTATACTCAAGGCTGAAATCAATGAATTAAGAATGATATATATATATATACATACATATATATATATATATATATATATATATATATATATATACAATGGAATACTACTCAGCAATTAAAAATAATGAATTCATGCAATTTGTAGGCAAATGGTTAGATCTGGAAAATATCATCCTAAGCGAGTTAACCCAATCACAAAAGAATAAACATGAAATGCAATCACTGATAAGTGGATATTAATGAGCCCAGAAGCCCTAAATACTCAAGGCCCAATTAGCAAGTCAAATGATTCCCAAGAAGAAGAAAGGAGAGGACACTGGGCCTGAAAAGATTGGATCCAGGTTTGTAGTAGAGAAATGGTGGTGGTGGTGGTGGGGGGGGGTGATTGGGGAATAGTTGGGGGGGGGGAGAGGAATTATGGGACGTATGGTGGGGGAGGGGGAACTGGGAAAGGGGAAAGCCTTTGGAATGTAAACAAAGAATATAGAATAAAAAAAAGAAAAAAAAAAAGAAACAAACAAATAGCCTGGCCAGTGGTGGTGCACCTTTAATACCAGCACTTGGGAGGCAGAGGCAGGCGGATTTGTGAGTTCAAGGCCAGCCTGGTCTACAGAGTGAGTCCCAGGACAGCAAGGACTACACAGAGAAACCCTGTCTCAAAAAACAAACAAACAAACAAACAAACAAACAAAATAACAAATGTAACATTTTCTTAGAAAAAAAAATCAATGAAATTGACAAACCCTTAAAATTTATTCAAAAGTAGAAAGTATATAACTTAACAATATCAGAAATAAAAGTTTAAAATAACAACAGAATCTGAGGAAATTTAGAGAGCTATATTGACATAATTAAAAAATTGTATTCCTGTAAATTTGAAAATAATAAATGTATACTTTTTCAATAATTACTATCTACCAATATTAAATAAATATCAGATGAGCAATTTAAATATTCTCTAATCAAAAGTGAAATAAAGGTATTCAAAGCATAGGGTCACATATTTTGTCTAGATTTTCAATGAAGTGTTAATTCCAATATTCCACACATTTTTCACAAAATAGAAACAAAGAACATTGGTGTATGCTTTTTATGAGGTCAAAATTTCCCTGATAGACAAACTACATAGACTCCCTGATATACTCAAGAAAGCAAAACAATTAGAGATCCAGTCTCATTTTCCTCATAGATTCTAACATTCTCAATAAAATTATTGCCAAATGAAGCCAAGAAAACATTAAAATGATCATCCTCTCTTACCAAGTAGGATTCAAACCAGAGATCCATTATTAAGGAAGACAAATACAGGAGACTTATAAAAGTTTTCGTGAACAATTGTGGGGGCTAAAGTAGATTCCTATGATCTCAGAAATTAATTCAAGAGAACTAAGAAGTACCTACACATGGTAACGTTTTAAAGGCAAGAAAGATGCAAGATTTAAGAAGTCATGGATAGCAGGTGAGGGAAGGTACTGTGTGGCGGGACACGACATCAGTTAAAGATAGAGAATGCATGTTGGTGTTGGCAACAATTAGGACTACTTTTAATTCTTCCAGAGTTTATAAGCCAGGGATAATCCAGCACTACATTGCTATTTAGTAAAAGAGACTACAAGAATATTGTAGAAGTTAGTATTGAATATTAAACTTAATTTGAAACAAATAGAAACCTTTTTAGCTTAATACTTGACAAAGTAATGAGCTGGCCATTCACTCATGTGCCTTGAACTTAATATATTTCGTTCTTCTTGTCAAAAAAGATAGAAATCCCATCTCACAGAACAAATTGCCACTCTGGCTCGCCCTATAATATAATTCCTATGTTTTGACACATACAAATTTAGTCTATCTTAATAGATTTCTTATTCATAAAAGGGACTGTTTTCTACCATTATTTCTATTGTACTACTGGAATCATTTTTAAAAGTAAGCAAAAGAAAATTACATTATGATAGTGCCTCATTCATTGTGTACACACAAATTTAGTTATATGTAAAATACAATTCATTTTTATATATTTTATAATAAATCTCATCACTGTATCTCCTTATATTTAAATTTGCATTAAGTTCATTAAAAGACATTTTATGATTGCTTGAAACTGTGTGATTTACAGTTAATACATTATCTAAAAGGGCAATGCTCCAATATAAAAACTCTATCATTGCTATGATATTCAGTGCTCGGTCCCATTACTCATCTCTCTAACTAATTTTACCCAAATTAAACCATATACATTGTTTATATACTAGCTCGTATGTGTGCTAGTTGCAAACTAATATTATTAGTTGACTAACCAATTAGTTGAAAACTAATATTATAATTGTTTTTCTAAGTTCCAATGTTCTACTTGCAGGCTTACAGAACAAAGAGAACATAATGCAGCAATAACTTATCTACATTTAAAACACTACTTCTTATTCTAGTATTTTAATTTTATCTAAGTTCAACAGTCCTTACTGACAGAAATAGCATGTAAGACCTAAAATTGAATACAAAAGCCACTGAATCACATAGTATTTTATTGTGTGGCTATCACTACTATAATTTATTTTTTCTTTGTGTGCAGGCCTTTGGTCCTCTTCTTCAAGTTAAGTACAATATATACATTTGTTGCAGTTATAGTATTGTAGAAATTTCTCAGATATATCAGTAATTATTGATATACTACAAAAGAGAGAAACAGAGATTTATATTTTGCTATATTCAATGCCACTTTATTTTATTCTGGAAATTAGTGTTTATTCTTCAGGAGCTTCATCGGGTTACTTTTCTTCTTATATCATGACCATATATATCTTTCTAATTTCTTACACATACATAAGATGAAGCTTAATATCAAATATTTCCTATCTTTGATTAAAGGAGAAGCTCTGGTTCTTATAAATGGAGAATATTTTTGTTACCACATCTGAGAGCTTATGAGGGGGTGATGAGCTATTAGGTTTTCTTCTTCTTCTTCTTCTTCTTCTTCTTCTTCTTCTTCTTCTTCTTCTTCTTCTTCTTCTTCTCCTTCTCCTTCTCCTTCTCCTCCTCCTCCTCCTCCTCCTCCTCCTCCTCCTCCTCCTACTACTACTACTACTACTACTACTACTGTATGTATGGGGATATCTGTGCATGCATGCATGTGTTTATGTGTTTCTTTATAAACTTAAAGAATAATCTCTGTACCATGATTATCTTTAGTGTTGTCAGAATACAATTTTGGTTCTAGACTGAGTCAAAATTTAGCCTTCCTAATAAGGGTATATAGGTTTCTTTCTTATTTTAGTCTATTTTGACCTTCTCATTTAGCTTTTTTTGTACTGTCTGTGGCTGCATCTTTCTATTGTAGATTTTCACCTTTTTTGTTTACCTTTCTCTTTTTCTCTTTGTGTATGTCTCTCTTGCTAGGAATCAAACCCATCAGCAAGTGCTGAGAAAAATCATTGTGGTCTTCTAGTCACCTTTACATTCCATAAATTCATGGTAAGTTTAAGACAATTATTCAAGTTAAAATTGATAAGGATTCACAGCAGAACTGTTTATATGTTGTTGCATTAATTATTGCCTGATTAAACATTCATTATCAGTTAGTAATGACATAAGTTCATTAAACATTTAAAACAATAATTCTTATGTCTTATGTTAACATGGTTTTGTCATGGAGCAAATCATCTACCTTATATCTTAATTGTTTTAAATTTTTATATAGATAAACAAGTCAATATTTTGTTTTTTGTCCTTGAACTTATAATAAATTTGTCCATTCCTAGTTTATGATCATTAGTTACCAAGTAGTAGTCCTACAGCTAACCTAGAAGGAACTTTTTCTGTGATTGTAAATCTGTTTCAAGCCCGCTTTCTTATCCTAGTGCAATTAGCCAATGACAGATGAATGTTTACAGAGTCCTATTTTCAGCTTTTAGAAGAGCTGGGAATTATTTATATAAATTTGGAAATTCTATAATATTATCAGGAATTATGAAATCATCAATTTATCTACACGGCATTACTACATGATAGTACATCTTCTTCTATCTGTAGAAAATATGTGCAATGAAATGGGCCATTGCCCAAGATTCATTAGATTCTGTAATAGCAATAGAAAAAGGCACACCAGTAGCAAGAATACATTCTGGGATAAAAATCTCTGAAAACTATACAGGATTAGGCTCCTTTCACTGAAGGCAGACAAGGTAGTTCTCTTCTATGAATGTGCCAGGGGTCAGAGAAGAGCCCATGTAAACCTTTTGGTTGTTGGCTTAGTTGGTACCCAAGGGAAGAGGGATGACCAGAGGGGTGGGTATAGGGTGTGAGGGAGGAGCACTCTCTCAGAGGCAAAGGGGAGGGGAGATTGGATGAAGAACACTTGGTGGGGGGTTCTGGGAGGAGGCAACACTTGAAATGTAAGCAAAATAATTTTAAAATGTCTCTGAAGGCCTGTAATTCTGAGCTTACTCATTGCAGCCATGTAAAGTTGAGGGTCATCACCAGAAAACTTACTTTCTTGTTTTAACTCCTTCCTAAATGGCTCCTGACACTCTCTGTCTCTCTCTGTCTTTCTGTTTGTCTAATTCTCAGTCTCTTTGTCTCTCTGTTTCTCTCACTCATATGTGTGTGTGTGTGTGTGTGTGTGTGTGTGTGTGTGTTTTCTGTGAATACACATGCCTCCCTGCCTGATTGTAGGCAGAAATTCATCTTAGCCATTCTTCAATTTTCCATGTTTGAGGCACAATATTGTAAATATAACTTTTATTTGGCTGAAATCATTGTTGCCGTGCAGGCTAACTATTGAATATGCCCTCCATTTTTAGTTCTTTCTGAACTCTGGCTGCTTCACCTTAGTTCTTCTACCTCAAACACCTCTCCAAGCTGATTGATTCAATCTAGCTGCTCTCAGCTTCTCACTGGATTGCTCTGCATGGCTTCAAACTAGTGCTGGCAATTTGTTCTCATCTTCTGGCTCCATCTTGTTCTCTGGCTTCAGTTGCCTTTGCTGACCTGCACAGAACTGTAGGAACTCCTGAAAGAACTCAGCTGCCCTGCACTGCACTCACTGCCCTGGTTCCCATCTGACACCCGTTCAGCCTTCATTACTTATAAATAGTTTCTCTTTTCTGTACAGTTCTAAGGAGAGTCAGGTACCCTATAGCTGACTCTGCCAAATTTTTCTTAGATAGAGCATTTTGTCTGCCCCTTAAGTGGCCCCTGGTTCTGAAAAGGCTCAGTGAAGCAGTGTAGGGGCATACCAGAACAGGGAAGTGGAAAGAGGTGGATGGGGCAACAGGGGGAGTGAAGAGGGCTCATGGGACTCTCGGGGATGGGGGGAGCCAGGAAAGGGGAAATCATTTGAAATGTAAATAAAGAATATATCGAATAAAAAAAAAGTAGATGCCACATTAAAGCATGGCTATTGCTTTTATTAAACTATTTTTTTTCTAAAATGGGTTTATTAATTGTAAATGCATTTTTATAGTGGCGGTTTTTCATTATCTATGGGTTGATCCCAAATGAGTGAGATCTAGACTATATGATTTATTTGATTATCTTTATAGTTCAATAACTGAGCATGTCATGATCTATTCTATTCCTCTGAGCTAATCTGGCTAACTCCCAATGAAAAACACCTGAGATAGTTGCATTTTAGCATTGGTCTGACTCTTTGGGCTTCAGATGCTCTTCATAATGTCTCTCTCAACTCTTCTTTCTCCTTTATTTCTCCTTCTAGTTGGCATAAGCCCAGCCCTATTCATTCTTCTGCACAGTCATTGGCTGATCAGCTTTTATTGACAAATCAGAGAATAAACAGGGAGTAATTAGACAAGAGGTTCTTAGAATAAGCATTACAAGGCTATGTCCTGATTGCAAATAATATGGAGACAGATAAATCTGCATTTGAATATTACAAGGATAATCTTTACATAGTGTACAAATCATTATGCCTTCAACTAAGGGTCTGTCTATATTCCAGCCAGATCACACAGACTTTGGATGTGACCCCTTACCAAAGCTGCCATATTGCTTAATTAAAGTTAATCTATACTTCACCTTATAGCTATTTTTAATTATGAACTTTAATTTTGATATTTCAATTTAGTTATGTCATTTCACTATTCTCTTCCCCCTTCAAACACTTCTAACTATTCCTCATTGCTCTCTTTCAAAGTCTTCTCATTTTCCATTTTGTGCATGTTATTACATTCATGTATATATGTATATAATATACATATGTATATGCATGTACAAATATATTTACACATATTTGTAAATGTATATAACATACAAACACATATATGCATGTGTACATATGCATATACATGTGCATACATATGACATATATACATATGTACATATATATATGTATAAACATTTCTAAATACAAAATATAACCTCTCAGTTTTTCTTTTGTTATTCATGTATTCATGTAACATCTTTTCAGTGTTGACTATTTGGAATTGCATACCTAAGTTACATACTCTTCCCAGTGTTGTGAGGTGGCGTAAAAACACCAATAAGTTTTTACAAACCCTGCTTCTGTTTCTATCTGACTACTGAAGCACTGGGACTAGAAACACATGCTAATTCCTCTTCTCAGGACTGGGACCCTATCTGAATTTGATCTGTCTAATCCCTATACATGCTGTCTAATTCTTCATAAGTTCTTACATATGTGTTCACACTGTTGTGTCTGGAGATAGTATTTCCTTGGTTTCATTCATCCACCATGTCTTTGAAATCTTTCCAAATTCTATTCCATGTATGTCCTTGAGCCATCAGGGAATCCATTTTTTGAAGACTTTCCAATTAGGAGTGAATCTGTCAAAGCCTCCCACTCTGCCTATTATCCACTTGTCGGTCTCTTAATTCCCATCTATTACAAAGTATTTCTCTAAAGATGCCAGAGTGAACGCATGTATAACACAATTATCTATTGGTATATTAGAACGTAATTAGTGGTTATCTTTCTGTTATATCCCTTTAGTAGAACAATTACATTTTGTTTTTGCCTAGGTCCATGGTCTATACATTTTGTGGTTCCTGGTCACATTGTCAGTATCAAGCATGGGTTCGAGCCAATAGAATGGGTCTTAATTCCTATTAGGGAATTATTGGCTACTTCCAAAAATATTGGGTGTAATTTGGATGTGTGGGGTTTAGGATTTTTCTAGGAAGAGCTGGAAGTTGGAACTATATGAACAAAACATATTAAATAAAAAATATTTCTTTCAATTAAAAGAAATAAGAAACAAGCAACAGCATCCAGATTTGTATAGTTTCTTGGGCGCCAAACTAAGTAAATACATTTGTAATCTGTGTCATTTCTTGATCCTGTTTTAAAAATTTTATGCCTAGAACATTTCATTACTTTTTGTCTGGAACAAAACTCATTTTTGTCTCTTTAGCTGTTATTATACTGGTTTTTACTAAGTCACTCATTCCAAGCTCTTCTCTTTTGTGACCAGAGATGACTCAACACATGGCAGAATTGCAGAATGCGAATTCATCATTAACACTGAGTATTACGTTTCACTTTTAAGGAAGTATTAACTGTATCATCGACTGAAAAAAAATAAAAATTAGTTAAAGCATATTTTTGCTGACTTTGTTAATGTTTTTAAAATGCTTAAAATTTATTATAAAACATTTAATATAAAATAGATGGTAGTGATGTCCATTCAATGTATATTTAGTACTTTAATTTATGCAAAATTGAAAAATTCAAGTGTTTTATTTATATAATTAGAAAATATGTTTACATTGTAAGAAGGTCTGTCTCTTTATTTTCAATTGTTAATTATGTATGGACAGAGAAGTAAATGTTGACAGGATTTTGGTATCACCATTTCTATTTCTTATCACCAGATTTTTCTATTTTTAAATATTTATCATTCCCATTTACCTAAAGGCAAGCTAGAATATCATCAGTGGCTATCTCACTACTCATTGGTTGTAGTAGGTATCAGACTGCCCAAAGTTTAGCAGCAAGCAAGGACCAGAATTTCTGAGAAGACAGCAGAAGCATAAGATTTAGGTGTGGACATGGAGAAAACAGATGAACCAGAGCAGAACAGAAAACGATACAGAGCAAGCCACGTGGAGGTCATGGGCAAGACAGTTGAATTAAGTTAAATGAGTGACCTGGGAGACTGGCCCAGCGAAAGCCCAAAGATTAAAATATAATTGAAGCCTCCTTGTCATTATTTATACTGCTGATGGGTCTGTACAGCTATGAACATCTGTTCTGACAATGAAAGCATTCATTTTAATCATTTTGTTAAAACATCATAAAATTTCTTATGAGCTATACTAAGAATATAAGTTTTTTGACAATATAAAACACAAAACTATAAAATATGTTATGGTACTTTATTTGTCTTGATAGGACATTTTATTATAATGAGTTCATAAGTAATGAAGAGACCCACATTGTGCAAAGTGCTCCCCTTTGGGCACAGGCCACACTCAAACACCAATTTCCAAACAAACCAAACACAAAGAGATCCTTTATTAAGACATGCAGAGACAGAAGATGGCTGAATCTGAGTCAGGCAGAAAGAGCAGCCAATAGTTTTGTGAGTGTTAATTTGAAGAGAGAACATGGGGAGGTCTGTGATAGAATTAGCTAGCATGTGTTGGTAAGTTTTGATTGGGTGTTAGATTTAGGTTCTTAGGCATTAGGTTAATGAGGTTAATCAAACTAATGGGTTTTGATTGTTAGACATGGATGTTTTGATAATTGATCTCTGGTCATTAGTGTCAGTGGCCAAGTTACACATCGGCAGCTATCTTTAGGAATGTTATCTAACTCTTTAAATGTGTGAACAAGGATAAAAAACCCTGTGGGCTCCATGTTTGTCATCCTCAGGCCTGCTAAAGCCCTTCATATAAAAAAAGAGATACCATGTTCAAGTTTTTAGAAATACTGCTTACATGAAGAAGATTAATCTAGTTTTTATTATTAGTGACTCTCAACAAAACCAAGTTTTTTTTTTTCTGGAAATAATGATGGTGGCATAATAATATAATTCTTGTGAACTTTTGTCCTGGGGTGTAGTGAAACATTTCAAGTAATTGTCATTTTATTAGATAAAACATAAGTGATTTTTGAAGAAAATATAAATACCTAGTGATAGTAAGACATCAAAAAAGGCATAATTACAAAGGACATGCAGTGATCCAAATTATATAGAAGCATTTACATGTGAAAGTATTTCAAGTATCAATATAAATTCTTTTTTTTTTTTGCTCAATAAGAAACAAATAAGACAACTCTTTATAATGCAATGTTTAAAGAGCTTAATTAGAATCGCAGAGAGTCATCATGTCAGTTCTGTAAAAATTGGGTAGTGAACTCATCGCATTTTCATAATTTACTCAAATTGAAATGCTTAGACATGCTTTTATCACTTAGCAGTATTCTATGAATAAGTCAGTAGGTTAAAATTAGCATATTTCTTCAATGAAGTCTAATTTAGTTATTATTTTACATAATTTACTTAGCATAAGCCACTTTCTGAAATACTTACTTTGGTAAAATTTAATGTTTTAATGATAATACTGTACCTTGCACACATGACAATTTGGCAAATTTTAATGCTTTTATTTTTGTTTTTACTAATTTATGAAGATACATTTGTGACGGAATTTTCCAAAACTATGAAATAATTTAAGATTTTGTTTGAAGTATTCTTTTCCTCAGATTGTATATATTCCCAACTCTAAAATAATCATATAAGTAGAAACTGTGACCTGTTTTTTTTTATTTAAAATATCTTTGTTCTTAAATATACTTGACCAGGATTTTCCCTCTTCCAACTTGTCCCTATAACAGTAACCTCCCAATTTCATCCCCCCTCCCTGTGTGTGTGTGTGTGTGTGTGTGTGTGTGTATAAGAAGAGAGAGAGAGAGAGAGAGAGAGAGAGAGAGAGAGAGAGAGAGAGAGAGAGCACACTTGAGAAAACTAATCTGATCTTTGGCAATATATACCATTGGGAAGTGCCTTCTTGAGTTGGAATGGGATCCTGTGTCCACTTACCCTTCATACTAGGACATTGTCTAGCTTGGATCTGTTTATGACATGACCATGCTGTCACAGTTTCTATGAATTTGTATGTGCACAAGTATTTTAGTATCTGCAAGACGTTATTCCTTTGGGGTCATATATTACCTCTGACAATTAAAATATTCAGTAGAGCCAGGAGGGAGGGGCATCATGAAGATATCCCATTGAGGACTAGGTATTTCAAGGTTTCATTCTCTGGACAATGTCCAGTCTGTATTAAATTTCATATTGTAAGAAGAAAGTTCTTTAATGAGCTGTTTTTAAATTGACTCAATTTGTTCAGTTCTAGCACGCATTTATATCATTGCCTAGACTAATAAAGTAAGTCGAAATGAGTAGTCCCATGAAATTAGTGTAATGTCATCAGAGGGTACATAATTGAAGCATCCCTTTACTGCATTTCTGCAGCTACAATAGCCGAGGAGACATGCCCTTAATGAAAATGGATTTTACCTATCCAAGCAGCTATCAATAAGCAGTAGCTTGTTGTCTGGTATTGTTTTAATTTTTTGTTATATATATATTGCAGTAGAGTTGCAGTCTGAAAAAAAATTGGATGCCTATCAATATTAAATAAATGAAAAACTATTTTACATAGTAGTTATATCATTGTATATTGTCACCACCAATCAACATCACTTCCAGGATTTAAACATGTTTCAAACACAGTTGATAGAGGTTAAAAAAAACTCATTACTGATTGATGAACACGTGAGAGAAAAAAATAATCAAGACAAATTTCAAAAAAAATTAAACTTAATGAAAAAATTTAAAAAGTATATTAAAACCTAAGAAACACATTCAAAACCATTGTGTAATAAAAATATGGAGCTATAGGTATTTACATTAAGAACAAGAAGGAGCATAAATTGCACTTAATGAAGCAACACAAAAATTGGGAAAACAAGAGCTAGACAATCCAAAATGAAGTGGTGGGCAGAAATAAGAAACGATTAGGGCAGAAACTAATGCAATAGATACTAAGTAAATTATTATGACTATTTCATCATATGCATCATATGCTGACATGCTTTTATCACAGACCTAAAATCAATTGAGTCTTCTACAGACTGAAGCCATGAGAAAAAAGAATTATGGGAACAAAGTTGTGATTTTTCTTAAACTTAGACAAATTTCTCTTACCCATCTACTACAGTACTCATATTCAGTAAAACATTACATGATGGTCAAATCCAAAACAAAAACTCTAATAACAGCTAGAGTTAAGTAGAAGAATTCACAATGAGAGAAAACACTCTTATCTTCATTTATTATTGGAAGCAATATAAAATGATGGAATGTCTGTTAAAAAGTATTGTGCATTTTCTTCAAGTGTTTAAACATGTTATGCTGTATGACTCTGCAGTTCTACTTCCACGTGTACAACAAAATGTTAAAAGTAGATACTATCTCATGAACCATTTGGAGTTGATAGCTGTTTGGATAGAGAGAGTCTACCTTTTTAAGGGTGTGACTTCTGGTAAGTTCAACACTCTAGGTAATTAACCACAAACTGAAGGACACATATATATATATAACACAATATTGACTAAATAGGTTAAAATAAATTGAAGACAGAAAGTTGAGTAGTATATGGAAAAGCAGATGATAGATGTGTGAAGGCAAAGGAGAGGAGAATGATTAAAGTAAAAATAAAATGTATGGAATTCTCACAACTTCAAATATTTTATTTAAAAATAAAATAAGTAAAACATGTGCTAAACTAAGTCTATGTATCTGTGAGTTAATCTCAAAGCTATTCACAATAGCCGAGGGTATGAACAGTCTAAATTTGCATAAATTATTAAATCAATGATTAGGTAATAATATATGCAAATGATGGAATAATTCCTAACCTTTAATAGTGCTCAAGTATTGATATTCACTACATTATATATTGTTCTCCAAAGCATAGTCTATGAGAACAATTGAAAAAAAATATGGTTTTCATTTTTATAATTCAATTTATTTTTCACATCCAGTCTAAATTAGTTAATTAAGAAATAAGTCTACTTGTAATTGCTGAAGAGTTTGTTGCTAGCTGCTTAATGGTTATGGGCATTCTTTTTGGGTAATAGACATATTTCATTCTTGAGTAAGCCTGCTGGTAAAAAAATTTTGCTAACAAACTAAATTCAACTGAATTATGCATTTTGAAGAGTGAATTTCATAATCATTTTATGTCACCTAATTAGGTGAATTTTTAAATTATAATTCCCATTCATGTGAAATTTACATGTGAATGAGTATCTATTAGCTAGAAAACTTTGAATATTTGTAATATCTATTAAAGCCTTAAATTAGGTATTAATTATATTTGTAGATCCATTCTATTCATTATTTTCAATGAGATTATTATTTACTTAAAATTATATAATATAGTCATGTACTGCATTATGACATAATTGCTAAATCTAGATCTTGTATACTTGTGATTACATAAAGCCATGTGACTTTAGTGGAGCTCAAATTTATTGGTAACTGATATCACAGTTATCATTACTAATCATACTACATATCACTCATATGCTGATGTTTCCAAACCTAATATACTGAAACAAATTTACATACAAATAAGGTGCAGTCAAGTATTCTATCAGATCCTTCAAATATTTTCTGTGTTGATTATGTAAATGAACTGTGATGACTAACTGCTTTCTTAAATAACCAAATTGCCTAAAAACACTTTTTTCAAAAAAAAAAAAAAACCTTCATCATTAAGGGGTAAAGGTCTACCATCTACATTATACATGACCATTAATATAATGGTCATAGTAAAACAATCTTTACTATGCTGAACTACGTACGATAATACACATGGATTAACTTAACTATCTTTATGTTAAGCTAGAAATAACCAATAAAAAACACTACTCACAATTCACTGCCCTTTTTGCTTTTATAATAATACATCATTTTATAACTATGTACCTGCTTTATTCTTGTCTATTAAACTAAAATGAAAAACATAAACACAAATATGTAAAGGAAGAAAGCATCATTTGATAGCAAAATTGTTGTGTGTCTGTAACATACATAAATTCATTTATTTTTGAAACAATTTGTGTGTGTTTTAGTTTATTTTTATAGTGTATATAAATTAGGAAGTGTGGTTTTAAGTCAAATGACATTGTAAATTTCTCATACATAACATAAAAAACATAAATTCCAATTTTAAACCAATAGGAAATTAAAATTATTAAATAGGAAATTATATTGTAGAAATGTAAAATCCACCAACTATATTATAGTGAAGTAGTATTCAAATATGTTTATTCATTCATAGATAATACAAAGAGTTATAGGAGGCATTTAAAGCCATGCTCAAAAAGTATTGCATAACAGAGTAAAATGTGACTTTCAAATTTGTGAGTTGCTCTGTGTACAACAATATAGAGATGAAGAAGTGGTGTATGAGTGTATTGTACATCAAATGATAAGTGTTTCATGTTTTATCTTCTTCATGCTATACAAGACAGACTAGTGATCATACAAGGAGACCCTGAACTGTCAAGTGAAATTCAGTGTATGAAGTACCTTCTTCTATTTTTTAAACTTTCAAAAACAGGCACAAATCTTTCAGTAAGTAGCACTTACTTATCAAATTCAGAAAGAGAGAGTCTTCAAGGAAACCAATTCACACAGAATTTATAAAAGTTATCTAAAGTGTGCCGAACTTTAAACCCTGACAATAAATTACAGTTACATATTGTTGGGCCATAAATAAAGTGATATCAGGTGGAAATCATACCACACATAATCATTTACTTTCCTTGCAGCACTGATGTTTAACGTCAGGAAGACAAGCCAAGGTTATTAACTTCCATCAAGGATAATCACTAATCAATCAAGTAGAAATGAATGGTAATCGATGAATGTTGATGTTCAACACATTCATCAGCTGTAGGGGAGCATGTTTCATATCTAATGCCATTTTCTCAACAAAGGAAGATTTGCAGTGCCCAGCCAAACGTTCAATTCGAGAACACAAAAATTCTATTCTGTTCTATTAGAACAATTGCAAGGACTTGTAAAAAAATCCATATTTATGATGAATATACTTATTTTGTAAAAGAAAAACTGATTCTAAGTAAGTAGGAGTAAGAACAAGGACAATAATGGAGGGCATAAAGGAAGGGCAAAAGTTAAGAGCTATTTGAGGAATGGAGGGTGGGTGGCAGATTGGAGGGTATTAGGGTTGAGAAGAATCCCTTCTCAGAAGAAAAGGGGGAGGGATTGGGGAGTGAAGAGCTCTAGGAGTGGAGACAGGAGTGGAGCAACATTTGAAATGTAAATAAATAGAATATCCAAGAAATGAAACAAAAACAAAAGAAGAAGAGACCAGCTTCCCTGAAGTAAAACCTTCTGGGATGTATTACCTGAGATCACCAATGTAGCTACATTTCTGTGGCAGCCAGGGTGTGCCTTGTATTGGCAGCCAGGCTCCGGTAATATGTAAGAATCACCCAGGAGGTACTTGTTTTGAAGGCCTGAAGGTGTTATGGAGAGCAGCTGAGGCTTGGCACTGTGAAAGAACAGGAATGGCCATTGGTGAAGGTGCAGCTCAATGCCAGATGAAGTCCCAGCCCTGAAGGGGACAGAGAAGCCGAGGCGTGGCACCGTGAAGAGAGACTATGAGGGGCTATTGGTGAAAGTGCATCCCAGTTTCAGCAGAGGACCCCAACAGTATTGGCAATGTCAGTACTGCTGAAAGCCAAGAAAAGAAACAGCAGTGGAGTGGAGCCAGCCAGAGCCTCGAAGGCAAGCTTTGTGTGCTACAAATGGTAGAGCCGGAGAGGTGATCCAATTCCTTTGGAGGAGTCCTGAAAATCAGAGTGGATCCCATACATTAAACATTTGGAATTTGGTTTTGCTTTTATTTGGTTGTTACTGTTCTTTTTTTCCCCTCCTGAAGTAAGAAAGTATTTGGTTTATTTTTACTTTTACTGGAGCCCACAGTTGAAACACATTGAATTTTAAGACTTCAGATTTTAAACAAAATCGGCTACTCTAAAAGGACTGAAATGTTAATGTGTGTGAATTTACAAAGTCTGTGAGACTCTTAGCGTTATTTATGTTTTAAGTCTGACATCATGGGAATGAATAAGGAAGGAGTGGTTGTGAGTTAATGGTGATGTGTCAGGTTGACAAGGGGTCAGCTTAAAGGGCTGTTTTTGTGTCAATGTGAGTCACCACAGAGAAAGGAGCCTCCGTTGAGGAAATGCCTCCATGAGACCCAGCTGTAAGGCATTTCCTCAATTAGTGATCAGTGGGGGAAGGCCTAGCCCATTGTCCATGGCACCATCCCTGGACTTGTACTCCTGGATCTATTAAAAAATAAAAAATAAACAAAGCCTGAGCAAGTCATAAGGACCAAGCTAGTGAAGACCATCCCACCATGGCCCCTGTGACAGCTCCTGTCTCCGGATTCCTGCATTACCAACCAACCACAAACTGAACTGCATTTTGGGAGCATTTTTGTCTCATAATACTTTATTGAGGAATTATATGATAATTCACATCTTTTGCTCATAGGTTTTCCAATCCACGTTTGTGTGTTTTGTTTGTCTGCTTGCAAGGATGTGTTTTCTCAGAGTATTATGTGTTGCCTTTGTCTTTCCTTCGTTTCCCTCTCTCTGTTCCATTTTATTCTAATTTGTGTTTTTTTTTATTTTAACTTAGTCTTTCTGGTATTATTATTAATAATTTCTATAAGACAACTGTAATCTAATGAGTAAAAATGAGAGGGTTGTATGTTGGTTGGCTAGGAAATTGAAAAAACTTGGGACAGAGTAATCTACTATGAGAATATACTTTATGAAAAAATTATTTTTGTGACAATTTTTTTTTGGTTTTTCGACAGGGTTTCTCTGTGTAGCCCTAGCTGTCCTGGAACTCATTCTGTAGACCAGGCTGGCCTTGAACTCATAAATGTGCCTGCCTCTGCTTCCCTAGTGCTAGAATTAAAGCCATGTGCCACCACCACCGGGCTAAAAAGAAAACAACTTAGTAAATGTCAATCTGTATATACAGGTTTTTTTTTAAATATTTTCAAATCTAAATATTATCAAATAGATTACTTAAAACACTTAGGAATTCTGAGATGACTTGTTCTAAATAATCATTCTTTTCTACAATATTATTATTTTTTATTTTTTATTTGTTTTTTTTTGTTTTATGTTTGTTTGTTTGTTTTGTTTTGTTTTGTTTTCAAGACAGAGTTTCTCCATTTAGCCCTGGCTGTCCTGGAACTCACTCTGTAGACCAGGCAGGCCTCAAACTCAGAAATCCACCTGCCTCTGCCTCCTAAGTGCTGGGATTAAAGGCGTGAGCCACCACCGCCCACCTCTACAATATTATTGATGAGGATGAGAGTTGTTTCATTGACATAACCATTGGATAGGGGCTCAATCATCACAGAGTGTACTGGGCCTTGTATGAGTGTAATACAAGTATTAGTGTAATAGAAGTAACTGACTGAACTCGAGTTCACATGACTCATTTTTCACTCTTTTCCTCTCCTGATTCTCATTTCTTCTGATTCTGATTCTTCCCGTTCCCTAATAAGAGACACTTGAAAGTATAAGAAAAGTGTAAGTTTGGTTGAGGATCTCTGGGCCAAAGGACAACAACAGTTTTCTTATATATTCTTAATAGAAATTTAAAAATATTCAGTGCCTGTTCCCAGCCTTTTAAGAAATAGTAATGTCATTTCCATCTTCTTTTTATGTGTGCAATATTCAAATGATAGATTAGACTTAATTTATTTGAAATTGCTATCATCTATAGATTTAATACTGCTTTCTACAGAAGTAATGAATAAAGAAAGCCTTGTTTGAACATTTATTTGGCTATTTTTGTTCATTTTTGAGAAAGTTTACACTTAATAACACATGCATAAACCAACACTCAGTAAGGGCTGTGCTTATTTTGTGGCTGACCTCCAATCATGACTGACAAGTCAATGAGTAGACTCATAACCTTTGGGTTGCTCTGATATTTTAATGTATTTGCTGGGTTCTGGGCCACATCCTGGAAAGCCACCATGACTCCTGGATTGTGTATGCTGCTAGAACCTCTGGATCAGTGAGGATTTCATTGGCCAGGCATCCCTGCCATTCTAGACACCTGTCCTCCCATTTTGAGCATTCCCAGGAATACCAACTTGAAAAGAGCCATATTGATCTCTGGGCTGTCTTTTGTCTTCCTCTTCCTCTGGACAGTCTCATGCTGTCGCAAGCTTTCTTTACCATTTCTATTCTATCTGTTTTCTCTTCCTCACTCTTGCACTCATACTTTTTCCAGTGTTTTGAGATTTTTTTAAACTTCTTTCAGCATTGCATCATTATCATAATACAGTTTACAGGCAAGGGCAAAATCTTGAGCTACTTCTTCACAGTGACCCTGAATTCTGTGCTCTCCCTCCACATTTGAATGGCTGAGCTGAATCATGGTTTCTTTTAATGGCCCTGTTACAGCCTCCAATGGAAGCGCTTGGCTCCTATAACTTCATAAAGACAATGGCTCTCTTAGCATACGTAATAGCAATGCTAGAATTTAGTTAGATAGTGTTGGTGAAGAAGTGAATGGCTTATGCAGCTCCCCATAATTTACAGTTTCAATGGAAGCTCCTTTCTTTTCATTTGCTTTATCCATCATGTCTTGTTAGTTCCTCATTTTTATCTCCCATTTCTTGAGGATCATCAATGTCTGGCTCAAATACACCTTCACTGTCAATTTACAGATTACATTCCTCACTTGATGTTTTACCTGTCTTTTTGTTTTCACTCTCTAATTAACTCTTTTTTTTCTTGATATTTTCATCTGAATTAGCTTTATAAGTAGCAGGTGATACTTTACCCCCAATGCTTTCCACCTACGATCTCCAGATGCAGGATCCTCAGATCATACATACTAACACATCTTCACAAAGTCTGGAACTCATATCTGAATCCGTGTTCTGAAGGTGGGAAGCTAGAGGTGGTGGTCGGCACCATAGGCTGGATGCCATGTCCAAGAGTGGCTCAATGTGACTGAGCAGAAGCTGAATTAAAATTCTTAAAAGAAGTGAAAAAGCTATAATGTACACTGATTGCCACTCATTGGTAAAATACTCAATGAAGTATGCAACAGTGATATAAACATAAAAAATATTGATCTAGAATTTTATATTGATAAAATCAGCTGGGCAGCTATAATCCCAGCACTTGGGAGGCAAAGGCAGGCAGATTTCTGAGTTCAAGGCCAGCCTGGTCTACAGAGTGAGTTCTAGGATAGCTAAGGCTACAAAGAGAAACTCTGTCTCAAAAAAATTCAAAAAAAAAAAAAAACCCAAAAAGGATAAAATCATTTGGGTGCTCCATGAGTCACATGAATCATTAGTATTAATTCCTTAATAACTTTAGATGATCTAATCAGAGGAGTAAGAAGATAAAAAATGATGAGTACTTATATAAGTAAAATATATCCTGTTAATGGCTAATGAATGTATCATTTTCTGTAATTTTAAATATTGAACAAAAAGAAATTAAATGGATATGTTATATGTATGTAAAACTTTACTTAAAACAGAATATATATAGTATTGATATACTGTTTATTCAATTCTGTGTCACTCATCTTTCTTACAGAGATGTTAAGTTTCATTAACATCTGTCTTCAAGCTTAATCTATGCATGCATTAGGTAATGTCAATATTCTTCAAAGTTCTGTCAGATGATACAGACAATGATAATGATTATAATGTTCCTTTGACAAGGAAATGTCAAACCTTAATGTGTCACTTAGAATTTAATATTGAATTGGTTCATCATAGAGGGAACCGTTTTGAGTCCCTTTTTAAAAGATGACCTCAAAAATGTCTTCAAGTTTCTATATTCTGATATAAATGACACTTCTTTCTGAAACATGAACTTTTAGTAGGTCACACGTGCATAGTCTTACAATCTCAGGACTATAGACACCACAGCCAAAGAGGCTACTGACATCCCAGGAGAGAACAATTATAATAAGGACAAAAATATCTCTCAAGAAAGGCCTCCAGAGTTTCATATATCATAAAACTGACTTTTATCTTAAAACTATTCCTAAAGGCCCACTATGTTCAAAGAAACATTTATACAGAAATCTTTTATTTTAAAGCCAATTCTAAAAATAACACTATGTGTCAGGAGAAAATGGTAAGAAAAAAAAAAAAGTATGTTTTGTTTCACCAGAGGTCACCTTAGGGGAAATGTCATAAAGTTGTCAGGGAAACCATCCACTGAAAAGCATGAATATAAATTCAGAATAATGATCATAGAATTGTAGCACTGGAGTTTAGGAGTGCAGTATTATGATTAAGAAGAATAAAAGACCATTAAAGACAGGGAGGAGTAACTGTGAGAGCTTAAGTTGTTGAGGTCACCAGGAGAGCAGGAAGTCACATAAGCAGGGCTCATGGCTGCTCACAGAACCTGTGTGGGTCTGTACGTGGCCCTCTGCATAAATTTTATGGAGGTTGCCTTGCTGTGTGGAGTGCATTCCTGACAGTGGAAATGGGAGTCTTTCTGACCCTTCTGCCTGCTCTTGGAACTGCTTTCCTCCTACTAGCTTGCCTTGCCCAGACTTGATATGAAGGTTTGTGCTGGGTTGTAATTTATCTTGTGCATTATGTGGTTAATGTAACTAGCAGGCTTGCCCTTTTCAGGGAGAGATAAGGGTGGGGCTAGACTTGGGGGTTGTGGAGGTTGGGGGAAAGTGGGATGACTGAAGGAAAGGGAAGCTGAAGTTGGTTCTATTGTATGAAAAAACATTATATTTTTTTTAAAGAATTAAAAAAATGTGTAACATATCTTGTAGATAACAGAGATCATAGAACTCCAAGAGGTGCTCACTTGATTAAAAGTCAAACAAAATGTTGAACATTCCTAAATTTTAGGATTCTCTATGAACCATTTTAAAAATGATCACTTTTGTCAATATTTTGTAAATTTAACAGAGCCCACCTAAACTCAGCTTGTATGAGTATAATTTAGAAAAATATTTAAACTTATTTTAGTATACTTCTTAAGTTCACTCAAGTTTTTGTTTTGTTTTTATTTTGCATGATTACTTAGAAATAATAATTTGAAGATTGGTTTATAAAGTTTAAAATGTATTACAAAATCTAAAACCTGGAATTTAGCATAGTGTGATTCATCTGCAGATCATCTAAATACATGAATTCCTCTATGGTATGTTTCATTTTCAATATAGCTATATGAAAAATTCTTATAAAAATCTGCATGAAATTTTTTAATATGAAGTGCCCTAAATTTAGCTTTTGAGATGATTGATACATTGAATAATAATAAATCAATTCAAATCAATGTATATACAATCTTAAATTTCTTTCTCTGCACTGGAATCTCTTAGTAATTATTTGATCACCAAATCACTACCTTGGTAATGAGACTACAATTGTCTTAGATATTGTAGTCTTAAAAAAGTATAAGAAAACTTACAGCCCAGATAGATTAAAGTTGCAACCAGCAGAAAATAGAATATTGACTCTGGCTTTGCAAGCTATTAAACATAAAATCTGTATGGTAATAGCCAGGCATATATTACCAATTATTATGAAGTGATCTGCAAGATACAAAAAGACATTGATTAATTTTGCACAAACAAACTTTTGGTTGGATCTGCACATAACATTAATAAGGATTACATGACCAGGGCTGGGGAGATGGATCATTGTTAGGTGTCTGAAGACAGCTACAGTGTACTCATATACATAAAAGAAATACTTTGTTTTTAAACAATATACTTTAATTTACATGTTCAACTTAAATTGCAAACACTGACATAAATCCAAATACCCATAAACTACTTTTTAAAATAATTTTATAAAGAATCCATAATTTACATTGCATAAAACATATGATCTTCAAAAATAATGCCAATAAAGCTGCATGTAGAAGAATCCAAATAGATACATAATCATCACCATGCTCAAAACTCAAGTCCAAAATAATCAAAGACTTCAAAATAACACCAGATACCCTGAGTTGCATTTAAATCAATAAGTAATAAATGGTGCCGCATGAAACTAAAAATCTTCTACATAGTAAAGGACTCCTTAATTTGGATAATACAAAACCCAATAGAATTAGAAAAGATTGTTTACATACTATACATATCTAATACATTGATAATATCCAAAATATACAAAGAACTCAAAAACATTAGATATCAGGAAAACAAATAACTCACATCAAACGGGTTATAGATCTAATGATCATTCTTAAAATAGGAAATTCATGTGGCAGAAAAATATATAAAGACATGATCAAAAACCATATTTACCAGAGAAATGCAAGTTAAACCTACTTTTAGATTTCACCCTTTTCCCCATAGAATGGCTAAGTTCAATAAAACAGTTCATGGTAGCAAAGATGTGGTGTAGGAAGAACACTCATTCCATTACTGATGAGAGTGCAAATTTGTAGTCACTATAGAACCAGGGTGGTGTTTCCTCAAGGAGATGGGAATTGTTCTATATCAGGATCCAGCCATACTATTCTTGGGTATATATCTGAAATGTACTTCATACTAAGACAGAAATACTTCCTTACCCATCACTGTACATTACTGTTCTATTCATAATATTCAAAATTTGGATACAAAATAGATGGGTCTTAAGGAAAGAATGAGTAAACATGCAGAATACTATTTACCCAATCTTAAAAATGAACTCATAAAATTGACAGTAAATGGATGGAACTAAAAAGACCTAATCACCCTAAAATATTCCAGAATCAGAAAATGTAATATGGTATATATTCACTTATATGTAGATATTATCTTCTAAGTCAATAATAACCAACCAACAATGCATAGAAACCCAAAGTTGTACAGTTTTGGACTAAGTAATAGGTAGATATCTCTAATAAAAGAAAACAGAATTGATAGTTATATATGGGTAAGGCACTGAAAACGAGGGTCAACCTAATGTGGATGTTTCTGTCCTTCTTAGAAGGGGGAAAATACAGGAGAAAATACAGAGACAAAGTGTGGAGTAGAGACTGAAGCAAAGGCCATCCATAGACTGCCCACACCTAGGGATCCATCCCATATACAGTCACCAAACCCAGACACTAGTGTGGATACCAAGAAGTGCTTGCTGACAGGAGCCTGATAGAGCTGTCTCTTGAGAGGCTCTGCCAGAGCCTGACAAATACAGAGGGAGAGGCTCAAAGCCAACCATTGGACTGAGAACAAAGTCCCTAATGGAGGAGTTAGAGAAAGGACTGAGGAAGCTGAATGGCTTGGCAACTCCAGTGGATGAACAACAATACCAACCAACTGGATCCTCCCCCCAGAGCTCCCAGGGACTAAATCACCACCAAAGAGTACACATGGAGGGACACTAGGCTCTAGCAGCATATGTATCAGAGGATGGCCTTGTTGAGCATCAATGGGAGGGGAGCCCCTTGGTTCTGTGAAGGCTCAATGCCTAGGTGTAGGGGAATGCCAGAGCAAGGTGGTGAGGCAAGAGTGGGTGTGTGTGTGGGGTGGGGTGGGGAACACCCTCATAAAAGCAGGGGATGGGGGATGGGTTAGGAATTTCTGGGAGGGCTGGAACTGAGAAAGCAAATAACATTTGGACTATAAATAAAGAATATACACAATTTAAGAAAAAATAAAGAAAGGAAGGAAAACAGAAGTCAAGTGGGGAACAGAGAGGAGTAGTATGACAACCAAATATACTATAAGCTCCCTGAAAGGTCTTTTATGATGGTGATACAAATAAAATCACCAGTAATGGGGGAATAGTGAGTTCTAACTGGCTGTCTCTTAGCACAGAATCCCAGTCTTGGGATTAGGTCATATGCAATTTATTTGCTGGCTAAAGAGAACAGCTTCATCTCAAGCTGTTGTAGAGATGAAAGGTATTCTCCACAAGCTTATGGCAGGGCCCCATTGCTGAAAAGAATACCTACACAATTCATTGAATATGTAGAATTTGATCTGATGCCAACATACATCTATGTTCTAGCATTTTTGGTACAAGAAAGTAATCTGTACTCTATCAAATGGGTACCATAAACTGAGCCACAAATCCTTTCATCTATGGAAGTGTCCTCCTGTTTGCAAGTTATGCTAGGGCAATGATGGCTCAAAGCTTGTAGAGGTAACCAACAGATATCGGATTTAACTTAAGGTCTACTCCATGAGATGTAACATATACTTGACACTACATGGGTGTCCAAGAACCTGAACCTTGATAGCGCTGTAAAAACAACTATCCTAAAGGTAAATAAATAAGTAAATGTAGCAATAAAATATCTTCTAAGGAAAGTATGCTATACTCATATGTCAGAACCCAACAAGGAGAAGCTAAAAACTAGCAGGTGATTTTCCTGACATGAGCCTGCCTTGGAATATAGTCTATAAAAGATTTGCTCTTGAAGACAAAGCCCAGGAGAAAAGATCTCTGATATTAATGTTTTCCTGTTATTATTAAACTTATATAACAATCACTAGATCTTAGCCTACCCTTTTGAACAGATCTCTGCACAACTGCAAAGATGTACTATCTTGAAGTGATGCTATATAGACAAATAGATAATGATTCTATAGAATTTCTGGCTTGATTAAAATAATTTTAGGAGGAAAGTTTTTAGAGATAGTCTTAGTTGCTAGACAGATATAATAAAGTTAGAATCAAGAATAGAAGGTGTCCACTCCTCAAAATAGTAACAATTGCATATTAAGAAATACAAAGAGCTTTCATAAACACTAAAAATAGAAATATGCTTGGGACAAATTTTTGTTCAAGGAAAAACATTTAGGTCGAAGGATAAAGTCACTGGTGGGCACGATGATAAGGTAAGGCCTTGTTAAAAAAATGTTGCTTTGAACTTATAGTGAGTATATTATAATGAAACACTACTTTGAACTTAATATCAACATCCTCTGTAACTCCCATTCTATGAAATATTTTATCTCTGAGGTAATTTTCTAAAGAGCTTTTTGTCTAAGAAGGTATAAAGAAAAGAAAAGAAAAGAAAAGAAAGATAGAAAGAAAGAAAGAAAGAAAGAAAGAAAGAAAGAAAGAAAGAAAGTTGTTGGTTGAATGATTCAGCTTGGAGAACCTTGTTCCATCCATCCATCCATCCATGCATCATCCATCCATCCATCCACCCACCCATCCATCCAAATGTGTATGTCTATTTGTCTATATGTTTATGTGTAGAGCGTATGTGTACATATGTAAGCATGCATGAATATTTGTGGAGTAGATCTGAAAGACATTTGGGCCTACCCAGAGTGTGAGTGTATGAATGTTCAAATGTATGTGTGCCTGTGCTTATTTGCTTGTATACAGCATCTTAATTCTTTTCCTTCTTTCTTCTTTGTTTCACAAAGCGTTAACTAGCTTAGCCAGAGAGGCTTCTGGCTGACTTGCCAGAGAAAGGAGCACCATCAATAAATCTTTTCATTTATCCCCTGCTGTTTTATGATGAGGTGCTGAACAGTTTCTCATCTCAGAGGATCTCAGAGAACGCAGGTCAGCTACTGAAGCAAACTACTTCGTACTTAAATAGGTTTTAATATTATACAGCAACCCTAAATTACTCCTAAGACTAAGTCTTACAAGTCCCACACCCCAATCCCTATCCATCCTTCCAATGCTCACCTCCCTCTGCTGCCTCAAGAAGAAACAAATGAGAAAGAAGAACTCCTGGGGCTGGCCCCTGGCACTCATACATCAGTGCCATGCTCATCCATCATAAGGAAGCTTCCTCCTGCAACAGATGGAAACAAGTGCAGTTACCCACAGGAAGAAAGTGCAATGGTGGAAAGAGGAATCTAGGGCCATAAACAGTGAAATCATGCTAGAGTCATAGACATTTCCCAGGATCAGTTACTAGGTGAAGGTCAATATCCCGAGTAACAAAGCCAGCATGAAGATACCTTGAGAATATGTCATTTAGCAGCTTTAAAGGCTATGTTTGGGATTAGGTTGAAAAATCAGGAAATAGGTCTGAGTCATTTACTTAATTGTTCAAAGTCCAAATGAAGCCTTCGCTGATTTTTGAAAAGAATGATTTCAGTTGCAAGTAGAATATCAGATTCAGATGTCAGAAAAAGTACTGATTGAATCTTTTGCAAATATTAATTAAGAATGCAAGAGTGATCAGAACTTTAAAGGCAAAATCAGTACCAATAGAGGAATGGAATAGAGAAATAGTCAATATAGGATCTCATGTTTATGAAGCCATTCTGATGGGAGAAGTAATTTCTAAAAATCGTAAGAAAAGACCAAAATGCCAGATGATTTCATTGTAAAAGCAAAGTCATTTGCAAATATATTGTAGGCAAGGAGTTTCTGGAAACAATGGCTATGTGTTCTTTTTTGGGGGGGAGGGAGCAGTGGAGGAGGGTAGTTGTTTGTTTCTTTTGTTTACTGTTCTTTGGGTTGTTTTGTTTTGTTTTGTTTTGTTGTTTCTCCTAAACAAAATCCAAAAAGAAGGCCTCAGCCAAATGAACTCCAATATGACTATCAATAAGAGATAGTCAAAGTAAACCTGTTCCACTGGGGAAAAACTTGGGGCCCTCCTGCAGGCCATAATTTTATACTTGATTCAATCCTTCCCTGTCAGTGTCTGAGAACCTCAGCCACTGAGCAGTTAAAAGATATATTGTCTCTTGTTAATAAAGTACCAATACAATCAAGGTCAGAACAGCTTCAGTAAATAAAACAAAAACTCAGGAGAGACCAGAAAACATGTATTTTTGAAACTGCTATAAATGATCCAAGAAAGACCAAAGTTTAAAATACAAATCCATCACATTGAAATTGAAGGTTTAGTAGTAGAACCTTGAGGACCAAAAGTTGGGCTGTATTTTGGCTATTTTACACTCTAGTATTATCTTATACGATTTCATATGTAGAGTGAAGATAATATATTAGAGTGGATATTTTTACTACACAAACCAAAAAAAATTGAAGGCCTATATTAAATGATTTCTATTTTGATTCTGAAAAACAAGACTTTGACAGTTATCAGGAATAGACCCAGCAGAGATTTTGGTACCCATTACTAATGCTGAGATTACCTCAATACGGCAAAAAATGAATATTGTCAAATATTTTGAAATAAAATTTTGGGAGAAATTAACCACATATACCCCAAAAGCAATTGACTTCAGTTCATCAAAAGCATTACTCAAGGCACAATTAGCAATTCAAATGATTCCCAAGAAGAAGAAAGGAGAGGACCCTGGGCCTGAAAAGATTGGATCCAGTTTTGTAGATCCAGAACAGAGAAATGGGGGTGGGGGAGGAGATGATTGGGGAATAGTTGGGGGGGAGAGGACTTATTGGACGTATGGTGGGGGGGGAACTGGGAAAGGGGAAAGCCTTTGGAATGTAAACAAAGAATATAGAAAATTTTAAAAAAGCATTAATTGGATTTTCCCTTGTAAAGTAAAGGGGAACTGATTTCTGGAGTCCCTATATTTTATACTCCTTAAAATAAGTCAGGAATGGCAGGGTATAAATAAAAAAAATGATGATGATTATAAGTAAAGTTCTTGAGAGTCCTTATGATTGAGTTAAAAATCAAAATTATATGTAATTCCCATGGTTTTACTAGGTTTTTGATATTGATATAATGCCGGGAGCCAGCCTCAGCAGAGGTGTTTCTTCTTGGTTCTTCTCGAGGCATCATCAGCGGGGGCAAGGCTTTGTCTTACGAACTTCTGGGGTAAGACTTTGTCTTATGGAAAATTTAGGATTGCTGTATAATAAAAAGTTTACTTATCTATGTCTAAGTTACTGGGCTAACATAGCTGACCTGCCTTCTGTGATCCTTTGAAGCCAGAGACTTTTCCCTAGTATCCAGATGCCTCTTGCTTGTCAGTCTAGGGGGAAGTTAGGAGCAATAAACTTCTAATGAACCTGGAGAAGAGAATAACACTTGCAGAAAGAAAAAAACTTCTACATAGGTGAATATGCATAATCTCACATAAATTCATATATACAGCTTCATACATAATTTCACGCAGTCAGCTGGGCTGAGCTTGCATGCATTCTCACAATTTTATACTTGCACACACACATTCATACATTCTCACAATTACATACTTACACACACACACATCCATACTAACAAATGCATATGGAGCAACAGACCAAGCACTGGTGCAGAAAGAACTCAGTCATTCTGGATGAAGGATGGACTACAATATTTATTGCATCTAGAAAGAAAAAGCTTCCACCCTTTCAATGCTAAATGAATTAAATCCATGTTTGCAAGAAAAAAAGGCTTAATAGGAGTAAGCCTGCCTTGTCCTTAAGATGGGATCTGCCTTTTCCCATGGTAAGGAGAAGCCTGCCTGTCCTGGTCTCTGCAACATCTTCTTTTTTCCTCTTTCGCTCTGCCTCCTTCACATTGTGATTCTCTTAGTTATTTTATGTTACCTATTGTTTCTAAGTTATTCCACTCTGCATTCTTCTTCTAATCTTGTTCTCTTCTGACTAAAATCTTCTCCTCAGTTCAGTTCTTCTCTCAGCTCTGTTCTTTCACTCAATTCTTCTGGTCTGACTTCTCTTTGTCCTCAGCCCTTAAAAGTCTTTCAGAATACATGATCACATGTTACAAAGTTCATCATAAGTTCACACAAAATACCAAGTCATAAATTGAAATAGAAGTTTACAACAGAGAATGTTTACATGCATAACCATTAGGAGTATTATCTAGCTATCATTTCTCTACAGGTTCGTAGAAAGTTTAAAATCATAACTAAGTTATAAGTGAAGTTTTGTATAGATAAACCCAGTCAATATTTTATCTTCTGTCCTAACACCTATAATAAATCCTAGTTCCCTTTTTATGACCTTTGGTTAATTGTTTTACAACCTCTTGGAATGTGCTCTGAGTAGGAGAAAGTCTGGTTGCCATCTAAGAGCAATTAACTTATGACACTTGGGAGACTGGCAGAATTCTCATTGCAGTTTGACTATAGAAAAGGAACTAGTAGCAGTCCCATTATAAAAGAGCTTAATAATCATAAATATAATTTTAGGAATTCTTATAGGATCATCATTAAAACTTAAGTCATCTATTTGTCTTCATAACATCACTGTAAGACAATACATCTTCATGGATCTGCAGAGATCTGCTCCAGAGGGGCGTGCTATTACTTATTGATTATTATAAATGTATAATAATAACAGGAAAAGCATATAAATAGCAGGAATCTTTCCTAAAATTAGTCCCTCACAGCCTTGCTGAATGGGGGCTTACCTGTCGCAGATTATAAAATAATCCGAGGAAGGCATTTCAGGATGATCATCTGCTAGTATATTAGCTTGTCCCATTATGGCTCCTGACAATATAAGGAAACTTTTCATATGCTGTTACTACTGTTACTAGGAAGTTTTCTCATGCCCAAGTTGGCTGAATATTCTGTTATGTTCTGTGCATTGGTGTTTTTGGAAAACAATTACAATAGAGGTCAGTATGAACTCTATAGTTAGCCACAATTAGCTTGGACCCAAACCAATCACCCACCAGAACTTTCTGTACCTGCGTATGAGCATTTATGGTTTTTCACTTTTATAAGCCATCCCTCAGATGGACCCAAAGATAAAAGAGCAACCTTCACAAATAAAAGGAACCATTTGAGATAAGACTTTCATTTTGAATGGGGGCACGCAAAATTTCAAGTTCCCAAATTCTTGCGAATTAATATTTTACTTAGCAGAAAAATCAGGTAAATGACTAACCAGAATCCTGTTTAGCAAGTTAAAACATGAATATTAGGCAAGGCAAGTTACTTGCCAGAGTTGAATATCCCAACTAATGGGAACAGGATAGGTACACAACAAAGACATGTTTCTAAGAAAGTCCCCTGTCACTAAACCCTGATTAGAGGACTATCTTGGTACAGATGTTTGTGCATTACAAGCTTAAAAGTTCTAAAGAATTCTAGCACATGGTTAGTTCCCAAGTCCTTAATTCTTTAATTTAAAACTAATAATGTTTAGGAATGTGTCTTTAGTTAAAAAAGAAAGTATTTTTGCCATATTTCAACATAAAGTATGTAACAGTTACACCACAAAATCCAGACAGTTATAGAAAGATCTAATCATAATTTTAAAAATATACTTAAAAACAGAAAGGGACACATGTGGTACCCTGACCTCCAGTATCTGACTTTGGGCTTATCTTTTTTTGTCCAGAGGATCCTTGGGGCGATCACAAGAGTGTCCTGATTACTTGTAGAGGTGTACAGGAACCCCAAGAACAACCAGATTGTAGCATTTTCCCACTAATCCCTTGTAAGTCAGTCCTCCAGAGCCACAGTCCATAAAGGTGAGATGCTAACAGTCCCCTGACTGATTCTGTGTTCACCCTTCTCTTTGCAGGAACCCAAGGCCATTTAGCATCTCTGTAGAGGCCCATGGAGGCCATAAAAACAACCAGATTAGAACACATCCCCACTGACAATGGGGTCAACTCATTGTCTAGCTATGGGCTTGCCCTGCCTTATGGAGGAGTCTTAGGGGACCCCTAGAGCATTCTGTTTCCCAATGACAGCTTGCAGGGGCTCCAAATACAACCAGATAGGAACACTGCTCTACTTGTATGAGGTACAACAAGGAGAATCGGAGGGTCCTCTGACTTCCATTGTCTGGCCCACCACTTTCTCTCCCTTCACCAAGAGTTCTGCTGACATTAGAATCATTTAGCCAACATCACAGAAAAACAGATAGCTAAAGGACATGGTAAGAATAAAATAGGTAAGACCCAGGGCACTATAACCCAACCAGAGCCCAGAAATCCTGCTATAGCAAACCCTAGCTATCCTCACAAAACTGAAACACAAGATGATCTTAAATCCAATCTTATAAAGATGATAAATGCCTTTAAAGAGGAAATGACCAAATTTCTTGAAGAAATACAGGAAAATACAATCAAAGAGGAGAAGGATATGAATAAAACAGTCCAGTAGTGAAAATAGAAATAAAAGCAATGAAGAAAACACAAATGAGGCAATCCTGAAAATGAAAAACCTAGGAAAGAAAATAGGAAGTAGAGGCACAGGTATCACCAACAAAATATAAGATAATGAAGAGGGAATCTCGGGCATAAAAGAAACAATGAATGCAGTCAACATACTGGTCAAAGAAAGTGAAAAACCTAAAACAAAAACAAAACAAACAAACAAAAAACAAACCTCAAAAAAATTCAGGAAGTTTGAGACTCTCTGAAAAGACTAAACCTAAGAATAATAGGACTAGAAAAAGGAAAATATTTACAGTTCAATATTGTTAATGAAGTCATAGAAGAAAATTTCCCTAACATAAAGAAAGAGATGCCTATAAGCATACAAGAAGCTCCATTGTATAAATATACCACATTTTCTGTATCCATTCCTCTTTTGAGGAATATCTGGGCTCCTTCCAATTTCTGGCTATTATAAACAAGGCTGCTATAAACATCGTGGAGCATGTGTCTTTATTGTATGCAGGGGAATCCTCTGGGTATATGCCCAGGAGTGGTATGCCAGGGTCCTCTGGAAGTGACATGCCCAATTTTCTGAGGAACCGCCACACTGACTTCCAGAGTGGTTTTACCATTTTGCAATCCCACCAACAGTGGAGGAGTGTTCCTCTTTCTCCACATCCTTGCCAGCACCTGTTGTCTCTTGAGTTTTTAATCTTAGCCATTCTGACTGGTGTGAGGTGGAATCTCAGGGTTGTTTTGATTTGCATTTCCCTGATGACAAATGATGTTGAACATCTCTTAAGGTGTTTCTCGGCCATCTGAATTTCTTCTGGTGAAAATTCTTTGTTTAGCTCTGTACCCCATTTTTTTGATAGGGTTATTTGGTTCTTTGGAGTCTAACTTCTTGAGTTCTTTGTATATATTGGATATTAGCCCTCTGTCAGATGTGGGGTTGGTGAAGATCATTTCCCACTTTGTTGGTTGTCGTTTTGTCCTTCTGACAGTGTCCTTTGCCTTACAGAAACTTTGTAATTTTATGAGGTCCCATTTGTCAATTCTTGATCTTAGAGCATAAGCTATTGGTGTTCTGTTCAGGAACTTTCCCCCTGTGCCCATGTCCTCCAGGGTCTTCCCAAGTTTCTTTTCTAATAGTTTCAGTGTGTCTGGTTTTATGTGGAGGTCCTTGATCCACTTGGAGTTGATCTTAGTACAAGGAGATAAGAGTGGGTCAATTCGCATTCTTCTGCATGTTGACCTCCAGTTGAACCAGCACCATTTGTTGAAAAGGCTATCTTTTTTCCACTGGATGGTTGTGGCTCCTTTATCAAAGATCAAGTGACCATAAGTCTGTGGGTTCATTTCTGGGTCTTCAATCCTATTCCATTGATCTACCTGCCTGTTGCTGTACCAATACCATACAGTTTTTAACACAATTGCTCTGTAGTACTGCTTGAGGTCAGGGATATTGATTCCCAGAAGTCCTTTTATTGTTGAGAATAGTTTTAGCTATCTTGGGTTTTTTGTTGCTCCAGATGAATGTGAGAATTGCTCTTTCTAGATCTATGAAGAATTGATTTGGGATTTGGAGTACTACTCAGCAATTAAAAATAATGAACTCATGCAATTTGTAGGTAAATGTATAGATCTGGAAAATATCATCCTAAGTGAGCTAACCCAATCACAAAAGAATACACATGAAATACAATCACTGATAAGTGGATATTAATGAGCCCAGAAGCCCTAAATACTCAAGGCACAATTAGCAAGTCAAATGACTCCCAAGAAGAAGAAAGGAGAGGACCCTGGGCCTGTAAAGATTGGATCCAGTATTGTAGACCCAGAACAGAGAAATAGTGGTGGTGGGGGGAATGATTGGGGAATAGCTGGGGGGGAGAGGAATTATGGGACATATGGTGGGGGGGGGAACTGGGAAAGGGGAAAGCCTTTGGAATGTAAACATAGAATATAGAAAATAAAAATTAAAAAAAAAAAAGCATACAAGAATCTTATGTAAGACCCGAAAGAAAAACAGGGTACCCTAGCACCCCATGCCTTGGAAGCCATCACTCCAATCACTCACAAGATACTGTCTTGATGCAAATAGCAGGAGGATTTTTATTCCAGAGCTCTGGGGTCACAGCCATTTCCCACGCGGGGTAGATGACAGTGAACACTGGGAGCAGAAACAGGACTGCTTTTATAGATTTATAGCAAAGTCTGCCTACACAAGCCACTCCATAGCTTCCAAGCCAATCAGTTTAAATTATCTGAGCCCGTGCTCTCTGAGAACCAATCAGTTTCCTATAGAGGCTGGATAAACTAGTTAAGTCATTTCTGCTTACCGTGGCCACCACATACACATTTCCTGCTATGTACAGTGCCACACAAGTATTTCCTGTTACGCATTTCCTGTTACAGGGCCAGGATTACTTATTCAAAGCCCACCCTCCCCCACTAGCAGTAGGTGTTGGGGACCTGAATACCCGCCAGGCATGAGCCCCGCAGTCCCCGAGGTGATCCTGCCAGCCCAGCCACGCTTGTCCTCACCACAGCCACTAAATGGAGGTAAGAAGGGAAAAGACGCCAGGGACCCTCCCAGCCTGAGGCTCGCAGCAGGACCCTGGAGGTGGGTGTGACGTGCGCATACTTCCAGGCCAAGAAAGAGTAGGCCAAAACTCTGCTCCTTTGGGGTCACCCAAGACTCAGGCATGGGGGATTCCCAGCCTGCAACCCTCATCCTTTCATTCCCCACTTTTCTTGTTAATAGTTCTAACCTTAGAACTAGGAAAATTAAAGGTCAGCCTCCTCTTGGCTTGGAGGGCTCTTATACTGCTGCCTAAGTACCATAATCCAGACCGCGCTCACCTGATCCCTGATGAAGGCAACTAACCTATTAACTATATATGGTCTAACTGTAAGCAACGGGAGCATTATCATTAGGGGTCCTATCAGGGCAGAAAACAGGGTGGTCAAGAGTACAAGATAAGGGTCTTTCCACTGAGCTTTAAAGTTTCCCATGTGGTGGCATCTAACGTAGAGCATATCTCCAACTTGGAAGCGATGTGGGACTTGTGGATCTCCTTCTCCTGAGTAGGCCTTGATGCCTCATCCACTGGAGTTCCTTGAACCTAGAGAACAAAGGTCCAGTCTCTGTGGTCAATTTGGTAAGGGTCTCTTTCACCAGGGTTCCAGCAACTGTTCCTGAAGCCACAAGGAGTGTGCCTTACTCCAACAGAGAGGGTAGGAACAGCCTGTGGTGACCTTAAATGAATGGGTTACCCATCCCATCCCTAGGTCCATTGTTCGGATAGTCCATGAACACATTTTGGCACCAGTGGCTTCTTGGACCCAAGATCTTTTCTTGTAAACAGGGTCATTGGGTTGGAAAACCAAGTGTTAAGACCCTGTGTCCATCAAGAATTGAGTATGTTTCTCTTTCCCTCTTACAGTTATCCAGGGTTGGGGGAGGTGGTCAGAACACCCATCTCCCCTAGTCATTGTCTTCACCCAGGGATAACAACTTTGCCATTTGTGGGCACTTCTCCAAAAACCTGGGAGTTCCTGCTCCCATCTTGTTAGGGCACACTCTGGCCCTGTGGCCTCTCTCCATATAGTATGGACATTGATTCCTTTCTGTCTTTTAGCCAGAATTTTCTGTAGCTTCCTTCTCTGTCATTTTTTTCTTTCTCCTCTGTCTCCCTGTCTTAGCAAACTATATTAAATCTCTCTATAGACTTTTCTAACAACCTGCACCACCAAATTTGTCCATAGACCTTCTAACTAACCTCCATCAAATCCCTCTACATACTTTCTCAGCAAACTAAAGTCCCTCTAGTCTGTGGTCATAAGGTGTATAGCAAATGCTTCTATGAGCTGCTCTAGAAAGGCTGCCAGTGACTCATCTGGTCCCTGCTTAACCTCACATACCTTCGTCAAATCTGTGGGCTGCCATGCCCCCGAGACCTGCCAATGGAGTCTGGTGTTGGTCCTTCAGGTGCCTCTTACATTTCATCTGAGGGGGTATTCTTTTCTGGCTTCCTGTATTACAAATAAAACAATCTCAAAGAGATTAATCAGTCTCTTGGGAAATATGTCCTTAGTAAGAGAGCCACCATGGCATCAGGATAGGTGGTCTCAGATCTTCTGCTGCTCCACCCTGTGGTCTTCTCTAAATATAAATTGAACATACTATTATCATTTTGTAAATTATAAACTATAAGATAGGCCTAACATCCAATCTCTGTCAATCTAACAGAACCTTTGTCGTCTTTACTATCTTAAAAGACTATAAGAATTAACATCTGACATGTTTTGGCTATAAATTTATGTCACCTGAAAATCATTTATTTACATCTATATCAGCTTTTTCAAGATTAAAGAGGTTGGGCTGACTATGAGACTAACAGTTTTCATCCCCATCAGAAATCCAAGAGTGACCAATATTAACTAAAAATATATAGAAAGTTTAACACAGCTTCTAAGACTTAGCCAAATGATAGAGACTGCTAAACACCTGAACAGTTTATACGTTAAAATGTTGGAGCATTGGTCTTCAGCCTTCTGGCACAAGAACATCTGACAGACTTAAAGAATCAGGAATTATTAAGCCATATAATGATCTATAGACACACTGAGTTTGTCTGTAAATGAAGAGAGGCAATCTCGTGGCTCTCTCTCTCTCTCTCTCTCTCTCTCTCTCTCTCTCTCTCTCTCTCTCTCTTTCTCCATAATAGAAGCAACTCTACACATGCTGTTTCTTCAAGAAAGGGAAGCTGTCAGGAGGAGACTAGTCTCTACAACAAAAATAAATAACATTAAATATCATATTCCATGGACTTCTGACATTTTTAAAAACCAACTATCTATGTAAAGTAATGTGGGCTGTTGTCTGTTAAACTATCTTCAGCTATTTCTGATTAAAACATAGAAAACACCCTAATAATAAACTCAGAGCCTTATTTTTTTTTATTTTTATTTTTATTTTTTTGGTTTTTCGAGACAGGGTTTCTCTGTATAGCCCTGGCTGTCCTGGAACTCACTCGGTAGACCAGGCTGGCCTCGAACTCAGAAATCCGCCTGCCTCTGCCTCCCAAGTGCTGGGATTACAGGCGTGCGCCACCACCGCCCAGCCGCCTTATATTTTTGTATTGCCCCAAACTCACAGGCTTACACATCTCAGATCTATAATAAAAACAGCAAAGAAGGACTGGGTGTAAATCCTGCACTTTTATATTTTTACTACTTATACCAATGAAAACCTTGATTTTGTATCAAAATAAAAATCTGTATCAAATAAGAATTTATGCCTTGAACATAATAACAATTTCTGTAATATAAACCTCAAAACAAGATTTTAATATCACTGAGACAGATTTTTTGCTTAATATTTCAGAATCTAGTCTTTTGGAGGTCTCCCTTATTTTGACCTCTTTCCCAGAGGAACAATAAAACCATAAAGCTTAACATCATATCTATTATAATAATCTAAACAATTTAAAAGAAATGAAATAAGCCATTTGTAACTTAAACCCAGAATTCCCATATCCACCACTTTGAATGTCTTGTTAAAACTTATTTTCCCCACCAGGGGGCCTCAGAGCTCAAATATTTTGTCTCTTTTTTGTTCTAACATGGCGGGCTTGAGTCACAAGACCTGATCTTGGTGCCAGAGTCTTAGCATGGTGGGCTGGACAAGATATAAAACAACACAGAGAAAAACAATCACCAAATAGACAGCCTGACCCTGCCACCATCAGGCGTCTAAATTCAAGACAATTTGCCTCTAGACGAGCCCAGTTTCAGATACCGAATGTTCCTGCCCGTTGCAGGAACCAAATACAGACAGAGAAGAGCCTTACTCGGCCTTCTCCAGGGTCCTCCAGATCTCCATGGTTTCGACTGCTAGTCGAACTCTCAGCACCAGACAGGCCCAGTAGATAAAGGCACACAAAACAACAACACACAAAACAGAAACCAACAGATCCAAGCTCTTGCAACCTATCCGCATTTCCCACAAACAGGCAAAAGAATTGGACGGCCACAGAGGGAGAAGCTTCTACTTTTACAACAGACCTCGGTCCTCTTGACTGGCACCGGGAGTCTACCAGGCATCCGTGGCACTCCTTACTTCCCAGAGCATCCTCCGGGGGCCGCAGCTTGTGGCCCAAGGGTGTCCCCTCCCATGGCCCCTCTGTCCTTATGGTCCACAATGGCAGCTGCATGGAGTGGGATTCCATGTCCACTCCCTCTGTTACAAACCAAAACCAAGACACACACACACACATACCCACAGACAGCAGCGCTGCATTCAAACACTCAGAACAAAGACATTGGCCAGCACACACAAATTTCAGAGGGGATCCCCTTACCTCCAAGTTGGTTCTCGAGTGTGTGTGTGTGTGTGTGTGTGTGTGGGGGGGTGATCACAAATTGATCACTTTGTAGAAAGCTCAAGGGCAAGTAGATTAAGGACTTCAGCATAAAACCAGATACACTGAATCTAATAGAAAAGAAATTAGAAAATTGCCTAAAAGGCATTGGCACTGGAGAAAATTTCCTGAACCAAATAGGCTGTAATATCAACAATTGACAAATGTGACTTCAAGAAACTAAAAAACTTCTGTAAGGTAAATGTCAGTAGGTCAAAATGAAAATCTACAGACTGGGAAAAGATCTTCACTAACCCTACATCCAATAGAGGGCTAATATCCAAGATATGTATAGAACTCAAAAAAATTATCTTCCCAAAATTTAAATAACCTAATTTAAAATGAGGTACAAAGCTACACAGAGACTTCTCAACTGAGGACTCTTGAATGACCAAGAAGTACTTAAAGAAATGTTCAACTTCCATAGTCATCAGAGAAATGCAAATCAAAACAACCTTGACATTCTACCTTATACTGAACATAATGGCTAAGATTAAATTCTAAAGTGACAGCACATGCCAGCAAGGATGTAGAGAAATATGAATACTCCTTCATTGCTGGTGGGATTGCAAGCTGATTCAAACACTCTTGAAATCAATCAGGCAGTTCCTCAGAAACTTGGAAGTCATTCATCTGCATGTTACCAATCTTTAGTACCAGTACCATGTACTAAAATTATGCTCCACCATACCATGAGGATACATTTTACCTTGTGCTCATAGCAGCCTTATTCATAAAATCCAGATGCTAGAAACAAACCAGGTGCCCCTCAACCAAAGAATCTATACAGAAAATGTTCATTTATACAATGAAATAGTACTTAGCTATTAAAAAGCTATCATTAGTTTTATTGGCAGATGGATGAAACTAGAAAATATCATCCTGAGAGGGGTTAACCAGACCCAAAAGGATATTCAGGGTATGTATTCACTGATAAGTGGACATTAGTCAAAAAAAACAAAAAACAAAAAAACAAAAAAACAGAGTACCAATGATTCAACTCACAGACCACATGAAGTTTAGCAAGAAGGAAGACCGAAGTGAGGATGTTTCAATTATTCCAAATGGGGAACAAAATAATCATAGGAGGCAGAGGTAGCGAAGGAGGAAGGGAGGGTCCTGGGTGGAAGAGAATAGGGAAGGGGAAAGGGGGAGCAGGATCTTGTATGGAGCTGACAGAAGAGAATCCCAGAGGACCAGGAAAATAAATGGAAATATGCAGCTGCAGGTAGTGGATCAGAAGGGGAAATGCTGGATTGTCCCAGAGATCTCAGATGGGAAAGGCTTCCAGGACTCAATGGAGACAACCTTAGCTGAAATGCCCAACAGTGGGGAGATGGAAACTGAAGAGACCACCTCCAGTAGACAGACCTCGACCCCAGTGGAGGCTACCCATTTACATTCAAAATTTTTGACCCAGAGTTGTTTCTGTCTAAACAAAATTCAGGGACAAAAATTGATCATAGACTGAAGGAATGGCCATTCGGTGTCTGGTCCAACTTGGGATCCATCCCATGTGTATGTAGATACCAAACCCAGACACTATGACTATGACTATGATGTGCTTACATACAGGAGCCTAGCATGGCTGTCTGAGAGGTTCTACCAGCAGCTGAGACAGATGGAGATACTTAGAGCCTCTCATTGGAGTGAGGTCAGAGTCACCTGTGGAAGAGTTAGGGGAAGGATTGAAGGAACTGAAGAGGATGGCAACCCCATAGGAAGACCAGACTCCTCAGAGCTCCCAGAGACTAAGCCACCAATCAAAGAACTTACGTGGGTTGGTCTGTGACCCCTGGCACATATGCAGTAGTTGACTACCTTTTCTGGTCTCAGTGGGAGAGGATGTCCCTAATTCTGTAGAAATTTGAAGCCAGGCGGTGGTGGCACACGCCTTTAATCCCAGCACTTGGGAGGCAGAGGCAGGTAGATTTCTGAGTTTGAGGCCAGCCTGGTCTACAGAGTGAGTTCCAGGACAGCGAGGGCTACACAGAGATAGCCTGTCTCGAAAAAACAAAAAAACAAAAAAAAACCAAACAAACAAACAAAAAAACAAAACAAAACAAAACAAAACAACAACAACAAAAAAAACAAAAGAGAAAAACAAAGAAATTTTATATCCCAGGGGAGACAAAGAGTATCAACTGACCAAACCCTTCAAAGCTCCCAGGTACTAAGCCACCAACCAAAGCATACATGGTCTGGTCTTCTATGTCCTTTGGCAAATATGTAGTAGTGTATTGCCTTGTCTGGCCTTATTGGGAGGGGCTGTGACTTATCCTGTAGAGACCTTAACCCAGGGAAGGAGGGTTGGGGGTGGGTGGTCATGAGAGGGGAGTTGGTGGCAGTGTGTGTGCTGAGGTGGAAGTGAGCAGGTGAAGGATTACCCTCTCAGACACAAAGGGGAGGTAAGAGGAGACTCAAGAATTCTGGTAGAGGGGACTGGGAAGTGGGGCAACATTTTAATTATTCATAAATAAAATAATTTCATAAAAAAGAAGAAAAATGTGCATAGTAACTGTGTGTCTGTATTACAACCATAGGAATTAAAGGTACATTACTAACCAGAGGGATTAAAGGTAAGTACAAAGAAAGAAAAAGAAAGAAAAAAACTCTTTCCCTGTCCTCTTTCTGTTATTTCAAGGAAAAAAAAAAGCTATCACGGAATTCACAAATTAGAAGAAATATTTGAGCCAAATGTATGCTCTTAGTTAAGGGAAAATCTTTTTTTTCCTTTTTTTTTAAATTTTATTTTCTATATTCTATGTTTACATTCCAAAGGCTTTCCCCTTTCCCAGTTCCCACCCACCATAGTTCCCATAGATCCTCTCCCCCCCCCCCCCCCGCAACTGTTGCCCAATCATTCCCCCTCCCCCCTCGGTTTCTTTACTAAACTGGATGCAATCTTTACAGGCCCAGGGTCCTCTCCTTTCTTCTTCTTGGGAATCATTTGACTTGCTATTTGTGTCTTGAGTGTTTAGGGCTTCTGGGCTCATTAATATCCACTTATCAGTGATTGCATTTCATGTGCATTCTTTTGTGATTGGGTTAATTCACTCAGGATGATATTTTCCAGATCTAACCATTTACCTACAAATTGCATGAATTCATTATTTTTAATTGCTGAGTAATATTCCATTGTATAAATATACCACATTTTCTGTATCCATTCCTCCTTTGAGGGATATTTGGGCTCCTTCCAGTTTCTGGCTATTATAAACAAGGCTGCTATAAACATAGTGGAGCATGTGTCCTTATTGCATGCAGGGGAATCCTCTGGGTATATGCCCAGGAGTGGTATGCCAGGGTCCTCTGGAAGTGACATGCCCAATTTTCTGAGGAACCGCCAAACTGATTTCCAGAGTGGTTTTACCATTTTGCAATCCCACCAACAGTGGAGGAGTGTTCCTCTTTCTCCACATCCTCGCCAGCACTTGTTGTCTCTTGAGTTTTTAATCTTAGCCATTCTGACTGGTGTGAGGTGGAATCTCAGGGTTGTTTTGATTTGCATTTCCCTGATGACTAATGATGTTGAACATCTTTTAAGGTGTTTCTTGGCCATCCGAATTTTTTCTGGTGAAAATTCTTTGTTTAGCTCTGTGCCCCATTTTTTGATAGGGTTATTTGGTTCTTTGCGGTCTAACTTCTTGAGTTCTTTGTATATATTGGATATTAGCCCTCTGTTGGATGTGGAGTTGGTGAAGATCTTTTCCCACTTTGTTGGTTGCCGTTTTGTCCTTCTGACAGTGTCCTTTGCTTTGCAGAATCTTTGTAATTTTATGAGGTCTTAATAGAAGACAGTTCTAGCTTGTTAGAATACTACTGGAAATGTGGGGCTCAGAAATTGTCTTCTGCTTAAAACAATGCTTCTTTTATATTTCTGATCTCTGTTCCAAGCATATATGTAGAAGTTTGCGTAGATTGAAGGAACTAGTCATTACAAATACATCTTGTTACTTGGGATCCAACTGAAAAGGAAGAACATTTTTTATTTACCCAACAAAATTCTAATATAGCCTTAGAATCTTTCTTCTTTGCTTCTAGTATGTGGTATATGATTTGATATAAGTGACTTTTAAAATAATGGCTGAGTGTCTCTAAATCCATGTTAGCTTTATATTTGGGAGGAAATTAATATATAATATAGCAAAATGCATGGAATTTTTGTGATATTTCTGCATCTGAACTTAACCTGAAAATGTTATTATTCTTAAATGCACATTTATTGTGGCAAGAGATGAATCAAAAAGAAGAAATATGTGCATAATATAGAATATTACACCATTATTTTATACTGCCTTATATTTTTTCCATTAGCCTCAAACTGATATCTTTGATTTAAGTTATCTATCTTACTTTTCTCATATTTTAGAAGGCTGAAAAAATTAAATGTCCATAAAAAACTCATTTAATACCCAGAGAGGAGAAAATGAGACTAATAGCTTCATATTTTTAGATCTTGAGATTAATTCCATTTGTTAACTCAGACATATAAAATTCAGTTTTCTACATACCTATCCAATCTAGTTGTCAGTTTCTTTGAAATGTTTTTAAACACCAATATCATAACAGAAATAAAATTTATTTTCAAAGCATGTATTTTCCTCTCATATCTCCTTTCATTTGAGTATCAAAGAGCTTTTCACAGTTTTTCATGATTTCCCAGAGGCCAGATGAGTCCAAACCT